>OW119933.1:80790617-81183364 GCA_933210815.1 Meta bourneti
CCATTTGTAAAAAAAGAATTGAATAAGCCACCCCGATTTACCACCCTCTAAGCAAAACAGTGCATCTGCTTCGAATTGTCTAACGAACACATTTGGGTTCAAAAGCTCCCTAAAACCTTTCTAGGTCAAATCCGAACGTTCATTTCTAACCCAAAGCTGGAGTAAATTCGTATTTACTGTGGGGAGATCGCTTCAAAATAGCAAAAGGGGAAGAATTACATTATTAGTCGCGGAAACTGCCTCATTCACTATTACTGGTTCCCCGCCTCACAATAGAAGTCTCGGAGCAGTAGAAATTTCGAGGGACGGAGGGGGGTTACCGAAATCTGTTCCCGACCAATCACAAGCCGGATAGATCCTGCCCCGGGGTTACTATTCACTAGAGGGGTGAGGATCATAGAATTTGCCTCCCATTCAAGAAAGATTCGGAACACAAACACTCGCACATTTTCGCTGATACGCCAGTATGAATGGGTTCGCGTTGGAAATACAAATAATTCTAAAGCGTGGCGAGTTTTTTTGGAGGATGTCACTCCTATGAATTTTATTGATTGTTGGAATCTAAATTGAATTCTACGCCTCCCTACCCCACTTTGCATGGGTTGGTGAATCTATTTGGGACCCCCCCTTCCTCTGTTCTTTCTGGAGGGGATGAGGCCTGTGCGCCTTTTTCTGTCCACCATTTTGTAACAGGAGGCAACTTTGGTACCCACAGATTTTCCGGGGGTAACATTTAGACATTTAACAGGCGGAGGAAAATGATGGCCCGCTTTTCAGAATCCCGTCTGGTTTTTTTCGCGTTTCCTTTTTAAAAAAGATATTGATGTGCTGCAATCACACGATCGGCAAGACCGTATTGTAATTGCACTCGAGTTTTGACACTCGAAGCAACACTCGAAATAGACCAAACAAAGCGGAACCCTCGAGAGCAGTTGGGCGAAATGAAATATGGCCTCGGGCCAAAGAGTGGGCATTTGTTTACCAACAGCTCTTAGCTTTCCAATTTGTTGGAGATGGATCACCTTTCACGACAGCCTTATCAATATGGCCTCGACAATTTTTTACGCATTGAATTAAGCGGTTGACATATTCCAGTGTTCGTTATTTACAGTGCAAATTCGAGTACTTTTCCTGTCAAAGTCGCTATTAATAGCGCTATTATGCACATTTGTGCGTGCTCACACGTGCGAGAACATTTCCCCTTGAAAAACTTTCTGAACTGAACCCCCATGAAACAAAACAAAAGCTGTGCACACTGATCGAATTGCAGATATGTCAGCGTTGCGCCATCGGTGCCGAAGCCCGCTTGAAATATCCCGCATCACTACTGAAAGGCCGTCATACTTTCCAATAGCCTTGATCTACGGGTACCCTTATTTGCTGTTTTTAAAGAACAGCCGAGGGGCATTAATTAATTCACTTATTTATTATTTATACTGTCATACCATAAAATCCCATTCGTCCTTTTCCCGTATGCTAAACAACTATTAAAAGTTTTTGGTATGTGAATTTACGTTGCACTGGACCAAACCAACAGGCTATTGGCGACGGTCAGAGCTCAATACCGAAGGGAAAGACCCGATGATAGCACCTCGTAATTTTGAACTGCTGTCAGATGGCGATGTCAACACTTGAGCTGGAACCCCACTCTCCAAACTTCCACAACACGCCAATGTGACGACATTTGAGGGCACGACAAATTTAACTTGGTTGCATTGGATTGAGTTCCGAACTCACAACCTTCCGGTTGTCAATTCGTGACCAACTGGGTTACTGCTGCTGGACCAACTGGGTTACTACTTGACAGTAGGAAAGAAGTCGCACAAATTACAGACATAGGTATACAAAAAATCGGATAGACGACAAAGAAAAAGTTATCTAGCAATGAAACAACATAAAAATCAAGAAGTAAAATTTTACTTTCTAAAATTTCCAATGGCAAAAATTTTAAAAACTTCAGAACTGGTCAAAGTGGGTTGGTTGGGTTTTATGACGCAAGAGGGACTGTTTGGCCAAGCCGTTCCAAGCACAAAACAGGCAACGTCAAGTAATGGATATACACACAAAAGTAAAGTTGTAACTGACACAAAGGAGAGAGAAATACCCTCAGTGTAAGTTACAGGAATCGAACCTGCGCCGTCTACAACTCACAGAACTATCAAAGAAAATGTCCTGGTAAACCATTTGTGATCTTCACAAACAAGAAAACTCTTTGACCTTTAAACAAATTTTGATGTAGAATATTTCTTTAAGAATGATTTTTATGTGTATAGATCCTATATGAAGTTAGAGGAATATATCTCATTACAAAGTCTTGAGCAATCGATATGGCTATGTAATGAATTATAAAAGAATTTAAATATAAAGTTTTAGAACTGTCAAAGAAAATGTCTTGATAAACCATTTCTGGTCTTCACAAATTAGAAAATTGTTGGACTTTTAAATAAACCTTGATATAAAACATTTATTTAGAAATGATTTTTTACGTGAATTATAAAAGAATTTGAGTACAAAATTTTAGAACTGTCAAAGAAAATGTGATAGATCTTTGTGGTCTTCACAAATTAGAAAACTGTTAGACTTTTAAATAAATCTTGACATAAAAATTTATTTAAAAATGACTTTTTATGTGTATAGCCTACATCAGGGGTGTCAAACTCAATTAAAACACGGGCCATTTAATGGAACTGGTAAGATTCACGCGGGCCACATCACATTTACAAATTTTCTTAAAATTATATTTTGAAGTGAGGATTCAGGAATATGGATAGGATAATTAAAACACATTATGTGATTAAGTGAGTTTAGGGTAATAATTTATAATATTGCTATATAATTGCTTTTATTTAAACGTTTATTTAATTTAATGTACTTATAAAACTAAAATTAATTTTTTTACCGGAAAATTGCCAGCCCTTTCCTCCTACTAGTTTTCCAATATCTGGATTCAAAGACTGAGAACAGACAATCTTCATTATGGCAAATAGATGTTTATCAGTTAATCTTGATCTGTAGGCCGTTTTATTTAATTTCATGGACGAAAATAGTTGCTCACACAAGTACGTACTCCCAAGATAGCATAAAATTTGTGCAGCAAACTTATTAATTTCCGGGTATTTTTCACCAAATAAGAATATATTTTGGGAATTCCTACTTCTCGATATTTGTCTTTTAAAACCGAATCATTCTGGAAATCAATTAATTCCAGTTGTATCGAAGTGGGAGCATTTTCAACTTCAAAGGAAAAAGGCCTAATAAAAAGAGAAAAAATATTTTGTAACTCTCTGAAATCATTAAAACGTTTATCGAATTCGTTTTTGATTTCTTCAATTTTACCACAATATTGTGAAAACGAGCAACATTGATTTTGTGCTTTTAACTGCTCACACGTAGGAAAATACGTCAAAACGTTTTTTGTAGATGATTTTTAAACAAAGTCAGTTTTAGTACAAAACTTGCTATTGCATCTACATATTCGTTATTAATTGATCTTTGCCTTGCAAGGTAATATTAAGATTATTCAGATGACCTGTAATATCTGTTAAAAATGTCAGATCTTTTACCCACAAAGGATCTTTTATAATCGATATATTTTCGTTTTTTTCATCTTTCATTTCAAGAAATACAATTATTTCCTCTAATAGCAGATAGAAGCTCTTCAGGACTTCGTGGCAGGACAACCAACGAACTTCTGTGTAATAAGGAAGATCTTCGAATTCAGATTCTAAATCTTTAAGGAACGAATTAAATTGGCGATGGTTAAGTGCTCTCGTAACATTGTCCGGTTTTCATTTTATTTCAGAGCATCGTGGGCCACAAAAAATTACTTCAGGACCGCATGCGGCCCGCGGGCCGCCAGTTTGACACCCCTGGCCTACATGAATATATCTCATTACACGTCTTTAGCAATCGATTTGGTTATGCAATAAATTATAAAAGAAGTTAAATACAAAGTTCTTTCCAATTTGTACAATGATCTTTAATTAGGCAGGTAAGCATTCATTATCCTGTCGGTATTTTAATGCAAACACGTGTTCTAACGGCACCAGATTTATGGAGTGCGAAGATCCCTCAATTGTGACACTCACCCTAATTACCGAGACATTTCACCTCTTATATTCCTGTTGCGCACGCATTAATGATCCAAGAATCTATTAGCACCTCGCGATAGAAATTTCCTCTAATTTGAGCAAATTGCTCCGAAATTCATAAATGCGATCGGAGCAGCTGGGAAGTAATTGCGACTGCAAACAGGAAGTCAAAGTCCCGCTTAAAACACGAATGGCGTGCGAAGCAGCCGTAAATAAAAACCTTGAATACCTCTGAAGGGATTTTGCATACGTTACTTGCGGCTCTTTTTTGCCCCACACTTCGTATTTCAGATGGGGTGGTTACGAGGTGTTAAAAGATCTCGTAAAAAGATAAGGTGAAAATACGAGCATAGAGGTGAGAGAGGGCGATAATGCGATTTTTCTTCTGAATAATAATAGCTTCGAGTGTTATGGCCTTTGAGGGGATAGTGGACTTTCAAAACAAACTTTTACAGAAATTAACGGATTTTTATAGAATTTTACAATGACTGTTTGTTTTCTACAAAAAAGTCTATATGTTAAGTTTGGTCTAAAAATATTAAGTTAACGGGAAACGCGCGGTCAAAAATTTTGATAGAGATTAGTAAAAATTGATAGGTCCCATGTTCATTGATTTCCCCTGTATTGTCAAAATTTTAATTCATATAATACTTTGTATACATATAAATCAAATTAACTCCATTTGGGGTAAATGTATCGGCGAAAAAAAATTGTTCTAAAACACCTAAAATGTTGCAAAAAAAGCATAGGTTAAACAACATTTTAAATCAAACTTAGGAAGCTTGATGAATTTCTCATCTGCACTTTGATATATAGAACAGATTTCTAGGATAATATCCTAAAAAGTTTCAAGGAAATCAAAAACCAATGTGCAGGGAACATTTTGATTATTTGAAGAATGTCAAAAATTCTCAATTGGAGACAAACGCGTTTTTGTAACGTCTTACTTTACTTATTGTACTGTACTTACCGTACTGTACTTACTGTACTGTACTTACTGTACTTATCTACTATATATTCCATGTTGAATATGAAAATCCGTTAAAAATGATGGTAATTGAACATTTTCTTTTTGCTGTTCACAGAATTTGATATTGATTAATTTTTAACTTTAAAACAATCGATTCAATAAATCGATTTTTTGATCGATTTTGAATGTACTGTGTACGTAAATATTTTAGCTTTTGATAAGCTTGAAGACGATCATTGAGGAATCTTATCCTTAAATCTCTGAAAATGAGCACGTTATTAGTTCTTGCTGATAGTTGTCATCTAGTTGATATGTACGATTAAATTAAAACGGAATTAACCCAGAATAAAAATTATCTATATTATATATGTAGAGACAGGTTTAGTTTACGGAAGTTGCGTAAAGAATAAGATTAATGGCGTTCTCACAGTGGATATAATTTAAAGCGCATAAACATGACGCAACAAGGTGTAAGTTCAAATGAGCCATGACCGTTGTGCACGTATTCGATTTCATAAATACTCTACATAAATAATCGAATTTAGTTGTTATATAATTAAATAGTAGAGTAATCGTTTTGTTAATGTCATTTATAAGACATTAATTTGAATTTTTTCATGAAAAGATGTCTATGGGAAAGTTGTAATCGAAAATATATTTTTGGAAATATCTCATTAATATAACCATTGGTAGAGGGTGTAATCATCTTGCTAATGTCATTAAAAAAAAAAATTTTGAATTTTGTTTTGATGAAAAAATGTGTGTGGGAAAGTTGTATTCAAAAATAGTTTTGGCAATAGTTCATAAATATATCCAAGTGGTAGAGCGTAATCATTTTGTGGATAGCACTTATAAGACATTGATTTGAATTTTGCTTTCATAATACATTTTTGGGCAATAAATCAGCGCAATAGTTTGGAAAATACTGTCAAGCCTTCTGATGGTTGTTTTGATGAGGCGTCTCGTCATTAGCAAATCTTGATGAACGAGATATCTCGTCATTAAAAGAAAACTGACCAGATCTTGATCTCGTCATAAAAAAATTGGCAATGTGTTTGATGACGAGATATCTTGTCACTAGGAAAATTGGTCAGATCTTAATGGACGCGATTTTTCGTCAAAACCACTTGGAGGGTTAAGTGAAAACATTTAACCATCCAAGTATTATTCTTGATGGACGAGATATCAGGTCATTAGAAGAAAACTGACCAGGTCTTGATCTCGTCATTGTCAATAAATCGGCAATACCTTGATGACGAGATCTCGTCATTAGCAAAATTGATCAGATCTTACTGGACGCGATTTCTCGTCCAAACCATTTGGAGAGTTAAGTGAATAAATACACTGTATTATTATGTTATTCCTGGACTTTTGTGGAAGTAAAGCTCGAGAAGATTTCCTCCTTTGTTTAGTTTACTTAGCAAAAATCTTGTTCCTCATATTCCTTCCCAGATAGCCATTAACGTATTTGCACAAACTAGATAAACACCAACTCCCGTTTAAATCGCCTAAACGGTTCCAGAAATAATGGCAGAATAGAATCGACACGGAACAAGTGATCAAGAAGTGATCTACTTCTTTTCTATAGAGCTCGCCTTTTCTTTCGAACCCCGATGAAGAAAGGGGAAATCGCTTTTCGAAGAAGAGACCTAATAGTTCCCCAGAGCATCGACCTCCACTAAATTACAATATCAATAGTTGAATCAGACTATCGGATATCAGCCCCGGTGCCTCATTTCAAATGACCATGTTTTTCCCTCCTGGTAATAGCTACGGAAAACACGTGACAGTTAAGTAATGGCTTTCAAACAAAACTGATAATGCGCCCAGTTTCTTTTGCTCTCGAATGAGTTCAAAATCGCTACAGAGTAGCAAAAAGTTGGAACTGGAGCGATGGATATCTTGATAAGTGCGAAAGGGAAGTGTGATGAATGGGATGTGATTTTCCTTTTATTGTTAATTAGAAGAAAAATTTACCATTTAGCTGAGTTTGTTTGATGATTCCTCATCAAATTACTTTTGACTCCGCTGTTTTATATAATGAATTCAGTTTTGATGAATAGTTTTACCATTAAGCTTTTATTTTAAAGGTGCCGAAACTCCTTATGCGTTTTCAAGAACATTTACAAGTCTTGCACTTTTTCGCATTCTTAGTTAGATACTCACACAATGTAACAAGATTGTTATACAAAAAATATCCATTTGGGAAATATGCATAAGTTCATAGACTGTAAGATTAGACAGTGAATTTAGTTTTGATACATATTTTACTTTTGTTTTACCTTTAAACTTTCATTTCAAATTCGCGAAAACTCCTTACCCATTTTCAAGAACATTTACAAGTCTTGCACCTTTTCGCATTCTTAGTTAGATACTCACACAATGTAACAAGATTGATATACAAAAAATATCCATTTGGGAAATAAATATGCATAAGTTTGTAGACTAAGATTAGAAGTGAATTTAGTTTTGATAAGTATTTTACTTTTGTTTTACCATTAAACTATTATTTTAAATGTATAAAAACTTCTTACGCATTTTCAAGAACATTTACTTGTTTTACACCTTTTCGTATTTTTAGTTACATACTTACAATTCGTACATACTAAAAATATCCTTTTAGGCAATATAAGTATAAGTTCATAAGTATAAGCATAAGTTCAAAGACTATAAGATTAAATTATTTACAACTTATATTAGACAAAAGAAAAAAACAGTCGCATGTATGTATAAATGTATTCTTAGGTACATGCTTTGAAACTAAGATGTTGAGGTCTGCAGCAGATCTTGGATCATAGTAAGAGAATTTTAAATATTCTGTATTATTTTATTCTTTTTATCCTAGACAACCAGGAGAAATAAGTTTGAGTTGTTTTGCTCTAAGGAAATATTTTGACATGAGGGTTAATTATACTACAAATCACTCTGTTTTCTTACATTAAATAAATTTTCAACTCTAACATTTAATTGCTTTAACCCTCCAAGTTCTTTCGACGATATATCTCGTCCATCAAAATCTGACCAATTTTGCTAATGACGAAATATATTGTCGACTTTTTGGGATGAAAAGATCCAGATCTGTTCAGTTTTCTTCTGATGACTAGATATTTCGTCCATCAAGATCTGGTCAGATTTCTTCAAATTACGAGATACCTCGTCTAGACAACACCCCCAGGAGGGTTTATAAATACTAAAAAGTAGACCTAAAACTAAACTAAACACATGTAAAGATAAAAGAAAGAATTAAATTTTTGCCTATTCTGAAGATCTAGTTTTATATCTCATCTAAAAAGGATGATTTTTAAGTTTCCAAAGATAATTATTTATAGATCATCAAAGATATCTATAAATTATTATAAGAGGAAATGCAATATTTTTAAATTCATCAACACACTTTATATAAATTAATTTAAGAAACTTATGATGTAACTGTTCTCTACTACGACCTTTACCTATTTAACTCAAGATCTTTAGATTCAGGAAATTTGAATACATTTCACGTTAGACAATTAAATTGGGCCCGTTATTATTAGTAGCTACATTCGTGACTACTTTGATGTGTATAAATGGTATTTGGAACAATTGAAATCCAAATTGCATACATTCCATAATGTATTTTGGAAATTTTGTTTAATTATCAAAAAGCTCATCAATCTCTATTTTACAAGTCTTTTCTCTATAATCGGTGTTCATTAGATCCTTTAATACCCCTTCTAAGACCATTTATTTCATTGTGAATGATGTTGGAACTTAAGATGTTTTGAAAGTAACATGAAATAACCTTCACAAACATGAAAATAAGCTAAAACTATTCATTAATATATTCTCCTTAAATCAAAAAAATCTTTTTGCCCTTGCTCTAAACGTTTTACAAAAATTTTATACCATTCCTTTATTCTCTGCGACGATCTATTATTTTCTCTCCCAAGTCTTGCCTAAGGCTTAGAAAACATTAAATTTCGATTTTCCTTACATTCCCATGCAAAACGATGCAAATCAAGAGAAGCATTGCGCTACGCAGAGACTTTGATTGATGCGTATCGTACTTAAATATGAATATCAAAGAACTTTTGGAGCCAACTCCCTTTTTTAATAACTTTGGACCCTTCTTGGGTTATGCATTTTACATTCTAAGAAGTTTCGTTAGCTCAAGTTTTGAATATCCTCAGGTTTGCTGTGGAAACCGAAATTCACACTGTCCCCTATTTTTGAATGAATATTAAAAATTGTGATTGCTTGTAATCCTTTTTTTAATGTAGGAAAATAGGCAACACTGATTTGCTCAAAAGCGCATCAGTTCTCAATGCTGTAGTATTTTAGTAGGATAATTTTTATTCAAACTACAAAGTTTTAATGAAGAATCTTAACCCTCCTAGTGGTTGTTTCGACAGGTATCTCGTCATTAGCAAAGCTGACCAGATCTTGATGGACGAGATATTTCGTCATTGAAAAAAAACTGGCCAGATCTTGATCTCGTCATAAAAAAATCGGCAATATCTTGATGTATAGATATATTGTCATTAGCAAGATTGGTCAGATCTTGAAGGACAAGATACCTCATTGAAACCACTTTGAGGTTTAAGCATGCTGTAAAGATAAGAAAACCTTTTATTGCATTGTTCGAAAATTTCGAAGATGTATGTACAATTTCTTATATAGCATTTAAAAATTTGTATTGGAGATATGCCTGATCGTTCTATGTCAACAAAGAATTTGATTTTAAATTATTTTCACATTCTGTTTTGTCCAAAAACCGGAAACTAACATTATAGCATTTAATAATTCTACACAGCAATGAAGGTATGCATTTACATTAGATGAAGAACAAGTTTTAAAAGTTATTAAAAATTCATTTTAAAAGTCTGACTATCCTGCATTTCTCCAGCATAGTTTAGTGTATGAAAAATCTGAGTTATATACCTTCTAAATGTAAAATAAAACCGTTATTGTTTAAAGGTCACTAAAATGGAAATAGGTGATAACAATATAAGGGCACACAGAATTACTGAATTTATATTTTCAAACTGCATTCTCTTTATAAAACGAAAATTGAAATTATATCCCCTGTACAGAAACTGACTTTGGCGATAGGAATCAAATTCTAAAGCGCTTATTTTTCAGATACGGCATCACAATATGGAATCCTTGAGGAATCCAATCAATATTTTTGACATCTGATACACGCTCTTGACAAAGCGCCCAGAAGCCATATTTAAAATTATTTTACCTTGGCTTTGCAAACACTTAAATTTTCTATCAATTTAAAGGTCGAATACAATTCAGAAAATTGGCCGCTTATACTTTTTAATCAATCTAAAGATTGAGTGCAATCATACCATCCTAAAACCAGCTCTTCCAGCTTTAACAATATTTTCCTTCAGCCTCGCAGATGCTTATGCTTTCTATCACAACTAAAAGTCGAATTCAATCAGAATACCGCTCTATAAATAAGCTTTTACAAGTCGATGTATCATTTTCCCTCAACCTTGCATACGCTTATACTTTCTATCAATTGAAGGTTGAATAGAATCAGAAAACCGCTCTATAAATAAGCTCTTACAAGCCATGTATAATTTCCCTTCTGTATTGCAGATGCTTATACTTTTTTGATCAATTTAAAGATTGAGTGCATTCACACCACCCATTAGCTCTTCCAGCCTTAACAGTATTTTCCCTCAATCTTACAGGTACTTATACTTTCAGAATGTAGCTCTCTAAATAAGCTCTTATAAGTCGGTGTATAAATTTTTCCTCAGTATTGTAGATGTTTATACCTTTTTAATGAATTTAAAGTCACATAACACAAATAAAGTTTAGCAAATCACATCAGTCTAAAACTAACTCTTCCAACTTTAACAGTTTCCCCATAGTCTTGCAGACACTTATACTTTTTAAAATCAATTTAAAGATTGAGTGCAATCACACCACCTTATAAATGGCTAGCTTTTGCAGCCTTAACAGCATTTTCCACCAGCTTTTCAGACACTTATACTTTCAATCACAACTGAAAGTTGAATAGAATCAGAATACGCTCTATAAATAAGCTCTTACAAGCCTGTGCATAATTTTCCCTCAGCATTGCAGACGCTTACGTTTTTTTTTAAATCAATTTAAAGATTGAGTGCAATCACATCACCCTATAAATAGCTCTTAAATCCTTAACAGTATTTTCCCTCAGCCTTGCAGACGCTTATACTTTCTTTTAATGGAAGGTTGAATAGAATCAGAATATTGTAAATGATAAGCTCTAGATAAGCTTATATAAGCCAGTGTATCAGCATTGCAGGCGCATATTCTTTTTAATCAATTTAAAGATTGGATATAATCACACAACACTATAACAGTTTTTTCCCTCAGCCTTGCAGACGCTTATACTTTCTATCCCAACCGAAAGTTAAAAACAATCAGAATACCGCTCTATAAACAACACCATTTTCCGTAGCAACACTCAACATATCTCCACCGTGGAGTTCAAACATGTGGCTGGATACGCCGCGACTCTTTCCACGGAACGCTTACGGACCTTATTCATTTAACGTAGAGCGGAGCGAATAAAAATGAACTGTGAAATGGAAAAGGGGAGATTTCAATAGCTGAGGAATGCTCGTCCGGAATCGTTATTTTCGGCAGCATTCCTGCTATACGTGTCGTACACACACTCATCCGCGCAGCAATTCGCAATCCCACATTCCAAAGGTACGCGGTGAGATGCGAGCCAGATTGAAAATTCATCCGGGCCCATGGTGTTCTTTCCCACGGTTTCCCAGTTAGGGATGGAGGTGTTTGCACTCCCCGCATACCTCGCTTATCCTGGACATACCTATAGACCCAATCTTACTTGGACTTATGTGGGGTTGAAATAAAAGCATGGATAATCGCGAATGGACTGATGTGGGGTAGAAAATTATAGCGTGGATAAGAGTGAATGGGGAACACATACAATACTCCAGTTATAAGTCTGTACCTTCGTAGAAAAGGGACAATGTCCAAAAAAAATATTTGTCTCACCACCCCAATGAAACCAAATATTCCACCGATTGTAGCAAGAATTGATGATGTTAAATATACCTGCTTGAAAGAAACTTTTACATGCTTCATAAAAGCATTGAATAAAGTTAAGCTCGAATATCAAGAAACTTTTACATGCTTCATGAAAGCATAGAATAAAATTAAGCTCGAATATCAAGAAACTTTTACATGCTTCATAAAAGCGTAGAATAAAATTAAGCTCGAATATCAAGAAACTTTTGCATGCTTCATAAAAGCATAGAATAAAATTAAGCTCGAATATCAGTAATTTTTACATGCTTCATAAAAGCATAGAATAAAATTAAGCTCGAATATCAGTAATTTTTACACGCTTCATAAAAGCATAGAATAAAATTAAGCCAAATGTCAAGAAACTTTTACATACTTCATAAAAGCATAGAATAAAATTAGGCTGGAATATCAAGAATTTTTACATGCTTCAATAAATCCGTAGAATCAAATTAAGCATGAATATAAAAATCTTAGCTTTTAAAGGATAACTAAAATATAAAGCTACGGGATATGTTAAATTTAGCATAATATATAATGCGTACCTTGGTAGAAAAAGAATCGATGCCTAAATTCGCTGATTCAGAAATGTCCAAAAATCATTCAATTGTAATGAAAATTATAATAGTTGGTTGATTTGGAGTTTTATGGTGCAAGGACCATATTTTTTGGCCAAGCTGCTCCAAACACAACACAGACAACTTCGAGCAAAAAATGTCGTGAAAGGGAAAAAAAGAGGGATTATTGAATAGAGTAGTGAAAGTTATAATAGAAAAAGTGCGGATGCCCCACTGTCGTTAAATTATGAATGTATCAAAACATTGGAAAGTAATTTGTACGCTACATCGAAAGTTAAAAAATAAAAGTTACTAAATCAGCTGTAAGCAAAACTTGCAAAATGGACATTTCTAACAAGGTACAGAAAGAAATATTTTGAAAATTAAGGTCATGTAGTCTTCGTTTTAGTATTTAGTTCTACGGTTTTTCATCCATGACACACATAAACAACTTATTGAAATTCTATGTTATATTTCGTGCCGATCTCACAAAAAGTAGGTATAGGTAAAATTAGGCTCAAAATCAATTATATGAGTATTACCTGAAATTATTTGGGAACACACTTGCCAAAAGTTCAAAAATAAATCGATGAAATGAAATAAATATAACACAATTCAAATAGTTTTTACCGTCCATAAGGCACATTGGTGGCATCCGTGCGGCACACCAGTATGCCGCTCCATATCGGTTGAAAATCGCGGTGCCACGGCATAGATAATCGTGAATGAAGGAAATAGGCACTTACCATTTAACTCTCCAGTGTTAAACTGTTATTTAATAGTCAAGTTTGTATAGAAATGTGCTTATCTTTATGATAGTAAATAGTATTGTCGGCTAGCTATTGTATTGCTTGAGGAGAAAACGACGAAAAATGTTTTACTCTTTTTAAAGGTAAATTAAAAAATGTATAAGTTATTCCGAATCTTCTTTATTTCATGTCTCGCAGTAAGTAAACAAACCTTTCGAGCCTTTACTAAGCATTAATTCATTTTTTAGCATGATGCCAAAACAAAATGAACAAAAGAGACTAAATATTTAATATCGATTAAAAACATTCAATATCGATATTAACCAAAATGTAAAATTAAACAATACGTAAACATTAACAATCTAAAATACTTGTTGAAATCTAAATAATCTTATAATTACTTTTTCTTATGCTAAAACTGAGCCACTACAGTATCAATTTTCGAAGAGAAAATAAACATAATTAAATATGAGATGTATGGGTTACATATATTGCTTATATCCTTATCAACGATCTTAAAATCCTTATGAACCGGAATTTTAAAAAAATATCTCCGTATCATCTTGAAATAAATCTTACCATAAAACACTATATTTAAAAGTTCTCTTAAATATTCATTACTACAAATTAAAGATTTAAGTTAACCTTTAGCTTGTTTTGCCTTTCGATGATTGCCGTTTTAGTTCACAGGGTCCTTGCATTGAAGAGCCCATTTTACTGTAATTTTTGAACAGTTTTTATATTCAGTTCATATGCTATGAAAATAATGATTCCTTTCGATAAGAATAAACACTAATTCCTTGTCTTTAAAGCAAATTCTGAGTGGGTTAAAATTATCAATTTTTCTTCAATGCTGTGCTTATTCCTCAACTCGAAGAATCGATCGCATGTTTATCTATATTTTTTGAAAATATAGTTTGATATGAATAGAATAAATGTACCTTCTCAGGCGACACAACTAAACAAAAATGAATTCTTTTGAAGAAGCCAAAGATAATTGAAAATAAATTTTGTGCTTTGTTTTCTTCCGCTTTAGATATAATTTTTTACACATTTAATTCTAAATTCTAGACTACTTCTCCACTATTTATTTTCCTAGAAACAAATAATTTTAACGAATGCGTTTTCAATAAAAAATGACAGTATATTTTTAGAACCTAAATGTGTATAAAACTGATTGTGCTGATGAGCTCTCTTAAGTTATCCGCGCTGAATTAAACTTAAATTGTTTGCTAGTTGAAAATTAGAATTTTAAATTTGTAGACGTTCTGAAAAGATTATTTTCCCCTCTTTAATAAATATATAACAAACAAGAAATTAACTTTCAAAGATTAACTTGTAATGAAGATTCAGAGATACTGTCTACCATACGAAAATTATTACAAAAGGAAAACTGACATTGATATTTTAAGTCTTGCTCTCACAAACATCTTTGATTTTTATATATAAGCTCTAATTATAAGCTAAACTCTAGTTATGTGTTCAAAAATATTATATATTGTAATATTTTTGAACTTATATTTATGTCTAACTATTTTGTTATGAATAGGGCAAAATAAAAATAAGTTTTAAATGAAAGTAAACACATTTCGACTAAAAGCCATTTAAAATTTGCTTTTGTAATAAAAGTAAACAAAACGGCTATTTTCCGTTCTCATTCCATGACCACAAATTCATACAAATTGGTATAATGCACGATTTATATCTAAATTCATATTTAAAAACTTGGATTGAACAACTCTTCGTACACAACAAAAGTCCCATATGTTTTAGATGTGAAGATCCTCTTGAATTTCCCCCTCAATTCGTGTGAAACTTCCAATTCAATATGGAGGTGAATATTGATAATCACCTGTATCTAAAATTTAAAAGTTACTCCTACAAACGCCTTTCTAAATAGCGTTAAATTATAATTGGCTCAAGCTTTCAGGTCAACTAATCAACGCGCGCTGTTTGCAATGAGAATACACCAATCCAGGTATCACCTGCACAGAAAAGAGACGAAAACGCCTCTGCGTAAAGCTTCATTCCCCTTACTGACCAATGGAATCACATAGGCTTACTTGGGTATTGTTTTCTCTGGGTTAACTCAATGGTGTTTCGTGAAAAAGTGTGATGACTAATTGTTTTTAAAATGAAAATAAGTACATAATTTGATGACATCTCAGACTAAAATGACAGTTATGAAGAATTGCTTATATTTATTTAATTCACATAAAAGCGCGCACATGTAGGCGTGTAATTTATTCAACCCAAATCTAAATTTCAAGTATCAACACCTGTGATTTGCATGAAACTTCAATTTTGTATTGGGTAGTCAGATTTTTTACAGTTTTGATTCACAATGTATCCATTGCATAATTTTTGCACCTTTTCGTACAAAAATCTATAACGTACATAAGTCAACATTTATAATGTTTATATTTACTCCCCCTTTTTATTCTTTTAAATAAAAAAATTCTATATTTATATACCTTGATTGTAGAAATGCAACAAAGTCAAACAGTAGTTTCGCAAAATACTGAACGACGTATAGGTGTGCTATTTTTGTTTTCTGTAATAGAAGAACAAAATTCTTTTAAATACTGCTTCTAAATATATTTTTATTTATGACAGAAACATGAATATTTAGATGTTATAATTAATTTAAAATTTTTATTTCAAAATTTGAAAATTCTTGTATCAGCGTGCAGATATATTTAAAATTCAGTTCTTAAAAGATCAGTAAAACAATTTTTTTCATGTTTCGGAACTTACTTTCTAAATAATATAACATGAATTGTAATGTTTACCAACAAGCGTTTGTTGCATAATACATTTTATTCAAAATGATTAGTAGTTTAGTTAGTGAAGCTTAAGCTCAGATAAATAGTTAATTTTTATAAATCTTTGATTTTTATTGATCTTCAAATCCGGAAATAATTTAAGAACACATAAGAACAAAGTAAATTAGTTTTCTACTATTTTAATGAAATATTTCTGTTTTGCTTAACATTTTAATTTAATAATATTAAATTTATTTCTGCTGTTTCTCGAGAATCGGCAATTAGAAACGTGTCTTTTTAAAATAATTAATTTCACAGGAAAATTTCTTGAGCAAATATGACCATCACCCGAAAAGTTTAATCTGTTTTTGATGTGAATAGAATAAGTTGTAAGTAATGAGAAAAGAATAATTTGTCACACAATGAATAAAATTGTAAGTAAACAACTATTGTTTTGAATTTGAAGCTAAATGGTACCCATGTCATCAAAGCTTGTTGAATGAATTATTAAAGAGAATGAAGATACATAAATATTTGGAATTCGCATCTGGAAATTAGTAAACTAAAATCTTAATAATCATTTTCATTATTTCTATATATAATCAATTAATACATAGGCAATGTGTTTTAATTAATGATATGGTAACATAATCCAAAAATAAGGATTTTCATCCTTTTATGTTTCCAAAATTTGTGAACGTGTAGAAAGCATATGATTTTTATAATTGAAATATTTTCTTTAAAATTTCCCAATTAAAAGTATCCGAATATCTTTTGATCTTTTACAATTAGGAAATTTTAAACTTATTCAGTTTCAAAGCCCAAGATAGTCCTGAACAATTTATGATGAAATTTCATTTTTCCTCCAATTTATAACTGAATATAATTTATATTTCATCATAATTTTCGGCATATTAATCCCGACTTATTCATTACTTTCTGTATGAGAATGAATTCTTTCTGCGAAATAACTTTGCACGTTAATTTAATCAAAATCAAGGGGAAATTGCAATGAATTTTGTAGCATTACATTATATTCCCAGAATGAATCATTTATTAAATAACGCAATGACACGCTCGTAATTAAAACATGGCACATTTAAAACAAGTGAGAGCTTGAATCGAATTTTATGAACAATATCAGAACATTTTACATCAGAGAAACCCGGTAAAAATATCATTTATCTGGTCTAAAAGATTAAACTTTTGAATTAAAAATTTCAATTATATTACAATAGTAATAATGATCACCGATTAAAATAAAAATATTTTGTGTAGCGCAGATTTAAAAAAACATGTATTGAAATATTAATACCTCCCACTCACCTTGAAATTTTAACTATCTGTTATTTCAGGAAAACAATATTTTACTAACAAATAGCTTCGTGATCTAACTTTACGTAATATGAAACACACATTATACAACAGAAATACCCAACCGAAACATAATAGCGTGTCTAAGCCTAAGGGTTACGAAGGATTCTGGTGACTTTCATGAACCTTTAATTTTATATTAGAGTATGTATAGCATAATTACCTATTATCTTATCCTTGCAAGTGTGCAAACTGCAATAGTTACTCTAGTTACTCTTGTAAATAAATTTACGTAAAATTCTTTTCGTTATTTTTCGAAGCACGCCATGGAAACGCCGATATACGTGTTCCTGCGCCATCTGGTGTAAGATATAAACAACTATTGGAAAAATAGAGGAGAAAATTTTACATTTACATGGACATAACGGGGAAAATTAAAATTTCGCAATACATATTGCATGTTACTATGAAACAAAAATAAAAATAGATAAATTGTTATTTTTAGGCCAGGTGCTTTACTTATCATTGCTCGACATCAACTTTTTCATTGCAATAAGAAATAGAATAAGAATGCAAGGAGAATAATTTATCCTAATCCATCATTTATCCTAAGATGAATTGACACACTTGTCAGTCTTATAATCTTTCAAAAGGTTTTTTTCTTTTACATTTTATGGTTTAGGTAAAATACAGCCTTTTTCCTCTTAAAAATCCAATCCAATCAACCTTTTTAGATTTGTTTTTAATGTTTTTTATTCCCCCTAGTGAAATCCTAAATATATTAAAACTTCTGCAGAATCATGAAATTAATAGCAATGATATATTTATCGGATTCCTTGAAGACTTTAAAAGTGCGATTTCATTCACAATTCCTTCCTCCTTTTGTGCTATAAGCACTTGTAAAATTTGCTTTGAAATTTTGTTAAGCAACTTTAATTTGCTTAAAAACAACTTATTAAGCTTTACAAGATGTTATTTACTTCAAAATATCATGTCTTATTTCTTATCCGAAATTAATGGGAAATGGTGACAACTCTAAAAACAGTTTTATGAATAGCATATTTATATGATTTTCTTATTGAATACGATTTTTACGTTAAATGTCAATTAAAAGCAAAATCGTGTTTATATATATAATTAATGTACTAGTGCTTTTTTTTTGTCGCTGTGTACTTTTTCTGTATTTGCTGTAGGGATGTTTGATGTTAAAGGTCTGAGGTAAAAAATTATTCAACACATGTGGGGCATCTGTTCCTTGTGTTATACAAATATAATACTATAATTCAGTAAATTTTATGTGTAATATTTTATCGGCGTTTTTAGGCATCATCTAAGTTATTCTCCTATAATCGTGAGATAGTGTCAAAAATATATAAAAGAAATAAGATGAATATTTTTGTTTTCGTACGTAACTAAACACATACACATAATCCAAAAAAAAGTAAAAATATGAGAATGGTAAGAGCGGTACATCATTATGATAGCACCGTTATAACAATCTAAATTACAGCTGAAACATTGTTGACCAATCCCCAAAAAGTCTTCATAAATCATCCTTTAAAGGTGAAAGCACATCATCAAACTCTGTTTATTAAGTGAAAAATTAAGAATCTTTACAAGGGGCCAACACAGAAAGGTCATATATGTTTGACAATGTTTCATTCTAGCACAGTTCGAGTTTTAATAAGAGTTGAAAGACTTTTTCAAGGAAAACCATCCACACTCTCTCAAGAAAGCTTAATAACTAACATGGAGGAATCCTTAAAAGATAATTTTTAATTTGATTCTACGAGATAGCTGGTAATGATAAATGATTTTTGCAAAACCTGAACCTATGTCCGGCTATAATCTACATTCGATTAATCAGCAGTCAAGCTATCAATCATATAATCTCCTTTCAAAATCTCTAATCTTTTCGGCTGGCTCATTCGTTTTTTTCTCTTCCAGCAATGTTCTCGGTTGCAGTTAGAAAAATTAATTGATTTTTGTGGACGAATAGGAGCGTCTGGTATCAGATTGAATGAAAGGGACCCAAAGAGTGGAGCCCAAAGTTGGCCTTAAAAAATATTTCACGCTCTTGACCTCTTCGACCTTGGCCACATTTTTAATTGCGACGAAGCCACGCTAGTTTCAACACGTGTTGTGCTGAACCACGCCTGGAGGCGTTATTTCAGCGGTGCAACTTCTGTTGGAGCACACTCGTAGCTACTGTAACCGGAGCACTGATAGCTGAAAACGCTTTTGCCCCAAATGCATCACGTGCAATGTGGAACAATGTCTTTGCAGCACTGCTTCACTGCGCTTTTTCATTTAAACATATTTGGTCCTTTATCAGAGTTTTTGAAGCTTCGGATCTTAACTTGGTTTCACAATAACTTTGACTAAATAGTGAAGCAATTAAAGGTTAAAAATCGCGATTATTTTGCCTTTTGCTTTTTGCAAATTCATTTAGAGTATCGATAAACAGAGATGCCTTCAATGGTTTCCATTGCAAATAATTTCGGAATATTGTTTCACTACAATATTTTGCAATTGTGTTTCACTACATACTGCTTCATCAAAGATTTTTGTTTCTTTACCAGAGTTTGAAGTTTCAGATCTCAACTCAGTTTCACAAGAGTTTTAACTAAATAGTGTAGAAATTAACAGTTAAAGTTAGAGATTATTTTGCCCTTTTCTTTTGGCTATTTCTGTTTAGAGAATCGATAAAAAGAGACACATTATAATACTCTTTAAATTTTAAATTATTTTGGAACATTGTTTCATTACAATGCTTGACAATAGTACACTTTACAATTCTTTCACTACATGCAGTTTCATAAAAAAATTCTGTTCCTCTACCAGTTTTCAAAGTTTCGGTTATCAATCTATAGTTTCGCAAAAATTTTGACTTTTGAAAAAATTTTTTTAAGTAGTATAGCAATTTGTAATAAAAATTTTTGATTATTTTGCCTTTTTCTTCTTTTGACACATTCCTTTTAGAGGACATGTTAAAAAATACAATAGGAGACACTTTAAATTTGAATCATTTTTGAAAGACATTCCCTTAAAAGACTTAAATGTAAGTTTATATAAGATGCTTGCTATAAAATGTTCCTCAGGAAATGACCTTACTATACAACTTTACATTAGATAAAGAGAACAATAAAAGCACTGTTCGAGCAAAAAACACAATTTTGTATCTGTACATTTTTAAAGAGATGTGAATGATTTATAGACGTGTAATGTTTAGATTCAATCTTTATAGAAATGTTAACTGAGAACATTAAGTTTTATTTTGCATCAACAGCTTAAGAAATATTAGAAGAAAGCTTTTGTGAAATCACAATCTGTACATTTAGCAGAAAAAGAACCAATGTCCCTTTTACAAGTTTTTGCTAAAAGCTGATTTAAAAACTTTTATTTTTTTTTAATACAGGGTACAAAATTTTTTCCAATGTTTTGATTCAGAATGGATAATTATATTTTATGGTTCAAATTCAACTTTTCAATTTGCTGCTTGTGAAATTTTATTCTTGCAAAGATTTGATCAGACGAAATAATCTTTCCTTTACTTAATTTAAATAATACGTCATTCCAGAATAATAAGTAAAAATATATAGTCAGTGACGTATTTTTGTGTATGTGTAGCTCCGTTTCTATGTACCAACAGACAATATACAATCCGTACATCAGCAGCTGACTTGTTTACAATTCTGTTACAACAGTAAAACCTGAAAAGTTTTGATAATACTACTCTTATCTTTTACTTATTATTCCGGAATGAAATATTTAAATCCAGTACAGGAGTAGTTGAGAACGAGAGATTATTTCATCTAATCAAGTCTTTCTTTAAATGTGGAATTTCATAACAAGCAGCAAATTGAAATATTGCAACAGGACAAGAAAAAATGTCATCAAGAGTGATTTAAAAACGAAGTGATTGAACTTTCTGGCGTTTAAACTTAAATTTTGCAGAATTTATTTTTAGCATTTGTTCTCAATTTCAAAATTTCGTAAGAGTTACATGTTAGTTATAACACAAAAAATAAAATTACTATTATCTCACCATCAATAGCACAAAAATTATGGTCGTAAGAAAATTTAACCCTGCTTAGAATATTATTTGCAATGTTGAAAATAATTGCACAATAACGATATAATTTGGTCCATGGAGCAGTTGAATTCTAATTCCGCTTTAAAGTTAAGAAAACTGTATTTCGGTTTAAAAACATTTCGTTATTTTTCAAGAAAAGTAACTAGTGAACGTCATGAAAAGTATCCAACAACTATGCGAACTAGTGAATTGTAATAGAGACTTTCGAACTTTTCGTGATTAAAAATTCGGTATAATTTATTACAAATGTTAACAAAATCCAAAACAAAGCCGATTGAATGTCAAAAATTACGAAATAAACAACCTGTAAAAATTGAAATAAATTCTTATTAGATACTCTCATTTGTTCACTTCAGAAGTCTTAAAGTCTAATTACTGAATTATAATAGACTTCGAACTTTTCGTGATTAAAAATTCGATAAAATTTATTATAAATGTTAACAAAATACAAAACAAAGTAAATCTAATTTTAAAAATTACGAAATAAACAAACAAAAAATCCCGTAAAAATTGAAATAAATTCTTATTAAATAGTCCTCCATTCGTTCACTAGTCTTAAAAAATTCATTATTTTTATATTTGATGGTGTGTATGACATTCAGGGGAGAGATTTATCTCTTCCCCATTTCTCATAAGTGTGGTGAATGCCCAGAATTTCATCATTTGTCATCAAATGTCTCGAATTCTATAACGATCAGAGATTTCAAGTTTCTATACCCAACCTATTATTGATAGCGGCGTCCGCAGAGCCATCTGTTGTACGAGAATGTAACTAAGAGCTCTCAATTGCAACTAAGCCGCTACCAGATGTGCAAACTATATTAATATAATTTTAACAGTAACTTCGATTATTTATGGCAATGTAATACCAAATAATATACTTTCAAGCTTTAGAGGGTGACTTTTGAAACTGGATTTTAAATTTGAATCAGTAACGCAAATAATAACGTCTCACATTTAGAATAATCATTTTATTTTAAAGCTAAAATATCACAAAAATTACATACTATCCATAGCTTCTCAGAAAACACTCAAATGTTTTGTACAGATTCATGTTATGAGTTCTGGGACTTTGCCGAACACATCTAAAATATTAAGAAAAGCTTATAAAATCATTTCAAACATCAAAACCTTATAAAGCAAGCACACTAATGACGAATATAAGATTAAATAAATAGTTTAGACTACATTTGTCCAGATTATTTATATTAACTGAAACATCATTAAAACATCACCGCTAAACTATTTGTCAGTAAAACAAATATAGAGATAGAGAATAAAAACTAATCAGAAAAATTATCTTATTTCCTCCTTAAGTTTTATATATAAATAAAAATATTATTTCATTATTTGGAACGGATATAACAATTAAGTATCCCCGAATTAGACTTGTAAATAAAATACACAATCAATTTTGCTTAAAATTTCTTAAAAACACGCTATTGTAGCTTTTATTTATTACCTATGAATATGAAGTAATGAGGTGTGATAGCTGGTAAAATTTACTTCAAGTAAATTTTCCTGCTGTATGTATATAGCATGAAAATATTATTTATCTAGAGGTATTCAATCACAAATTTTGTTGTGTGTTGTTCTCTATAATCTGTATATCTTATTTCCCCAAACATTCTTTTAAACTAGTTATTTGAAATAACTATTTTCTTTATCGGTTCTGATGCTGACAAATTTTATGCTGTTGTTTATTTTATTACGTTTAGCATCTTGAAAAAAGTAGACAGCTGTTTGTAAATAAAAAGGGACATCTAATAGCATTTTCTAGAAATTGTAATAAGTCCATCTGACAATTGGATAGCATTCTTTTACACTTTCCACAACTGTATTTCCTTTGAATATTTATCAGTTTAAAATTATATGTTTCTTTTAAACAACATTCGTTTGGAGAAATTAATGTAAATAATCATGCATAAAACAAGTAGTGACTATATAACTAATTACTCATCAACATTACAAAGTAGTGGATTGAAAAACATTCATTTTAGAAATTTCTCAAACACGATTTTAGATTGTTCACTTCTCTCTACGAATTTTTTAAACTTTAAATATTTTGAGAACCAAAAATAAGTAAATTAAAGTTAATTGAATTTCTAAAATTACAAATAAACGAAAAAACTTGTAAAAATGAAAGTAAATAATAGATAAACAAGCACAACAAATTATAATTGTCAACACGACTCTTTAAATAAAGTAACATTTTATGATTTAAAAAATGTGACATTTTAAGATTATTATGATCCTTTTCTATAAAAAGGTAAACCATTTTAAACTTCACCGGGTGTTATTTATGGGTGTGTACCATTTCTTCGTATTTTACAAGCAAAAATCTAAGTTTTGCAACATAATTACGATTAAGATAATCGAAGAATAAAGTTTAAATATACACAGCTGGAAACTATAGCACAGTCTATTTGAAATGACGAGTTTAAATATCCCCAGAAAATAACATGACTTATGTTTCTTTACGAAGTATCTTCACACTATTAATATTCTAGAAATATTTTTTAGCCCTCTGAGGGGTTCACACGCATAATTCCACCATGTAACCTGCAGTCTCTGCATGACTTCTAACCAATCTTAAAATTCTTGACCAATAGAATCTTTTCAAAGGACTTATAAGGAGGGTATAAGTAATATGACATTTCCAGGGATACTATTTTAAGGAAATTTACAATAGAATCTTCTCAAAGGATTCTATTCCAAGGAAAGGACCAATGCAATCTTTCCAAAGAATTCTATTCCAAGGTCAAGATAAATAGAATTTTTCTAAATGTCGAAAGGATCCATGGATTCTTTCAACCACAATAGATCTAGTTATTTAGTCATTAAGTGTTGTTGATTAAAAGCAATACTACACTACTCGGAAATCTAGTGACCCTCAGAGGATTAAAGAGGAGGCTTTTTAGTCTTTTTATGGGAATTTATGCTACAAATTTAATCATTTTTAATGTTTAACTGATAAATTGAATTATATGCACTATTACCGTTAATGGAATATTTAAAACGTATGTTTATATGAAGGTTTTACATATAATTAACAAACACCAATTTGTAAATAACACTGTGTGAAGATTTCATTTCTTAAAAGTAGGAGTGAACTAAGCAATAAAATACGGCATTTTGTGATGATATTTAGTTCTTTGAATCTAAATATTCTAGCGTTACATTTATGCTTCAAAATTGCTTAACTGTGCAGCGTTTTAATATCGCTGTCTGTTTTATAGATAGGCATGTGATACTTTGAAAATTAAAGGATTATAAAAAATAAAACACTGCATATATTTTCTTTTATGAGAGAGAAAACTATCTTATTTAACCTCACTTAACAATTTTATTATTTTAAAATATCGAAACTAGTTTTATTAAAAACTTCTTGCCAGGTTTTACCTAATTTGTAAGAAAGCTATTCCAATCAATGGCACTATATGCGTTAATGTACCGATGGCTCTGTAAATATTACTTTAACAATGGCACTATTAATATTACTCTACCAATGGGACTATGAATGTTGTTTTTTCAACGGTACTATAAATGTTGTTTTACCAACGGCACTATGGGAATGTTACTTTTTCAATAGCACTATAAATGTTACTCTATCAAAGGCACTATAAAGATTACTTTACCAATGACACTATAAATGCTACTCTATCAAGGACACTATGGATGTTACTCTACCTATGGCACTATTAATGTTAGTCTACCAATGACACTATAAATATTACTCTATCAATAGTACTGTAAATGTTGCTCTATCAATAGCACTGTAAATATTGCTCTTCCAATGATCCTATAAGGGTTACTCTACCAATGGCACTATAAAGATTACTCCTTCAAATGCACAAAAATGTTACTCTATCAATGGCACATAAACTTTACTCTATCAAAGGTACTATAGATGTTAATCTATCGATTTTACCCTTTGTATATAGACAGCAAAGTAACATGCCCAAACATGTATCGTATTCAAAATATTTTACTGTTTTTATTTAAGTTAATTCTTCATTACAAGACAAAATAGTCTAATTTGTTGTGCCCTATATCTTCTTAATTTAATCAGGGGCAAAACTTTAAAATATAAACAAGGGAAACATTTTTATCCTTGAATTTTTCTGGGTTGAGACTTTGAATATTAAGTTTCCATCATTTTTCATTTGGGCGATAAAATGTTTTTAAACTTTTTAATAAAAGATTTAGCTATTGTCTTATAATGTGAATAGCAAATATCGAAGACTGCATGAGCAACCACTTTTAAACCTTTTTTAACGCTCTGAGGGATTCACATGCGTATACCCGCTATGCAACCTGCAGTTGTACTTGCATGATTTCTAACCAGTTTCGACATTTTGACCTTCTTTTCTTATAATAGGATTTCCTAGGATTCTTCCTACCATTATATGGTTATTTTGTCTGTTGTGGGGTAAAAATAATACAACTGCACGATAATTTCGTGACACTCAGAGGGTTAAACAGCAAATTGAAATATGCTGCATTAAATATCTAGACTTGCTAACAGCTAAAAGACTTGCATAAATACCAAGAATTGACTTCAATAATTCTTACAAATCAAACATCTTATGATTGTATGAGACTGATGAGCGAATCATATAATACTTTTGTAAGTTTTTAAAACTATTTGAAATACCCATATTTATTATTGTTCAACCGTCAAAAATATCTGTAAATATATTCACATAAACTTGCAGCTGTTGAATAAATTTAAATTATGGTAAATTGTTAGCAATTTAAGGAGAAACCTAAACAGCTTTTTTATCGCATAAAGCGATTTTGGTTGTTCGAAAAACGCGATAGTAGTTTTCGCGGCATTTAAATTTTGCGCCATCAACCCAGGTTTCTGAAACCACGTGACCGACGAAGAATGTTGAAAATCGATTTTCGCGCGCCTATACAAAACAACTTAATTATACTTTATAGCGATTTCAAACCTTTTATTAAATCTTGATGTATTTAATAAATAATTACCTTTGCAAATTTACACCTTTAGCAGAATTTAGATTCAGTTTTTATTAAATCGGCGCTTCTAGTCGAGCCACTTCCTCACAAAGCTTCGCATGATGTTTTGATGATACTTACATTCAGTAATTTCGTCAAATTACGATTTATTTCATTCATTATGAGAACTTTTTGAGGAAAACAGAAATTTAGAAATGATTTCAAAATGTTTGTGAAGAATGACCAATAAAAATTCCTTTTATTTTCTACTGCAAAGTTGGTGAAAAAGATGCAGATATTAAAAATCTGCAACATCGTCGTAGTGCCACCTATTGACCGAAATCGATACTAAAGTCTTGGCAAAGCACCGCTAGGCGGCGGTAACCAGGAGAAGGCGTGGTCATTGATCAGCGGCGTGGCTCAATATTTGATTGACAGACTTGTGCCATCCTTCAAGACGCGCCCACCTTTTGCCTTGCGTGCTAATGCGGTCTTCTCGTGCGGATAAGTAAAAACGATTTGCGCATTTTTTTTTTAACTTGGCAAGGCCTCAACATTTTTTTTTACACTTTCCGATTTAGTTCTGGAAACAAAGAACTTTTGTACGAGTGAATTAAGTTTCTCGAAATAAAAAGTTTCGATTAACAATTTTAATAAATCAGTTGAAAGTGTTATTTTATGAAATATCTGAAAAAACTTAATCCAACTTCATTTATTTTTTATCATATTTCTAATCTTTGCCGCTCTTGCTTCGTTGTTTCCAAAGGTTTTATGACACTGCAATGCATTCATTAAATGTTAAGATACCTTATAATTCCATAATACAAATTAACAATTTCGTTTTATTCTAAAAACTTAATCTACTTTATTTCATGTGGAAATTTAACTGCTTGAAATTTTGAAAAGACAGTTAGAATTTCAAATATATTTTGTTAACAATTTCTCAGACCCTATTAAACCTATTTCTCAGAATTCGAAAATTATATACATATAAATCATCTTTATAGAATACGAAAAGATTTTACTTATCAACACTGTTTGAATCTATTTCGATGATAATGATGATTTAAATATTAGTTTCATGGGTTTTATTAAGTGTATCTTCAAAACTGTTATTCATGTAAACCTTTGCATCATTTACTGAATAAACAATAATTTTGACCTCTTATAACATCATGAAATATAAAATAACAGTCTATTATCCCATAATTCGATAAAGGCTCTCTATTTCACACGTTAAGTATTAAAATTTTCAAACATACTTTATATTAAATTTCAAAACTGCACCTTACCTTTTAAAAAACTAAGAGTATTCATAAATATATATATAGTATAAATTTCCCATAGCTTGCATGAAAATAAAAGTATCGAAAATTATTTATTTCTATAATTATACTGTTTTTTAGAATTTAGTCTAACTGGTATTGCTGATATTACGTTATTTGAAAACATTCACAATTATTGTAATATTAACTAAGAATAAGCTTTTCTATTGTTCTTATGTAAGCTTATGCTAAACTTGTCGATATAACCAACTGTTGTTAGTTTTTCGAACTAAATTGCATTAAGGATCTTGTAATATAAATAATAGTCTAAGTCAAGATTACATTTATTTATACTTAATTTTAAAATGCTTCACATTTTTTTCAGTCTTTAAGTAAGCAAATTTGTTACCGTTCATAAGTACACAACAAAATTTCAATTTTGTAGAATACAAAATTAATACTTGCATTGTAAAACAAGGTATAGTTTGTGGGGAAATAATAACGTGATTGCAGATACCCATTTGTTTTAATATTTGCATGAAACATTTTTTTTATTCATACGAAATCAATTATCTTTAAAGTACAGTTATATACATAAATACAGATCTTAGTTCATAAGTTCAACAGATTTTCTTAAAACTGAACAAAATATTTTATATGATCATCATATCAACCTTTCTAGTTTTTACGGCATAAAAACCTTCCAAACGTCTCTAACATTTGGTGGAAGTTACTTACAAATTTATTTATGTAAAAGACTTTAAATTATCTGACATCTTATATTTTATTCTACTTCTATCCAGAGTTCGTGCTAAAAATCCATTTCAGTATAATCTCGATTAAAGATATTCACGACCTTATGCATTTGAGATGCGATTTTAAAATAAAATATACAAGCACCTTTTACTATCTTAAGTAAACGTTTTCAGTTAGTGTGTTATAGCCAACAACACGAACGAAAAAATTAGTTTTGATAAGTTGGAAGGGTTTAATGTTTAATGTCTAGGTTTAATGTTTTAGGTTTAATGCCTAAAGAAAAGTCATCATGCGCAGTACTCAATCTTTGGTTGTTGATGTTCCAAGCTCCTAAGGTTTACAATTTTTTATTATGTTAGAACAATTTAATTTACCTTTTGTCAATAGAAGCAAAAAATTTCTGATTCGGTTACCAATAAATGTGATGTGCTGCATTCAAAGAAAAAGGTTATAAAATTTATTATTGTACTTAATTATGGATTCTAGTAGATAACAAATACTAAGTAGATTTGAAATTTTATTTTTAAAATAGCTAAACTATATAATATCTTCAACTTTCTGGGGTAATGAAAATGGTAGTAAAATGCAACTTAAGCAAAGTGGTAGGATGATGCGTAGAAAAGAATAATGCTTATATATCATAAATCGCCGTTTGAAAATAAACATTTTAAGAGCTCTTTTGAAAAGGACATCAAATCCTTCTGAGTTCAACATGTTATATTTGAATTTCGTGATTTATCGAGAACATACAAGACTAAAAAACGAACACAAATTCGCTCTAATCCGGCAAAATACTGCTTTTAAATAACACACTCTTAAGTTCTAAAAATATTCTATATATTTTCGATCACGTGATTTCA
The DNA here is from genome assembly GCA_933210815.1 of Meta bourneti. NCBI lineage: Eukaryota > Metazoa > Arthropoda > Arachnida > Araneae > Tetragnathidae > Meta > Meta bourneti. The sequence continues at coordinate 80,820,044 of OW119933.1, forward strand.
TAGTGATAAATTATGTATACCTTCCATTACATATACCGAAGCACAAGAAAAACATTTGCTTTAAGAACTCGTTATTGCTTCGAAGATAAGTGATTTGTTTATATGAAATCTCAAACGTTTCAGCGAGATTTGAAGTATTATTTATGGGGAAAAGAATTCATCATTCTAACGACATTTGACAAAATACGTTTGTTTTGAAATCTATATCTACTCAAAATAACGGTTTTATTTCCATGAAATAGAGCCATGAAGAGGACGCAAAGATTTCACTGCGAGGGTTAGCAAAGCGTTACGTAAAATTTAGGAATCCCGCGTCTCACGACTGGCTGCCATTATACGCCTAAGCCTACTTCGGTATAGCGGAATCCGCTGAAATATGCGAGAAGCAATTTGTCTTCAATAACATTTGTTCTTGTGTAGCTTTTCTGGCTTATCTCCTGTTTATTTTTCTGATAAAATAACTATTGGTCTGCGTGTTTAGGTTCCAGCTGTCGTCGACCGGTTTGCGTGTTTTGGAAAGGACTATTAACCAAATTAATCTTCTTGTTAATGTTATCTAAGTATTCTTTCAGTAGTTACTATAAATTTTAAGTTAATGTAAGCGGAAGAGATTTGGTACCGGCAGTTATTTCTTCGTCGCACACATAATTATTATTCTGTTAACTGGCATTCCTGTTTTAATATCTCCGCAAAACGTGTTGAAGGTGCATTAGTTAGCGAATGTAAGAATAATGCTGTGAAATTTTGTTCAAATTCTCTGTATTATCAGCATTACATCGATGTTTTATTATTTATCCGGAGTACCATTCTCATATATTATTTTACTAACTACTCTCCATCTCGATTTCTAAGATTAAATAAATATAATTTATTGTGATGATTATTAAACAAATCCATTTAAAGATGTTTAAAACAAAAATTGAAATATTTTAAAGGCATTGTTTGGGTAAATTTCGTAATAGCCATTCATCACCACTTTTGCGATATAAATTGGTTCAAGTAGTTATGTTTATTGTTTGCTGTTTCATAACGATAGACGTTTTGTTAGAATTATAATTGATGATGTATACCTGTGACAAAATTCGGATGATGTAAAAGTTTTACATTTACAATTTTCAATAAATACTTTTTTTCAGAAGCGAACCTGATGTTCAAAAGTTTTATAACGAACTCAAAAATTTCGCAAGACTGGAGAAAAAGTTAAGATGTAAGTACATATAAATACAATTAAATAAACTTCTTTTGTGCTCAATCATTAATAAATTGAGATGTTTGTTGAATGTAATTCTACATGTAATGTGTGTAGCATTAAACTGGGTTATAAAGTGAGACTTTCAGTGTCAGAATTACGTTTTAGTACAGATAGGAAATTCATATAAATACATTGTATAACTGTAAATGCACATTTAAACATTGCTCACAATAAAGTGGCAGATTTAACATTTTTAGTCTGTGTTAAGAGGTTGAGAAGTTCTAGATGAAACAAATCGTTCAATTGTGTACCCCGAAGATTAAATCCAATGTTCCTACTCTTGTATTTTTATCAGGGGATGCAAGTATTTGTGAATTTCAGAAGCAAATATCGAATAAAGGGCTTCTGTTTTGAATACATTTATGGAAAACAACATTTATTTATTGTTATTTATTATTATTCATTAACTTTACCGATTATTAGTAGCTTGTTAGTGCCCTTTTTATTAAATTACCTCTATGAGCTGATCCTGAGCATTTAAATTTAATTTTAGCATACACTCAAAATAACCCTGCGATTGAAATGTTCATCTTTTGATTCACAAATCAAACATTGACTTTTGACCCTTTAAAGTGTTATAAATCAACTAACTTACGACTACACACAGCTATAACTTACGACACACGCACATTAGCTATAAAATGCTGTATGATATTGTGAATGCAAGATTTAAAAATAAAGGGCTGTTCAGCTTAACACAAGTCTTTGAAACCTATGGTTTCTCTCAACTTTTTCGCATAGTTCATTCAAAATTTTCAAATCAATGTGCAGATATTCAAAGAATGTCCTTCTTTTAAACCTATTTTTTTAAATCAAATGTATATCATATATTGCGTGAAAAAGTAGTTTGTATACATCTATGGAAAACAACATTCATTTATGTTGATAATTTATCAATTTATTACCTGAAGGTCAAATAAATGATGGGATTATACGTATTTTTTAAGTTATAAAGAATTTAGATGTATATATATATATATACATTATATAAATTTTTTATTAAAGAATAGTTAGTTTATTTCAACGTTATTGAGAGTAGCTATGCTTGAGTTTGACGATACTACATAGCTATACTATAGCTTGAGAATATTGATTGTCCTTGAGCTTAGCTATACTATAGCTTGAAAAAATTAACTTGAGGAGTAAAATGAAGTTAAACCCCCTGTAAGACCCCATTTAACAATATCAGTTAAGGATATATTTACCTTTTCACTTAATTTGAATTTTATTTTATTAGTAGTATTAAATTTTACGACGAATCTAATAAAAATATCACTTGCATGTTTAGTTTGGTGTGACTTTATATGTATTACGAATTTATAAATAACTAATCATAAAATGAAAATTAATTAGATTGGGACTACTTTAAAAGAAATTTAAGTTGAAAGATGTTATAATACATATTTTCAAGCACGATACTTGTTACAGTATATAAAAATAAGTATAAAATTTAAGGGATATATAATTTATTTTAGGTTTACATTTGTAATCTTATCATTGTAAGAAATCCTAATGCAAAATTACTTATACGTGGTTTTGATAAGGGTTTTTCATGTGTTTGTTAAAGACTTAAATCTACCTCTTAATTTGTGTCGAAAATGGTCACGTAAATAAGTTTATATCTATGCATTTTAATGTATGTATAATGTATTTTAATGAATGTATGCTTTGTTATATCGATATCAGTGTAAGATTTGTTATGATTTCTCTTACCAATTATGAACTCAAACATTAGAGAATTTCTCAAGAGTTTGATGAGACTTAAGTAAAACTTACCGTACTCGTATTTTTTGCTATTTTCAACGTTATTCTAATAATAGCGTTGACTAAATTAAACACTATTTTACAACCGCGTTAAGTTTACTGGTCAGTTGAAAAGATGAGAAATTGTAGTAAAAAGGTAAAGAAAATATGATACTTTCTTTTATTATATAGTCCTAAGTGGAACACCCTGTATTTTAATTCAAGGTATAATAATAGTAAATAAAAGAAAAACAAACTTCTCTAACAAATCATATTCAAAAGAAATAGCCACTAACGTTAGGAATCTTTCGCAATCATTACTATGCTCATTCTATCATTCAAAGCAGGTGAATCACTCACTAGGTTTTCAAAAGAACTCTATAGTAATTCTTCATTATTTTTAAAGAAACATCCGCATACAATGTTTCCATAAAAGCACGTCTCTTTATTCTAAAGTTGGTAAGAGATTTCAATCCAGTCAATTTTCTGTACGTACTCGTCAATTTTTCTTATTTAAAAAGAGATAATTACCTTCGAAAGGTGTCCCTATGGCAACCTGCCTTGAAACATTCGTGCTTCCTTTATTTCACGGGAAACATGTAGTGGTTTGGGTGTCGGTTCCCATTCTTTTTTTTAATACATCTCACGAAGCGTTGCTGCTGGTGGAAAAAATCCTGGTAAAAAACGACCATGTAAAAAATAAGTACTTAATGAAACTTCACTATTAAAGAAAAAAGAATTTGTAAGTAGATAATAAATAAGAATTCATATTCTCTAACAATCGCAAAGAAGTTCTAGCACAGTAGTAAAAATCATTGTGACTATCCTTTACTTGAATCCATTAATTTTTAGAGGATGATTTTTTTAGCTGCATTTTATTAGTGCTCAGTTCAAAATGTATTGTTTTATTTGTAGAGGCTATTTTTAAAATCCGAAATAGGGGAAATGCATTTCTTGAATTGTTATAAGGTATGATGTCAAATGATGTTTAAATATTATTATGAATAACTTTCTCCAGATACAAATTATCTTGTAACATCATGATTTAGAGCAATTGAAAAATACCGAGTTTACTATAATTTTAGAGATATACTGAAAAAGGTTTTGCTGCAAAAAGTTGACAATATCACAATGTAGTTAAGATTTATTTTAGATACAATTATTTCTTGAGATATATAATGAAGTTGAGAAATCACCTTTCAACATAAATGTCACTTTTATAGGAATACATATTCTTTATATGGTTGTTACTTTTCAATTGTTCTGATAATTAAAAACATGACAGGGGCTAAAGTTAAAAAAGATAAAACCTGATTTTAAAAAAAAAGATTTTTTAATTTGAAAATAATTGGGGAATAAGTGATGATAATTTTACGTAAAATATTACAATGTATGAAGCAGAATTTTTATACCCTTTTGAATACCAAAACTATTTATAACTAAATTTCAAAATACCTAGGACCTTAAGAGGTAATGCAAAGGAAGTACTTAATATGAATTTTTGTTTACTGAGTAAACACGAAATAATTTATCTGATAATCAAGTACAGATTTCTGCAACTTAATCACAATGTTATTTCAGTCAGCATATACTGAACTATCTTGATCTCAAAAATATAGATTCAAATTTCAAGGTTAAAGTATGGATGTGGCAATAAATATAACGTTAACTCAGAGTAAAAGGAAAATCTATCAATGCGATACAGTCGAAACAAGTAAAAGCTGTTAGACGTCTCGACTAAATGTCACCTTGTAAAGACAAAATTCTATTCATGCAATCTTAATGAGCTATGTATTTATGGGATCTTTTCTATCTCCAATGATCAGGGTTTTAAAGTTTGTAATTCAATCGGCAACAAAATATTAAGTTTTAAAATTTACAGAAGCGCACTCTCGAGATAATCTGTCAATATTTACCAGAATACTATAAGACTTAAACTTTAAAGTACTGAAACTTCTTAAAATGTTACATTGCTAACACCTGCTGAAAATTTCTTCATTATCAACCACCCCCGAAATCGAGAAAAGTTAAGGAATTCGTGTTATTTTATGTTTTAAATAATTTATGTTCCTTTATTAATAACTCATAAGTCCTTTTACTAAAGTGTTCATGGATTGAAATTAATATCCTTGCATCAAATTCTAATAAAGTTAATTATATTTAGGGCAAAAATTATTAGGGCCAGTATTCCATTTTCCCTGTTAAACAAATTCGGCATTAGGTTTTTAATATAAGTACCTAATTATGATTTGTGTGAGTATGAAAGTGTGTATACACCATTCGATTGGTAAATTAAAGGGTATTTCAGAATGCAAATGAATGGGTATTTAGAAGTTGAATACAAATTAACTGAAGTGTAAGTGATTAAAGTGTATTTCAGTTCGATGCAAATTATTAAAGGGTATTTCGAAGTTTAATGCATATTCAAAGTATTTAAAAGTTTAATGCAAATTAAAGGGCATTTCGAGGTTGAATGTAAATTTAAGGGTATTTCGGAATTGAATGCAAATTAAAAGATATTTCAAAGTTTAATACAAATTAAAGGGTATTTCGGAAGTTTAATACTTCATTTTTATTGGGAGGCTAAATTACCGTATAAACCCACAAGTTACTGGGAACTTCACCAATGTATATTAAACCGAGGTGACCCGTGACCACATAAATTTGGGAATCGCTTGTGTACAAAATGCCCTATATACAAAAAAGAGTCGAGGACACAAAACCAATACTACCCAGACAACAATGAAAAGACTCAATGGGTGTAATGGGATAGTGTCGCTTATGAAAACAGCTCAGATTTCATATTCTGATAGATAACAGAGGCATGTATCAAGCTGAGATCTTAATATGATATGCAGATCTCTGAGACAGCCTACCCAGGGTTACACATCCTTGAATACAGCGAGATGTGATGCTTATCTACATAAATGTCAGAAAAATGCAAATAGCTCATCACAGTAGCGGGGAGCTTTACAGGCTAAAATAAATGAAAGCTACACACATTATTTAGTGGCGGAATTTATAGTCGCATAAAAGATAATTTAAAATGAAAATTTTACCTGGTGCTTATTGCATTATATACAAATATAAATAAAATTTGGTGCGGTTATGATGGAGTCGTAACACAGAACTTTCACTTTATGAATCATCTGTGTTGCTGGCATGAGTTTTAAGCATTTCGCTCAGTTCAGTCTAGTTTAAAATTTTTGAACATATAATTCAACATTTTTTAAATCAATCTTTGTCTTCTCTTGCTCTAGTTGAAAATTAGAAATATCTTGAAAATCAAGAAAGTCAAATGTTCGAGGGAGTAAGGAACAACGTTCTCACATATATTTGAAATGTAACAGAAGAAAATAGGATAGCTGTATTTTTAGATTTTTAGTGCCAAGGTGATAAGATTCTGTGATTTAAGTATAGTTTCAAAGTGGAAAAGGTAATTTTGTGATACAAATGAATTGTATTTCCCTGTAACAAGTGCCAGGAGTTAGATTATGTGTGTAAATTTGTATATGCTCAATTTTAAAAATAAGTTTTTATTAAGCATTTCTCAATTTAGTCTTCAATTGTTTTTTATTTTATTAAATCTAAGTAAAATATTAAATGGGATACATGACGAATTAAATGTTTTTAAACAATAGGTGTGTTAAAAACATTGCATAAAATGAAAATGTATAGAATGAATTATATATGTTTATAGTTTTTAAAGCTATTTACCATTTCACAGCATATCTTTAAATACACAAGTGAATTTATTATAAGTGAATAATATTCACTGCATTTTCTGGAAATCGAGAGAAAATTCGACGAAATTTGTATTAATGCAGTGTCTCATGATCTTTAATGCAGTGTCTTATAACATTTTATGCAATGTCTCATGATCTTTAATGCAGTGTCTTATAATATTTTATGCAATGTCTCATAACCTTTAATTCAATGTCTCGTAACCTATAATGGTGTGTCTCATAACCTTCAATACAGTGTATCATAACCTTTAATGTAGTGTCTCATAACCTTTAATGCATTGTCTTATAACCTTTAATGTAGTATCTCAGTCTTCGACGGATTCTTTTCATGAGATAATATCAGCAAGGAGATAGAAAAAAAGCAACAGCCAAATCAGACGGTTTCAGCTCCATCTTTAGCTACCCTATCACAGACCTCATCCGCAAAGGTTTTAATGATATACCACAAGAGTATAAGAACAAAGGTGCAAAGTGCCCATTTTTTCACCACACGCGACACACCATACAATTCAAAAACGCAAGGTCGGAAAACAATACCCATGCCACCACTAACCCCCTTCCTATAACATGATTATTAAGATTCCCAGTCCAAAGAATCCTTACATGAAAGAGATAAGACTGGAATGGGGATTCGGAACTTCTGCTTGCAAAAGAAACGTTCCCATCCCTAATATACGCTCTCCTCGTATTTCCCTCCCTCCAACCTAGTACAGAAGGGGCAAAAGAATTCCAACTTCCATCATCAGAAAGCCATCGATTCAAAGCTTGGAGGTTGGTCTTGAAGGGCCTTCCAATTGCAGAAGCGAAGAGTTTTCCCACCTAAGGTACGAGCTAATGGTTCTCCACTCTTCTTTTGGATACTGGTTTTGGTTGATTACCGCCGAGCCTCTGATGATTTCTATCTGCACTGTAGTGGCATTGGGGTCTTTATCTCCCGGGTTCCGTTGTGGCACAGAAGGGCTTTTTTAGAGAATTTCATCGAATCGCAGCGATTTTCCCCTTTTTCTTGGGCCCGTTCCTCCCCTTTCTTTTTTCTTTTTTTCGGAACCGTGAACTTGTTATTCTCGAGGTGGATTTTTGGACGTGAGAACTAAAATTGATGGCAGTTTAAACATCTGCCACCATTAAGATTTTCAAAACTGAGGTGTTTTTTTGTTGGTGTGGAAAAAAAGCAGGTACTTCGCTAATAAACGGATGACGTGCAAAGTCGGGGGAACAGGTGCGAAGTAATGCTCCTTCCCAGCGTTTTCGTTTGATATTGCCGTCGCTTAGTAATTCATCGTTTATGGATCATGCTTAACAGTCGCATTGCAAACAGGTTCTGTGCTTGAAACTGAAAATAAACTTTATTTCTACCGATTTATTTATCATTTCGCAAAAAATTCGGTAGAAATTTTTTAATTTAGTAAAACAAGTATATTATTTTGTAAAAATCCTTTCGAAATATTTTAATCTAGTAAAATAAGTATTATTTTGTAAAAATTCTATAGAAAATATTTTAATTTAGTAAAACAAGTATATTATTTTGTAAAAATTCCTTCGATATATTTTAATCTAGTAAAATAAGGTATATTGTTTTGGGGTTTTATGGCGCAAGGGCCATATTTGGCCAAGCTGCACCAAACACAAGACAACGTCAAGTAAAAAATGTCGTGAAAGATAAAAAAGAGGGATTGATGACCAGAGTAGTGGGATAAAAACATTATTTTGTAAACATTCTTTACAAAATATTTTAATCTAGTAAAATAAGTAAATTATTTTATAAAAATTCCATAGAAAACATTTTGATCTAGTAAAATAAGAGTATATTACTTTGTAAAAGTTTCATAGAAAATATTTTAATCTTGAAATTTCTCATACAAATAAAACACTTAACTATCGAAAAACAGCAGATTAATTTTTTGATACAAGAGTAAATATTTTTTTCTTTTGAAATAAGGGCATCTTATAAGTCTAAATGAAATTTTAATGGTAATACGTTAGTGTAATGAGAAAATGCAATCCTGCATTTAATTCATTTTAGGTTTATGTTCAAGATGCCCTTAAGACTGTCTTATTTTTAGTTAAAGATCAGAATACTGCGACACCGTTTGATTCCTGTGGTTAATTCCTGGGATTCGTTAGTTATATAGTAATTTCTTCCAATATTCACAAAATAAAAATTAAAGAATGTTTACGGTCTTTGGTTGGATTCGAACTCGCAACCCTCCGGATTACAAGTTAATTGTACATTTAAATATTGCTAATTTAAAATTTGATAAAAGAGAGAAACAAATTTTTTTGAAAAAATGTCACTGGAAATGTTGAAAAAAATCAAATGTAGTTTTAAAAATATTTATTAGAAATGCCTTTGCAAGTAGAGTAACTTGTTAATAAAATCAATAATAATTCTATTATTTTATGCAACGAAAGTTACAGTGGATAAGAATTAATAATTTTGTAGTTAAATAATTAATAGGTTTGAATTAATAAGAGTTCTCTCTTGGTTTTCGTTTGGAATAGTCTGAATTTTGTCACTGATAAACTAGGACAGGAGCAAAATTCCTTTTTAGATTTAAGGAAGCAATGCCTGTAGTTATTTATTTTTATTTGTTAATAATTTTTTGTTAATTTTGCAACAAAAGAACCTGAGAATGTACATACTTAATATGCATATAATAATACCTCAACAGCGATAATCTTTCAAGTATAATTCAGAGTGAACGAAAGATCCAAAAATATTTTTAAAAATAATAACTTGCCTTGCCTCTGATTGAAACGGTTCATAGCTAGAACTGATAAACCGTAATGAAAGTTAAAGACAGATTGGGTTTTATGGCACAAGGGCCATATTTGGCCAAGCTGCTCCAAACACAAAACAGGCAACACCAGAAAATGTTCACACAAGGAAAGTTCTACGAACATAGGAGAGAAATACTCTCAGGGTGAGTTACAAGAATGAAACCTGCGCCGCCTATAGCTCGTAGGCTGCTAGTGGGCAAAACCACTAGGCCACAGAAGTTATGCTCTACAAAGAAAAAACTGTGTGCCCATTTAAAAATAATTATAAAATAATCAGTAAAAAACAATCGCGCAAGTAAAGTAAATTGTATAGCATGTCAAAGATACATTTAATTTAATCCTTCTCCGAATCCCTCTGCTTGAAACAGTCTATAGCTAATAAACTATAATGGAAGTTGGATTGTTTGAGTTTTATGGCGCAAGAACCATATTTAGCCAATCTGATCCAACACAAGACAGGCAATATCTAGAACGAAACCTGCGCCTTCTACAACTCACAGGCTGCTAGTGAGCAAACCCACTAGGCCACGGAACTTAACCCTCCAAGTGGTTTGACGAGATATCTCGTCCATCAAGGTCTGATTAATATTGCTAATGACGAGATATCTCGTCATGAAGATGCAACCGAATTTTTTATGATGACGAGATAAAGAACTGGTCTGTTTTCTAATGACGAGATATCTCGTCCATCAAGATGAGATCAGTCAGATGAGATACCTCGTCAAGACGACCACCAGGAGGGTTAAAGACTCTCCAAGAAAAAATAACTGAGTGCCCTTAAAAAATAATTATAAAATAACCAGTAAAAACAATCACACAAGTAAAGCAAAGTAAATTATTGTATAGCATGTCAAAGATACATTTTATTCAATACCGCTATGAGGTTTCAAGAACATTTAAAAATTGTTTTCGTGACTACAGTCAGAGGCGGCTCAAATTTTCCATTACTGGAACAGCATCATTCTCTGGTGACCAACAGGAATGATCCATCGAATGACGTTAGTTATCCATGGATAAGCAGGAATCGAAACCCGTGAGAAGTATAGGCCATTTCTCATGTGCACGAGAATCCGAAAGGCGATTTAAGTTTGGAACATTTTTGAATCCACTCACTGGAACATTCTCATGTACACAACCATTAGATTGGTCGTCAATTTTTTTCACTTCTGTTTTCTTTTTCGTTCGTATTGGTACATAAGCAAAAATTGTGTAGCCGGAGGCTCTTTTTTGTAGTTTTTTTAATCCCCCATTCGTGACATGCGCTTAGCTGTTTCGTTTCAAGGTCGCCTAGGGAAGTGTTCATTCAACATCCATTAGTTTAGCCGTGCATGCCGCTGATGACAGTTAATCACCAAGGAAACAAAACCATTCACCTTAGAAAATTTACTTTTAATATACTATTAAACCCGGATTACGCGAGATGATTTTTGGGTTTGGGAGGGCTCTCGAGAAAAAACGGAACATCCTTCTTAATCATACTATCGGGTTTAAGTCAGAGGGATTTTTTGCTTAATGTACTGTTTTCTGAAGCAGTGAGAATTTTGCGAACACGTTTGTCTAACAAGAATAATACACCCTCATGCCTTTCTCACTTTCTAAAACGCAATAAATAATATTGCCATAGGGCCCCTTCACACTAACAGAATCCACGTCAATCTGAATCCAGTAGAATCTCGATTGGTGCATTGCGAACACGTTTGTATAACAAGAATAATATACCCGAAAGCCTTTCTCACTTCTTGCGAGGCAATGGATAATACTGCCATAGGGGCCCCTTCATAAACGACAGAATCCAAATCAATCTGAATCCAGTAGAATCTGGATTGGTGTACTGTGAACACGATTGTGTAGCAAGAATAATACACCCGAAAGCCTTGCTCACTTTTTGCAAGGCAATGAATAGTAGTGCCATAGGCCCCTTCACACCAACAGAATCCGGGTCAATCTGAATCCAAAAGAATCTGGAGAATCCAATCCGGGGCAATCCAAATCAATGAATCCAGTAGAATGCAGTATCCAATCCGTCTCAATCTGAGTCCAGTAGAATCTGGAGAATCCAAGCATTGTGAACATGTTTGTATAGCAACAATAACCAGAAAGCCTTTTGCACTTTTTGCAACGCAATGCATAGTACAGCCATAGGGTCCCTTCACACCAACAGAATCCAGATCAATCAGAATCCAGTAAAATCTGGATTGGTGCATTGTGAACACGCTACACCCAAAAGCCTTGCTCACTTTTTGCAAAGCAATGAATAGTACTGCCATAGGGCCCCTTCACACCAAAAGAATACGAATTAATCTGAATCCAGTAGAATCTAAATTGGTGCAGTGCAGCAGAACACTCAGGATTCAGTGTGAAAGGTTTTTAGACTAACAAGTTACCCCCTGCCTACCACGAGAACTGTTCCCGACATCAAGTCTGGGTGTTGGCGGTCGCTATAGAAACAGGGATCGTTTGCTTTAAGTAGGGGTGACTCTCGGGGATGACGTACTTTCATTTTGATTTTCGCCATGGTTGGCGACGGAATGTAGTTTACTAGAATAGATCTCGGCAACAAGTAAAATCCTTAACAGATATATTTCAAAATTGCCTTGAAAATGCCCAATGCAACAAACTTAAAATGTTTCAAGCATCCTCTATGGAAAATAGGATAAGGCCCATTTCTACATCAACAGACAGGGACAGACTTCGTGTCTGAAGCAGATTTTGTGGTAGACAGACAGTTATGAATGAGATTTTAATCCTCTGGGAGTCACGAGATTTTGGAACAGTGTGGTGGTGCTTTTACCACGCAACACACATGATAAATTATAACATCTATTGGTTGAATGAATCCTAGGAAAGACTTTTATTGGTCAAGGAGGTCCAAACTGTTTAGAAGTCATACAAGGAAGACTGCGGGTTGCGGATCGCGTATATGCGTGTGAACCCCTCAGAGGGTTAAGAAGGCGGGTCCGAACCATAAAATTGTTGGAACCCTCAAGAGGTCCAGGTCCCTAGGAATTGACTACCCTGGTGGAAAACAATGAAAACTGAATGCCTCTTCTCCATGGTCTCCAAAAAGGAAGCCTCTGAGAGCCTTACATTTACAATTCTGACATTACTAGTTATACTAGTAAACTAAGAGGAGTGTTTCTGAAGTTCTAGAATTGAATTATAATTTTTTATTAATTTTCTTCTTTGTTACATTGAAATTTTTCAATATAATTTTGAGCCATGGTAACCCAGTTGGAGGAGCAACGGATTAGCAACAGGAAGGTTGTGAGTTCGAAACTGGGTCCAGCCAAAGATCGTAGAGTACACGGGGGCTGGTGCAAGTTAAATTTGTCGTGGCCTCAAATGTCCTCACTTTGTCGTGGTGTAGAAGTTTGGAGAGTGGGGTGCCAACTCAGGTGTTCTCGTCATCTGACCGTGGTTCGAAATTACGAGGCGCTCTCCTAGGATCTTTCCCTTCGGAATTGATCCCGGACCTTCGCCAACAGCCCGATGTGTTGCTTCAGTGCGACGTTAATTAGCTACCTACCTAACTCAATATAATTCCCGTTTAATTGGTCTTTTCGTTGGAATTGAATCCCTTGGAAAAATTCTATTGCTCATATCCTTAGAAAAGAATTCCTTGGAGAAATTCTATTAAACAAGAAAGTCAAAATTTGTTAGAAGTCATGCAAGGAAGACTACATGTTGGAAGATGGAATTATACATATGGCCTCAGAGAGCTAAGGGGAAGGTTTATTCAGAAATACGGTCAGTAAAAAAATAATCGGAAAAATTTTAAAAGTGCAAAATTGACAATAATGTCTTCATTTCCGCGGAAAAATACTTTGGTTTAGGACTGGCCAGCGGGCAGTATCGATCTTAATCCTATTGAAAATGCATTGGGAATCTAGGGCAGGAGGGTTCAAGGTAAGTAGTATTCCGCAAAGAACTGAAAATATCCATAAAAAAAGCTGAGAATTCCAGAAAACAATGTAATGTTCACGTTTTTTAATTTTAATGCAATCGATATTATTTGTAGCTCTCCGTGCAATTATGTTAAGAGGAGTCTCAAGGTAAATCAGTTGGTAGACTTTAGAGGAATTTAGACTCGACAGTTTGTAAGCAAAGTCGAATGAAAACTATGCAGACGAGGGCTTATTGTTTTAAATTATTTTGCATAAAAGGTTTGGTTGGATGGGTTTTGTGCCATAAGGGCCATATTTGGCCCAGTTGCGCCAAATGCAAGACAGACAACGTCAAATAATGGATACAAACATACAAAGGAAATTTTACTGATACGGAAGAGAGAAATGCATCCAGGGTGGAATCGAACTTGAGAAGCCCTACAACAGCAGTGGTAAACCCACTTAGCCACTGTGGCCCCCATATAGTATTGATAAAGAGAGAATGTGAAGTGTTCGAGGTACTCTGAATTCTTATAAATTCCCATAACTTAATATGTTCTTAATTCGAAGTACTCTAAGTTGCTAAAATTCCCACACGACTGGACATATTCTGCATTTGAAGTTCTCTTTGAATTCTTAAAAACTCCCACATAACTGGATACCTTCTGAATTCGAAGTACTCTTTAAATTTTAAAAATTCCCACAAAACTGGACACATTCCCAATTCGATGAAGTACCCTTTGAAATCTTGAAAATTCCCTCACAATTGGATAGATTCTCAATTCGAGATAATCTTTGTGTTTTTAAAATTCCTACATATCTGTATGTATTCTCAATTCAAAGTACTCTTTGAATTCTTAAAAATTCTCATATAACAGGGCTCGGCCAAAAATATTTCCCTTGCACCTTAAAACCCGAAATAAACCAACTCATATAAATGGATACATTCTCAATTCGAGGTAATCTTTGAATTCTTAAATATTCCTACTTAACTGGATATACAGGGTCTCCTCGTCTTACGACTGAGTTCCGTTCCGACTGACAGGTCGTAAGTCGAACTGGTCGTAAATCGGATTTATATTTTTCAACACAATTTTCATTCAAACGGGTTATAAAAATTATACATAAAACACAAAATTTCAATCTATGTACGTATAATTATTGTACATAATGTGAAAAATACAAAATATGTACTCCATTGTACATTTTTGACCCTATCAATGTAGTTATCTTTCTTTATTTACTATTTTTATTTATTTATTTTTTGTGGTCGTAAGTGCTGATGGTCGTAAGTCAAATAGGTCGTAAGCCGAGGAGAAGGGGTATTCTCAATTCGAAGTACTCTTTCAATTCTTAAAAATTCCCACATCCATTTGATGTGTACCCTGAATTCTTAAAAATTCCCTCTTTGATGCATGTATTCTCAATTCGAGATACTCTTTGAGTTCTTAAAAATTCCTACATAACTGGATACATTTTCAATTTGAAGTACTCTGAATATTAAAAATTCTCATATAACTTAGCTTGGCCAAATATGGCCCTTGCGCCATAAAACCCCAAACCAACCAACTCATATAAATGGATACATTCTGAATTCGAGATAATCTTTGAATTCTTAAAAATTCTCATATAACTGGGCTTGTCCAAATATGGCCCTTGTGCCATAAAACCCAAAACCAATCAACTCATAAATAGATACATTCTCAATTCGAGATATAATCTTTGAATTCTTAAAAATTCCCACATAACTGAATATATTCTCGATTCGAATAATCTTTGAGTTCCTACATAAGTGGATATATTTATTCTCAATGGAATTAAAGATATGTTGCACAAAAATTCACCCAGGTCTTGTAAAACAACTAAAAATATCGCTCTGATATTTGCTATATCCCCTGGAGAGATGGGCAGAGATATCACTCCGTTCATTTGTGAACGGCCACTTAAAACGTTAATAACAGGTTAACAAAAATTTGAACGGATCTGAGGAATCAGCGAACTGAATATTCATGACTGAGTAGCGTGCTACTTTTTTTACTCTACGTTTAGACTTGTCTTCTTTAATCAGCAAACTGAATTAAAAACACATTTTTGCCAGCTGTAGTCTTTTTTCTTTTGCTTGTTTCTTTTTCGTCGGATCAGGCGGGCAATTTAAGTTTTCCGAAGTTTTAAATTATATCCTTCAAAACTAGCAATCTTCGTTTTATCTGAGGGGATAGGTATTCGATTAAGTATAATTTTTATGAAATAGATTGATTCATTTTAGCGTACTTTTCGCTGAGCAGTGATCAGTACCTAGAGTAAACTCAAACCCCTTAAGAATATATTGCTCATACAACTAAGAGGTGACCGTTTTTATTGAATAAGTTTACTAGGCACAATGTTTTTTGAGTACAAAGTTGTACGAGTAACGTTTAATTATATATTTGGAATTCTATGTTATCGTAGCATATCTCTGTGAAGCTTAATTTTAACTTTTTATAAAAGTATTTAAGAATAACTACTATATCGTGGCTTACAATAGAAAAGCACTCTAAGTCAAAACCTTCAAGTGAGATTTTTAGTTTTCTAAACCAAAATATAGTGATCTTTAGACTGGTAAAATCGACCAAAAATGTAGTGAACTAAATTGAAATGCAACAATTCTATTTAGGAACTCACTATTTCATTGATTCCATGCTTCCAGTCGACCTTGATATTCAAAATCTCATTGACAACTGAACAGTTTTTCCTATATGAAAGGTTCAATACCATGGCAAGATCATCTGGTTGTTTGGGTTTTAAGGAATGGTTAGGTTTGAGTGCCCCAGTTGACCTGGATATAATATTCAAAATCTCATTGACAACTGAACAGTCTTCCTTAAGTGAAAATCTCATTGACAACTGAACAGTCTTCCTTATGTGAAAGGTTGCAATACCATAGTAAGATAATTTACTTGTTTGGGTTTCGAGGGTTGATTGGGTTTGGGTCCCCCAGTCGACCTTGATATAGTATTCAAAATCTCATTGACAACTGGACAGTTTTTCCTATGTGAAAGGTTCAATACCATGGTAAGATCATCTGGTTGTTTGGGTTTTATGGCGTAAGGGGCCATATTTGGCTAAGCTCCGCCACACGCAAGACACAATGTCAAGTAATGAATACATACGCAAAGAAAGCTTTATTGACACAGAAGAGGTAAATACAGCTAGGGTAAGTTACAGGGATCAAACCTCCGCCGTCCACAGGTTGCTAGAGCAGTGGGAAAACCCACAGAGCCACGGCGGCCCAGTAAGATCCCTGGCGATTTTGCTTTGTAAAGTATGTATTACTTTTAATCTCTTGAATGAACAGACTCATACAAAGGGAAGCCTAACAAACTGGTGAATTCAAGCGTTGAGTGAATCTTCGTAAGGGTTGATTAGAGTTGGGTTTTATGGCGCAATGGCCCTATTCGGCAAAGCTGTGCCAAAACCAAAACAGATAAAGTCAAATAATAGACACACACAAAGAAAGCTCTGCTGACACAGAAGAGAGAAATACACCCAGGGCAAGCTACAGGAATCGATCCCGCGCCCCTTACAACTCGCAGATTGTCAGCGCAGTGGGCAAAAACATTTAACCGAGGTGACTCTGAACCCTTATAAGGATTGTAATGGGGGTTGCTGTCTAAACATGCATTATTTCTTATAGTAATATCAAATATAAAGATTCAATATAAGTATTTATTTAAATAGTATTATAGAGTTTTGTGAAATAATGTATATTTTACTTTAAAAATATTACTTTATAAGTTCAATGCTCTGAATTATGTATTTAAATTGACTATCTTTTACAGATCAAGATGACACCTCATAAAACACGACACCTGAGCAGTTAAGATATTGACTTGTTCACCTTGGAACGATGTCTAGAGGGACCATGCTGATACAGTAAATGAAGATAAACTTATCTTAATTAAAAGGTTGTAATTAACTTTACCGATTATTAGTAACTTGTCAATGCCCTTTTTTATTGAATTACCATCTGTGAATTGAACCTGAACATTTAAATTACTAATACTCAAAATAACAATTTGATTGAAATGTTTATTATTTTCATTCATGAACTAATTGGTTCATATCCTTTCTATCAAATCAAACATTGAGTTTTCAACCCTTTCAAAGTGTTGAAAAGGGTTGAAAATCATTTAACTTAAGGCACACATAAATCACTTAACTTAAGACACACATGTCGGCTATAAAATGCGGTATGATATTGTGAATGCAAGAGTTTCAAAAACAACGAGTTCTTTAAGTATTTTGAAAATTAGAGTTTCCATTTTAACTTTTTCACACAGTTCATTCAAAATTTTCAAATCAGTGAACAATATTAACCCTCCAAGTGGTTTCGACGAGATATCTCGTCCATCAAGATTTGACCAATTTTATCAATGATGAGATAGCTTGTCATCAAGATATGGCCGATATTTTGATCAAGACGAAATAAAGAACTGGTCAGTTTTCTTCTAATGACGAGATAACTCGTCAATCCACATCTAGTCAATTTTGCTAATAATAAAATACCTCTTCAAGACAACCACCAGGGGGTTAAAAGAATGTTCGTCTTTTAAACCCATTTTTTAAATCAAATGTAAACCATATGTTTCATGAAAAGGTAGTTTATCTTTAAAATCGTATAAATGAGGCATTCGTGTTTTCCACCATGTTGGAAGTTTGGAGAGTGGAGTGCCACTCGGGTGTTGACCTCGTCATATGACCGTGGTTCAAAACGATGTGGTGATGTCCTCGGATATTTCCCTTCGGGATTGATCCCGGACAGTCGTCGATAGCCCATTATGTTGCTCCATTGCGACGTTAATTAACTGCCTACCTACCTCGTGTTTTCCGGATTTGTAAAGTCCATTCAATTAGATAACGAAATATCGAAGAGTTAAAGAATAAAATTTATTGAGATCTTTCGTCAATACTTTAAAGGCAATAAAATGTCCATTGATAAAATGCCATCACTAAACTAACCATTACAGATGATTCCTATATCTATAACATTTTGTTGTAACAAATTTAGACAGAAGATTTCTCTAACTTACTCCAAGTTTGTAAATACTCACAAAACAGATGCTTGAAAACTATATCCCTTTTGCTTTTAGTACAAATGTTTTTTCAATAACATAAACTACATTGTACTGAGTTTAATATTGCAGATATAAATCAGAATGATCAAAGTATATTTGATACATTTTTTTATCCGAAACATTGGTTTGACCAATATCGCACATGATAATGCATGCGTGACTTTGGATACTTTGATTACATTTGAACTATAAAATATTTTGGCAGAAAAGAAAACCCCTGTTAATCACTATACTCTTTTGTCTACTAATAATAGTTCACATTTACTGACTATCAGATAGAAATGCGTACATTAAAATAAATACACGGGAGTAAAGAATTAATGGAACTTGAGAATATGTAATACATTTTCAATAGGCCCTTTTATCCCTCCAAGTGCTTTCGACGAGATATCTTGTCCAAGATCATGTTACTTTTGCTAATGATGAGATATCTCTTCGAGACAAAACTGCTCTATTACTCCAAGGGTATGAAGATCCTAGCAGGAAAAACAAATTGTCCCTTGCCTAGAACTGGTGACAGTTTTGAACAGGTTTTTGCATCAGAAGCTGATCACTACAGGGCAGATTTTGACACGAAGATAAACCACCAGGAGGGTTAATTTGTCTTTATCCAGTAAAAATATCTCTAACTCTTATTTTTTTAAAATTTCCTTGTTTTCAAAAGGAACAGGATAAACGAAGCTTCGTGGGAAAATCATTTTCCGAAATAACAATGAGGTTTTACTTCATTTTTATTATTAAACAAGGCTTGTAATTTTATAACATCATTCATAACGTCACAATTGAATATTCAATGACCAGGAAATACAAGGACAATTTTTCAGTTTATCTTTTTATGTAAAACACAATACTTCTGAATTTAAATATACTCAAACATGTTTAAATTTAGAAGTAATTGTGTTTTACAATATATAAAAAATAAACTGAAAACAATTGCGTTGTATTTTCTGGTCAGAATAATTTATGTGTATATATTTTCAAACTGATTCAATTATTGGACACTCATGTTTGATTTCCTAAAATTTCAAACATCTGTATTATTATGTGTTATTTATAAATTATATGTATTTCTATTTATTGTTACTGACACAAATTTATGTGAAAAAGTTCAAGATGGTTGATTTATTTTATTGTCAGAAAGAAACATTACATAAACTTGAGACTATGAGAATAGCAATAGCATTCACTCACAACATACCACGTAATGATATTTATAGCACACTTAATACAGCCTACATTACACTTTTTGAAATAATAATTCCAAATACTATTTACATTGATTTTATTGACTGGCCTTTTGTTTGAAGTGCCAAGCTTTTAGACTTAGTTATCAATTAAATATTTTTAACGAATGCCTGGATGCTTGTAATCAAATGATAAATATTTCAGACATCAGGTATCCAATAAATGGCGGCTTTAACTTCGTAGCTAAAATATTATGAATACCAGGTAAAAAATGACGCTAGATGTTATTTCATAGTTGCCTATTTCTAAGAATGGTACCTTTTTAATTCATAGCTGAATTTGAAATACCACGACTAAAATTAAACGCCGTCCTTTGAAAAAAAGCATTTTCATATTTCCAGATTTCTCGAAACAAATGCATATTGCTTATTTAGTTATGACATGCAAAAAATTATCATTTGATAAAACTGCTCTAAAATTGTCACAGCCATATTTTTTATTTTGTTTGAAATTGGATTTTTTTCGAAAACTATTAAGATATTAAAAGTCACATGTTCAGTTTTAAAATGTCAAAGTAATTTACATAGAAATGTTGTTTAATAATATAATTTGTTTTTAATCTGATTTCTGTTATTGGATTCGCAGACACAGAACATTATACAGCACATTCATTGGCTTGAGAAATCTGGCAATTAACCAATAAATGCGAAGATAAATTTACAGTAAATTGATTAAGTTTCCGAGAGAGGGATTCAACAGTTAATTGGAATTTAAGAATTTAATATAATTTGGTTTTATAATCATCGCTTCTTTAAGAAGATAATCAACGTTTTTTACTTTTAAATTTACGTTAATCTTATTGTTTCCGTGTGGTGTAATATTTTCTCTCGTTCTTGTTTATAAGTAACCATTGGAATATAGTAACTTTATCAAATTACTTTACGAAAAATGCTGGATAATAAGATGTAAGATATTGAATTGAAGATACCACTCAAAGTTCATTTTCACTAATTTTATGTTGAAATAAAGAATATTTTATAGTTTGGCAGTAAAAGATTGACATTACCAAAAAAATGAATACCAATAAAAATTTGTTTCTCACTGTATTATATTTACTAAAACTATGACTAAGAAACTAAAAAAATTATCATTCGCATTGTTAATGATATTGTGGCTTAATGATGTTTCTAGGTATCCATAGTTTTTTAGTAAAAAATTTTAATTTCTCATTTAATTTTCAAAAATAAAAATCGTAAAATAGTAATAATTAAATTTAACATCACCAGCCATTTTATTCGTGAAGTATTAACCTTACACTCATTGACTTCTAAATTCAAGACGGTAATACATATCATCAATAGCGAATATACTAGTAATTACTGGATTCAGATAAGAAAATTTTGATCTAAGAAAAGTGATTATCAGCAGGGCCTTTGAAAGGAGATGGGGCAGTGGCTTGAATCTTACCCACAAGAGTAGTTTTGACTTCAAATCTTAATTTCGTTTGTTATACTTTTCATTCCTTCACTTTTTTAATAGTTGAGTGGTCTCAAAAACCGAAGTGGCTCGAACCTTTTGACCTTTATGTCGTCCTGGTTATCAGATAGATATACATTATTAATAGATATACATTTATTAAAACACATTTTTAGTACACATCCAAAATTGTTATTTATCATCCCCTGACTAGTCAATTTATGATTAAGGCCATTGTTCTTTTACAAGCATTTGTAAAAATCACTTTATAATTGAGATCAAGAGGCTATAAGGAGTCGAAGAATTACAGTAATGCATAACATAATGTAACCTGCTCCGGCCTCATAAATTCACATTCATTATGCGGATGTTTTATGACTGTAATGGTAGTTGTATGGCTGTAAATAGTGGATGTCGAATGGCTGTAATAGTAGTGGATCTAGTATGGCTGTATTGTTAGTGGGTGTCGTATGGCTGCAATGGTAGTGAATGTTGAATGGCTGTAATGGTAGTTGATATTGTCTGGCTTTAATGGTAATGGATGTTGCATGGCTGTAACGGTAATGGATGTTATATGACTGTAATGGTAGTGAATGTTGTAAGGCTATAATGGTAGTGGATGCTGTGTGACTGTAATAGTAGTGAATGTTGTATGGATGTAATGGTAGTGGATGTTGCATGACTGTAATGGTTGTGAATGTTGTATGGATGATATGGCAGTGAAAGTTGAATGGCTGTAATGGTAGTGAATATTATATGGCTATGATAGCTGCGAATGTGTTGTTTGGTTGTAATGGTAGTGAATGTTGTATGGCTATAAATGTTGTGGATGTTTAGTGGCTGTAATGTTCGTGGACATTATTTAACTCTTATACCATAACTATGTTATCTTTAGACTAACCTTTTATCTAAATATCTCTTTACTGATTTAATAAATGAGAGCATCGCAATCTTTTGTTTCGTTTCGCCTCTAGTCCTACATCTCAAACTCTCTGAGTGGGATAGTTGGCTGAAACACACACACATTTTTCTTACTATTTAGAATTATTTTATAATATTTTTTCATTCTGAAGTGGTAAACTTAGCAATGGCATTATTTTTAGTGCTCAATTCCTTTAGTATAAGTTTGTTGAGCATTCTTACTACATACACCTTATAGCCCACAACCTTATTATGTCAGTCACTTTGACAGTAAATTTTGCGAGCCCAGTACTTCTATTCATAACAATCTCTAAATAACACCTGTCAATATTAAGGAAATAAGTTTCTGGTTATAAGAGTTTGTAGGCAACAGTTTATAAATATACAACAATTTTATTATTATGATTGCTTGTTTAATATTAGTACATAGTGTCCTATTAACCTGCTTTCATGACAGCACAATAATTAGTCGCATTTGTATGTAATGATGGATAATTCATCACACACATAAAAAGTCCTTTTCATTTCCCTTGGCTATATTGAGAAAATATATAGTCCACCATCGTATTTATACAAATATTAAAATCAGAAATCTTCTTTTGAATGGATGTTTTATTCCACTTAATATTGTTTTAACTCTCACGAGATTTACGAGTAGTGTAGTATTGCTTTTACCCCACTACACATTTAATGAAAAAATAACCATATCTATTGGGTGAAAGAATCCATGAATTCTTTCAACCTTAGAAGGATTCCTATTCTTCCTTTCCTTAAAATAGAATTCCTTAGAAATATTTGATTACTCCTTTCCTTTTAAGTGAATCCTTTGGAAAGATTCTATTGCTCATTATTTGAAACAGAATTCCTTGGAAAGATTATATTGCTCATTTCCTTGGAATATGATGCTTTGGAAAAATTTTATTGCTCCTTTCCTTTGAATAGAATCCTTTGGGAATATTCTTTTGTTCTTTTCTTTGGAATGGGATCTTTCGGAATGCTACTGATGGTCCTTCCCTTAGAATAGAATCCTTTGAAGGATTCTCTATACTGTTCCTCTCTTTAGAATAGAATCATTTAGAAAGATTCTATTGCTCATTTGCTTGGAAAATGACCCACAGGAAAGATTATATTGCTCCTTTCCTTAGAATGGAATTCTTTGGCTGTTGGCCCTTTCCTTGGAATGGAATCCTTTGGAAAGATTCTATTGGTCATTATTTGAAACAGAATTCCTTGGAAAGATTATATTGCTCATTTCCTTGGAATATGATGCTTTGGAAAAATTATATTGCTCCTTTCCTTTGAATAGAATCCTTTGGGAAGATTCTTTTGTTCTTTTCTTTGGAATGGGATCTTTCGGAATGCTACTGATGGTCCTTCCCTTAGAATAGAATCCTTTGAAGGATTCTCTATACTGTTCCTCTCTTTAGAATAGAATCATTTAGAAAGATTCTATTGCTCATTTGCTTGGAAAATGACCCACAGGAAAGATTATATTGCTCCTTTCCTTAGAATGGAATTCTTTGGCTGTTGGCCCTTTCCTTGGAATGGAATCCTTTGGAAAGATTCTATTGGTCAAGATCAAAATTAGTTAGAAGTCAGTCATGCAGGTGGTGATGTAGAACTATGCGCGCGTGCCCCTTAGACGGTTAAAGTCAACCATTCAACTAGAGAAGTTTCTAGTTTTTCTTTATCAGAATTTGGTGTAAAATATTCTCACCATTCTTTCCTAGTCAGAAATTCCCGCCAGTTGTTTTAAAACAAAATACAAAGTTCCTCCAAGATTTATGAAAATTTACCTTCAGCGACATGCGACTTTATTGTCAATTTATAAGCAATCTAAAGGAAGTGAAAGATTATCTTGTGATTAACACTCAAGAATAGTTTTCTAACCTCATCTTTTGTTATTTCAGGTTAGGAGAGACAATTATGAACCATCATCTACGTGCTCCTATCATTCGAGTGAGATTGTAAGAAATCTGAGCAGAACTTGGTCCACGTATCTCTGATGCTGCAATGCAATTTTGCTGAGAAGCGAATATGGGTTTACTCCAGCAGTTTAGTACTATACTTCAATAAATGAGATTACCTCAATCTTTTACCTCTGGAATTTTAGAGTAGGGGAAAAGTTCTAGAGATATATCCCCATGCCCATATCTTGTCTTAAAAAACTTTACTTCAGAAAAGTTTTGTGCTATTAGACTTCCTATTTTTATTTAAATGCTCTCATGCACAATGAGAGCCTCTATTTAACTTAAGATCAAAACAATTGTATTTAAAGTCAATAATAATCAAGAATTTAATTCTGCAATTTTAGCTGTAAGGGAAAAACTCTTCTAGAGATATTCCCATGCCCATATCTTGTCTTAAAAACTTTACTTCGGAAAATATTTTGTACTTATTGCTTCCTATTTGTACTTAAATACTCTCTCTTATGCATAATGGGAGCCACTATATCATTTTAGATAAAAAAAAAACAATTGTATTTACAGTAAATAATAATCAAACATTTTACCTCCAGAATTTTTGAGTAAGGGAAACTCGACTTGAGATATGTCCATTCCCATATCTTAAAAACGTTTTGTGTTATTAGACTTTCTATTTGCACTTAAATGCACTCATGCACTTAATGCATGCATGGAGCCTCTATTTAACTTAAGACAAAACTTAAACAATTGCATTTAAAGAAAATAATAATCATACATTTAAAACATTTGCCAAAATAATTTAATGCAAAATTAATTTCATTATAAAATTAAAACTAGTCATCGGATTTCACAGCTTCTCTTAGCAAATTCTTGATTTCATTTTGTGACTTTTATTAGCTTAAATTGAGCAATATATACAAATCGAAGGCTCTTTAGTTGTAGAAATCGTAAGTACTATAATGTACAAAGCTTCACATCTTTCGCACTCTTATTAAAAATTTATGAATAACATTTCAGAAAAATAAAATAAACTCATTGTTATGTTATCCTCAATTTCCTTACTTTACTTAAAGTCAACTTGCTTCACTTTTTTATCAACAACCTTCAGAAAAGACTTAATACAAGAAGGATATGATATATGAAGCAGTGGAACCAACTTATGCAAATTATTTTTATTGTTTGGGGTTCAAGTCAGGGTATAGACGTGAAATAGAAGACTGAGTATTGCTATTAGGAAGAGCTTCAAAAAGTGCGACCAACATGTGGACTAGTAGTCACGTGATTGCTCTCTGAATTTACTTGGTTCGACGATTTGGCAAGCTATCGCCTCGTTCGGTGATGTAACATATCATGACAGGGTAGATATATGAATGCGCATTTCTATAGTGGCGACAAAAATGGTGAAATCGCCAAAATCTATATCACGCGGACCAATCAGATGATATCTCAATGGATGAGTGTCTCCTCTCGTCCCATGGACCAATCAGATAACAAATGTTAGTTTTCCTCCCGGTAGACCAAAGTAGTCTAAGGATAAGTATTTTAGCACAATACACTTGCTAAATGGAGCTAATTTGATTTTATGTATAGAAACTATTATGTGAATTGAAATAATGATAATGCATGGAAAATTAATGAGCACAGGATCTATCCATTTTTTTCTAATTTATCACACTTTTGACCTCATATTATTTAATAACTACTGCACAACATAATTGTTTGGGACCTAACTTCACATATGAATTTTTAAGTGAAAGAAAAGTCAGTGCAAATTTTATAATAGGATCATAACTTCAAAAGCTTTCTTGAAAGTTTACTGTTCTCTTAAACTCTTACTAAATGGTTAATTTTGAGAAAAGAAGTTTGGTGGAACATATCACGAGAACCTCTTTGTAAAAAGAGTTCGTAATTTCTGAATTTGTGTGTTTAATCCTCTGGCTCACACGCATAATTGCAACCTCCAGTCTTCTCTGCATAGCTTCCAATTTTGACCTTTTTGACCAATATTATTCCAAAATTTTTGACCAATATAATTTCCAAAGGATTCCATTTTAAGGAAAGGAGTAATAAAACCTTTCCAAAAGATTCTGTTCAAAGGAAAAGAGCAATAAATCTTTACATAGGATTCTATTCAGAGAAAAGGATCAATGAAATCGTTTCAAAGGATTCTATTCCAAGGAGAGGAGCAATAGAATATATTCAAATGATTCTATTTTAAGGAAAGAAACAATACAATCTTTCCAAAGGATTCTATTCTAAGGAAAGGAGTAAAGAGAAAGAATCTTTCCTAAAGATTCTACTCAAAGGAAATGAGCAATAAATCTTTCCAAAGGATTCTATTCAAAGAATAGGACCAATGAAATCCTTTTTCAAGGGATTCTATTCTAAGAGGAGCAATAGATTCTTTCCAAATGATTATATTCTAGAGAATAGGTCAATAGAATCTTTCAAAGGTTAAAAGAATTCATAGATTCTTTCAAGCTATAGAGTGGTTATTTAGCCATTCAGGGGGTGTTGTGGGGTAAAAGCAACACTACACTACTTGAAAATATCCCGACGCTCATAAGGTTAAACCTCCATTCTTAATTCCCTTATAAACGAGATATCTCGTCCTTTACAAAAATGACCAGATTTTGGACGAGATATCTCGTCGAAACACTTGGATGGTTAACCCTCTGAGGGGTTCACACTCCATCTGTTCTACAACCTGCAATCTTCCCTGTGTGACTTCTAACCAGTTTTGATCTTCTTGACCAATAGTCTATCCTAGGATTTTTTCAACTAATAGATATGGTTATTTAGCCATTCAGTGGGTTGTGGGATAAAAGCAACATTACACTACTCGAAACTATCACGCGGTTCAGAGGGTTAAACCTCCATTCTTAATTCCCCATCGATATAATTAAAATCTTCCTAAGTCGAAGAACCCGGATCTTTTCATCTTCCCATTTGGGAATAGATTTTTCCCGAAAGTAAAAGAAAGAGTCCAGATTAAGAAAAGAAAACGAGCAAAAATGACACAATCAAGTAAATTGAACACAATTTGTCACTGAGACTTTCGAGAGAAAGGTATTTGAAGACCATTGATTTGCCTTGCAAATAACATAGACCTGAAATTTCGGACAACTTCAGAAAAAAATCCTATCGAATTTATGTCTCCAGTGAAAAAGAGTATGCA
Organism: Meta bourneti; assembly: GCA_933210815.1. Lineage (NCBI taxonomy): Eukaryota > Metazoa > Arthropoda > Arachnida > Araneae > Tetragnathidae > Meta > Meta bourneti. The sequence continues at coordinate 80,847,249 of OW119933.1, forward strand.
AAATATTAATGTACCACTATCACGCTATCTTTCGTGAACCCAACGGAAAAAGCAAATGACAGGATTTGTATGGGTTATTTTTAGAATACGAGAGCAAAACGATCTGTTCTGAGTTTATGACACTGCGTTAAGTATTCCTTGTTAATCCCGTTGTCTCTACTCGGAAAAATTATTCACTGTAATTATAGTACAAGAATTCTTTTGATATTTTATCTCCACATTCTTGGGGAAAGATCCAGAATTTAATAGTCTACGATACGAGAATACTATGTGCAGTTATTTTCTAAAAATTAAAAATACATTTGTTTTGGCAATATTTGTTTTAATTTGAAAATCAGTCAGGTGAATAATTGCTTTGAACGTTGGTTGGTAGTTGAATTTACGTCGCACTGGAGCAATACAATATGCTGTAGCCCAGCTCCCGCTAGAACACAGTTGAGTCACGTGATTTTGATTTAGTCTATTAGTTGAATTAGGGACTGATAGAAACGTAAGCAAATCCCACCCTCCATTGGCTTCTTAATCCTCCTGGTGGTTGTTTCGACAAGGTATCTCGTCATTAGCAAAACTTACTAGATCTCGATGGACGAGATATCTCGTCATTAGAAGAAAACTTACTTTTGACCTCATCAACATCAAAAACATCTCGTTATCATAAAAAATTGGCAAAATCTTTGATGACGGAATATCTCGTCACTAGAAAAATTGGTCAGACCTTGATGGACGAGATATCTCGTCGAAGCCATTTGGAGGGTCAAGCGCTGGTTCTGACACCGAGTTTATAGTTCGATTCCAAAGTTGAAGAAGTATAAACTATATTCGGCAATTTTGCCACATATGTTTCTTTGGCTTCTGAATGTTGCAATGCTTACACAAGAAAATTTTTCACAACTAGTCAGAAATCAATTGACCCAAGGTTGACCGCCTTCTTGAAAGAACCGCACTATATTGGTGACGGTAGGTTAGCGGAGAACAGGGGGTCTGGGATCAATCCCGAAGGGAAAGATCCGAGGACACCTCGAAATTTTGAACCACGGTCAGATGAAGAGGCAACACCTGAGCGGGCACCCCACTCTCCAAACTTCCACACCACGCCAACGTGAGGACATTTGAGACCACGACGGTGTTTGGCTGGATTTGAACTCGCAACCCTCCGGTTGCTAATCCGTTACTTTTCGGACTGGGCCACCGCGGCCCCTACGCCACGTCGGATCCCAAATGTAATAAAAAGAATGACTGCTTTTCTTCGCCATTTTAAAAGGTCAACCAATTGTAAAATATTTCTTAAAATTTATTCATCAAGGCAAATTTATTTTGAACTTTTTTATTGTTTATCCTTTTTGTTTAATTATATAGTCAATAATTTAAAATAGCGCCAATCCAGGTAATTTTTGAAATTCCGTTTAATATATCATCGAAAGAAGCAATTGTTTTAATGGAGAAAAGATTTAAAAGTCAATGTAACTGAAGAATGCGTGACCTTTATTTAACATTTCTACATATTGAGACAGATCATGAATAGCTTTTTCGCTATATTCCCGGCAATTACGATCAGATTTACACAAAAATTTGTATTTACTTTAATTATTGTATGCAAAAATCTTTTAGTAGCAAAAAAAAAATTGTTACTGTTTAGAACTTCGAAAATAATATCTAAATGAATATGAAGGCTCATTATGGCAAAAACAAAATGCACATTTATTCATAGTGGATATTATTACAAGACACTTTTAGTTTGATTTCTATTCCAGGGCTTTTCGAACTTTTCGAAATGACCGTTTTTCAAAAGCAGAATGTTTGGTTGGTTTTTAATGACAAGAGGTCCATATTTGGCCAAGCTGCGCCAAACATAGCACAGGTAGGTAGTTGAAGTTGTGCAGCACTGGAGCAACACAACAGGCTTTTGGCGAGAGTACGGATCAATCCCTGAGAGAAAGATCCGAGGACAACACTTCGTAATTATGACCCACGGTCAGATGACGAACACAAAAGGGAAGTTTTACTGTCACAGAAGAGAGAAATATATCTAGGATGAGTTGCAAGGATAGAACCTGCACCGACTACAACTCACAGGTTGCCAGAGCAATGGGCAAACCTACAGAGCCATGGAGGTCCCTTTTGATATAGCGACTAACAAGCGTAAGAAACAGTGGCATTTTCAAGTAGATTTCTCTAATAAGTTACACAACTCTAGTAACGCAGTGAAATTTTGAACCCAAAATGAGCCAGGGGTACAGGAAACAAAATTTAGATGGTTGACCAAGATGAATATCAACGCTACAACTTTGCGTCATTTGAATAATGAAGGGCTTTAACAAATATCCATGACCACAGACCTCGGTGGAGAGTGCCTATTTAAGGGAATATCTCTGACGTAGCGGTCGGGGATGTTCTGAAAATCCCTTTGCTAATGAGCTAGGCTTAGAAACCTTACGTTTTCGAAATGTTTGGGGGATAATTTTACTTCAATCTTGGGAAAAGCTTTGGGATTTAAGCCTCACTGAGCTTCCAACCTCCCCCAAAGCCTGGAGATCTATGAGTTCTGTTTGTCACGAAAGGGTCTGTGGGTGGTACTAATTCTGACATACTTTAGTTTGACCTATAAGAAATGGGGGAAGGTCAGTCGATTTGCCCTAGAGAAATCGAAGATACTAATGGGCTTACATAATGTCATCTATCAAAATCAAGTGAACATATAGATGTGGATCAGGAAAATTTGTTCCAGAACCATGAGATTAAACGTCACTTGAATTACTCCACAGATTAGGTTCATCTCGGTCATCGTAAATATGCTTAATAGAGATATTCTGATGTTAGGAAATTTACTTTTGATTAACCTTCCAAGTGGTTTCGACGAGATATCTCGTCCACCAAGATCTGGCCAATTTCGCTAATGACGAGATATCTCGTCATCAAGATATCGCCGATTTGTTATGATAGGGAGATCAAGATTAGGTTAGTTTTCTTCTAATGACGAGATATCTCGTCCGTCAAGATTTGGTCAGTTTTGTTAATGATGAGATACCTCGTTGAGATAACCACCAGGAGGATTAAGTAAAGCATTCATTCCCTTTTTTCTAACATTTAAGCTATCCCTGAAGTGCCTATCAGGGCTATATACTGAATTTTAGCTATATACTGAATCTCTCATTTAAGCTATATACTGAAGTGCCAAAAAACTGGTACAGACGAGCCTATGCAAAAAACATAGCAACTCTATCTTTGCACGTCATTAGTTGCGTCTGCCAGTGCATATATAAAGCAATAGACATCAATGGAAGCATCTAGCTTTGTTTCCGTCGTGAGAATGGTAAGCTATCACGATTTAAGCGATTTTCAACGCGATTTAATGGTTGGAGCGCGTGAAATTAGTCACATTCAGAGGTAGAGAAGTTTGGATTTTCAGTTTTACCATTTCAAGAGTGCACCGTGACTAAAAGTATTATGTCAAAATCTATTACTCATAGGCTTGCAACACTGCCTCAAATAACATCGGGATTCAATGATGGGCCCCAAAAAAAACATCAACGTGAGAACTGTGCAACGCTCTCTCAAATATATGAGCTTTAGGAGTCGAAGCCCAAATCGAGTACCCTTGATGAATACTCGACGCACGGCTATGCGTATCTCCTGGGTTCCAGAACACAGCCACTAGACACTTACTAGAAACGAGTAGCCTGGTTTGATGAGACACGTTTCCAACTGCTTCAGGTAGATGGAAGGATTCGTGTTTGGAAAAGCCCCATAAAGCTCTGGATCTCGCATGTCAACAGGCTGCTGTTGGCTCAGTAATGGTATGAGGTTTGTTTAGTTGGCATTCAATGGGACTCCTGGTACGCTGTACAGGATTCCCATTACGTATACAGATGTCACCCGTTCATGTCCTGCGTTCATTCTGATGGATTTGGCCTTTCCCAACAGGTAATGCGCCGCCACACAAGTCTAGACACGCCAAAATAGGGTTCGAGGAACACTCATCTGAGTTTGGGATCTTGCCATTTCCTCCTAAGTCACCCGATTTCAACATTATCTAACACATCTGGGATACCATGCAACGCGCTGTGGAACGCAGAAATCCTATACCTCAGAATACAACCGAATTGTGGACCGCGCTATACAGATAGTATGGTGTTCAATGTCTGCGGAATACTTCCGCAAGCTCGTGGAATCCATGCCCCGTCGTATTTCCGTGGTTCTACGCTTCCGTGAGAGACCTACTAAGTATTCGACTTGTGTACCAATTTTTCTGGCACTTCAGTGGCACTTCTTTATAATTTACAACCATGCTAAAAATGCCCCAAAACATTATTTTTAAACTTCAATTAAACATTGATTTTTTGTCATAAAATGTGACAATCAAACGTTCACTTTCTGACATTAAAACATTCACATACGTCACATTTTTATTCAATTAAATAATTAAATTGTTTGTCATCAAATATTTTAATTTGAAAGAAAGACTCGTTGTTTTGTATAAATTGATCACTTACTGAGGAGAAAAGGTAGTTCAATGATATTCAAATTTATTATAAATTATTGCTTTGCCAACTAAAAAACAACAGATATAGCTAGAAGAAGCAGTCAAGGTCACTAGATCATTACGAACAATTAATAAATATTTACATTTCGTATATTATTCATTGTTTATAAATTTATGAAGGAAATAAGAAAATCAAATTTACTTCTGTACTATTTCTTAATGGGCTTAGTTCATTGAAAAAAGGTAAATGCGATTGAACAATAATTTTCCTCTTCATAAAGTCCCTTACAGTTTCAGCTTTATTGACCCAACAGAATATCTGAAAGTTCTTTTTCTGGGTGTGAAAAGGTACCAAGATAAAGAACTCCAGTCGCATCCCATTTGCTGAAAAGCATTAACTTGAAAAGGACTGCACTCCAAGCCGCACACACTTCAGAATGACAAATTAAGCAACTCCTTTCAAAGAAGTCGCTAAAAGATGTCCAATGAAATTTAACTCAGATTCTCCACGCACGTTGAATAAGGAAAGAACTTTATCATCATTTCCCCTTTTCTTCTGGTCAGCAGACACAAAAGATGTTACAGATAGCGAAGGGAGAAGGGCAGAGATAAAAAACACCCGCGTTCTTAATGTCTGGAATATTGATCTTTTAAGAGAACAAAAGATCAGAACAAGAATTAGAAGGCGAAACGGAAAAAGCGCTTCAAGAGAGCGTAAAAAGGAACTAACGCCTGGTGAGAATAAAAGAAATCTATCATGCTAGCACATCTCACAGAAGATGGCAAAAAAGACAGAGTAGAGTAGTCTGCCACCCAGTCCAATATGGCCGACTTTAATTGCTTCGAGTTTGGAGAAGCTGCGTGACACACTTTGGAAGAAGTGTTTTCTTTTTCTTCAGACCCCCCTTGGCTACTCTTCTTTTCAACAAGAGCCGGGCTGCAACTATTTTCTGGGGGACCAAGTAAGAAATATGCTCGGAACTCCCCTCGGTATTTGACGCTCGTTTAAAATTAAGTTACGGGAGAGAAAAATTGAGTGAAAATTCGCTTCTTTCAAAGTATTTTTGAATTTCTCCCCGTCGGAACTCGTTCGACGGCGTGTTGTGAGACACCATCCATTATGGAAAGATCCAAACCTCATTTACTTTAAGCGACTTGCTTTTAATAATTACATATTGTGAACGTGAGACAGCGGGGGGATTTTGCGGGGCCTTTCCCGAAATATAAATTATGCAGCATCGAAAGTGTACTTTTTGCGGGCACTTATTGATTAATTTTGTATCAAACACTTACTCGGCCATCCACTCGCTTGTTAATGAATGAAGTTAAATCGAGGAAACTTTCGAACGTTTTTGGATCTTCGGAAGCAACCTCGGGGCTGACAAGGTAATTAAGAATTTTGATGGTTATATAGGGCTAGGGAGGTAAATTTTAATACACCTGCACAGTCCCTGTTCCAGTAAGCATTTTATTTACAGATAATAGACAGGTTAACGATAAACTGTTTTTATTTCAGAGGGAAATGCATATTTTATTTTGTGGTGTAATTATTGAAACAAATGCAAAAATAAACGCGCTTTCGCAATTTCGTAATTACGACAGAGATAAAGTTTCCTTGAGTTTTGAAAAATATTCTTTGTTCAGGGAGCCGAAAAATATCTAGTTTCTTTTTATAACAGATGAGAGGCTGAAAGATGGATTCGAAGCGGGCTAAATATAATAGTGTGCTAAAATGTAGACTGTGGGGAGAAAGGTTCAAGATTGCAAAACTTTTTCTAGTATTAAGATGAAAATGTATGAAAACAAGCAGATTAAATTGTGCTTTTCATGCTAAGATTATTCAGAGTTATAAACCCTTTTTATAGTGTGTGAATAACAATAAGCAGAAATTTTCTATACCTCACTATTCTACGAGAACTTACAATTATAATTAGTCATTTAAAAGAATCTTAAACAATATGAGAAAAAAGCGAAAAAAAATTTGTGATGAAAATTTTTTTAATATTTCAATGAAAATAATTTATTTTTATTTTCTTTAAAACATAAAATAAATTTATTGTTATAAGACTTTCTCAGAGCCTAAACTTACGGGACAACCAAGAAAATGGGGATAGTGCGATTGAAGTTGAAATTCACGTTAACGAATGATTTTCAAGCTATTCTTTTTTCTTAGAAAACCTAACTTATTTTCAATTAACCAGAATAAAAAAACTAAGAACCCTTTTATAGTAAATACGAAAGATTTACTATAAACATTGATATTAGAATAAAACGTAGCTTGTGAGTCAATTTTAGTGACTAAAATCCTAATTTATTGGTGAAACAAATACTCTGAAACAGTCCTTTTCACAAGACATACAAAACAAAGCTATTTACATTGATATGAGAGTGAAAGGTATCCGAGTCAGTTTTAGTGACTAAAACCTTTCAAAATAATTTATTGGCTAAGCGAATGTTCTGAAACAGAAACCCAATTCATTCTAACACAGATCGGTCTAAAAATAGGTGAAGTAACTGAGTACCGATCCCTGTTTATCATCGCAGAACTATTATTTTCGCCTTCTCTCTCTACGTTGCTTTTACTCTGGGTTAATTTTTCTTTTCCATGGTTTTGCTTTTCCTGCTGCGAGGCAATCTGCCAGTTCAGGTTAGGTTCACCCTGAAGCAAGAACTTGAAGGTCATGGCACCTAAGAAACAGATTTTTGTTTTATTGACTGTTTACTTAATAAAATGCAAATTTTCGGCGATTTTCCAGACTGCATACTTAAGATTTTTTTTCTTGCGACATCTTTCCGAAGGTGCAATTTGCATACGCTCATATTAAACGGATAAGGTATATAAGGAAAGTGAGTCAGATTTTTGAATTTCAACCGTGTTTGACCTTGCTCTTTACCACCTTTCACGATATTAAACGGATTTAAATTAAATTTAGGTTTGCGGTTTCTGAATTGGTGATAACTGTTCTTTCCTTTTCAGTTGCATTACTTATCTTGTTATCCTTTTAATAATCATAGCTTGTTCGTTTAATGTGAGAACCTGCTTTCGGCAACTGGAATTCAGCAGTAAAAAGGCACTTTATCTGCTGGTATAAGTATGGCAAGGATATTCACCGCATTTTATACTAATTACTGAGGACACTGGCATTGAATTTAAATGCCGTTTTGAATTTAAATTTCATGCTTGATTCTGATTTTTAATAGATCGTTAACTGAAAGAATATTTAAGCTTTATTTAAAGGTTAAATAATTTATTCTATATTCGATTAGATTTGGATTACTCCCAAATCCCCAGCAATTGGCAGAAATAGTTTAGAAAATTGCAGTTTGTCCGAAACCAGCGCAATATACGAAAAAACTTTCAGTGATGACAATCGTATTTTTTTATAATTTTGTTAGAGTGTATAATATTCTATAAAGAATATATTGTTTCATTGCCAGTACATTTTCTCAAGTGCCTATTAAAAATACATATGTAATAAAAGTCAATTTTATGATTGATATGATTGTGTGATTGAGTTATGATCAAATTGACGATATTCAGTTTTGAATATTACTAGTATGAATTTGTAAATTGCTTGATACAACTATCACTTCACCTACTTTAAGGGCCAATTGGGATTAGAAATAAATTTACGGTTGTAATTGAAAAATGATATGGATTAAGTTGAAGCAGACATTCGTACAATTTATATTTATTTATAAAAGATAACTTTTATTTAAAATGTCCAAAATTGGAGAAAGTTGGTTTAAGGTTGGAAAAAGTGCATTTTAAAATTGCACGGAATAAAATTGGCTGGTAATGTTTTATTTACCTGTATCTGGGTACATAAGCAAACTATAAGTTAACACAAAACGCATGCCTGTATAATCCAACCAAGCTTTTCATTAAGAAAGAGTGCTTGCTACTTGAATTGCATATCTTAAAAACAAACTGGGGATGATTATTTTGAACTGATATAAAAATGCATAGAATATTATATAGAATACATTTATAAAAGCTTACTGTAATTGAAAACGCTTGACATGTGCATGTAATTAGAAACTTAAATTATACGTGCATGTTAGATATAGAATTATAATTTTAACTCTGAGGGGGTCACACTCATAATTCCACTTAAAAACCTGTAGTTTTCCCTGCATGACTTCAAAACAGTTTTGACCTTCATGACCAATAGAATCTTTCCAAAGGATTCTTTTATAAGGAGAAATGAGCAATTTTATAAATCATTTCAAAGGATTCTTTTCTAATCAAAGAACCAATAGTATCTTTCCAAAGGATTCTTTTCTAATTAAGAAACCAATACTATTTTTCCAAAGGATTCTTTCTAATTAAAGAACCAACATAATCTGTCCAAAGAAATTCTATTCTAGGGAAAGGACCAATAAAATATTTTCAAAAGTTTAAAGAATCCATGAACTCTTTCAACCTCTGTTAGTTGTCATTTAGTCATTAAGTGATAAATAACAACTAATATAACATATAATAAATAACAACTAAATAACCACAACTTTGATAGTTGAAGTTATTTAGTCATTAGGTGTGTTGTGGAGCAAAAGCAGTACTAGATTACTCAGGAATCTCGTGATACTAAAAGGGTTAAATATTGTGAAAACCTTTTCAGGTAGGATTGCACAAAATTATGTAAGAGCTAGGGTTTTTTCCTAAATTATCAAAAATCTAGCTGGAGTATCAGCTATCTTAACTGAAAACCCAAAACAAAATCGTTACACGATGTTTCGAAAAAAAATCGCTCTTGTTTCTGCTAATATAGCCAATATTGTGCACATTGTTGTTTTCGAACATCTGCCCCAGAGGACTCCTCACCGAATTATTCATTACGTTTTTTACACATCACCCGATTTTAGTTTCATAGCTGTATCTGCTTAACATAGCTTAACATAAATTTCACAACAGGAACGTAAAAAATTGAGCAAAAATTAGGAACTCTATACTTATCTTGTACTTAGATGAAAACGGAAGATAAAAATACAAGAAAAAATCTCCGAAATGCTAAGCGAGCAAGTAATTATTGTCATTTTTATAGATAATCGCAGGGACAGTGACAAGAACTGCGATTGGCTCGTGCATGCTGTGTAGCTTGGAAGATGAATGGCTCTCTGGTTGGCCTGTCATAACTGGAGACTGCCCTGCCCCTGAAGAATATGTATCCCCCGGGCGTCGAAGAATAAGAAAATGTTTCTGGGTTATCTCATTTTTCATTTTCGTTTTTCACAATTCCGATGGATTCATTGTTCCGCCAGCAGAATGAACAGGAAAAAATTAAGACTTAATAACATTTCAAGCTGAGGAACGCGTTCATTCAATATTGAGCAAAAAAACTAACGCTATCTTCGAGTTCGATGGATAATTTGTAATCAGGGCCCCTTCATTGGTAACCGAGTCCGAGATTTTAGAGAGAGGCTCGGGAAATAGGAGAGGTTTTGTTCTGTAATTTCTTTTCCATCTGCTCTCAATGTTCGAAAGTTATAAATATTTTTATTTGTAATAATAAAAGCGAACGACAATGTAAGGTAAAGGAGGAAAAAGTCGAGTTCTCGGGATAAAGTAAGAGAGATTGATTTTGATTACAGGGTCTTACAGATTCGAAATAGGATATTTTCTGGTGTAAATATTAATATTTTCTCACAACTAATTGGTAGAGGCTGAAATAGTTCAGAAATATAAAATAATAAATTATGCAATTTTCTGTGGGCTCTCATTTTTCATTTTTGGTTTTCACAATTCCTATGAATTCATTGTTTCGTCGTTTCTCCAGGAAGAATCGGAATAGAAAAATATTTAGCCTTGGAGTGAATGAGTTATGAATGAATGGAGTTATGAATTTAGAATGGAGTTATGAATGACAATCAAAACCTATCGATTTAGATAGTCTATTTATGAGCTTTAGAATAATACTTCTAATCTTTGTTTTTCACCCACTATTAGAAGCTTAAAAATATTGAATGGAACTAATAATTAACTCAATTAAATAAATTCAAAATTTTAACTTTAAACTCGATTTTCTTAAAATGAATAATTTCTATCTTTGAGGTATCTTTTCTAAGAAACTAATTTATCCAGGAAAGTAAAACATTCCCAATGTATTCTGCTAGTATCATAGATTATAAAACCATTTTGTTACGTTGAGAAAGTATTTTATGATCCATAAAATGAAATTTGGATACCTATGTTATATTAATATTTCTTGAAGAAATATTACACAAAACAATTCTAAATCTTCACTTTAATTCACAAGTAAATGCACATTGAGCATTTACTTGTGAATTAAAGTGAAGAGCATTTACAAAAATTTTCACACCAGTATCTTCAGTACATTCCGAGGAAAGGTACCTAGAAATCAGGTTAATAAGCATTCCTAGTATTGTTGAATACTTCTAAAATGTAAAATTATATTATAATTTTATTAAATCATGTTATACATGTAGGATTTTATATGTACAGCGAGAGCTTGGATATCGAATTGTGAATTGTGCTTATATACATGCTTGTACGTGTTGTATTGTGCTTATATACATGCTTTTATGTATTATATTGTGCTTATAAACATTCTTGTACCGTATTGTATTGTGCTTATATACATACTTGTACGTGTTGCCTTGTAGCATATCTTTTACAGTAAACTTTCAGTTATTACAAATTATGATTAAATCATATTCTATAAATGAACAGACGCAGTGAGACCTCTCATAACCTTCAATGGGGTTATGTATAAAACTAATCGCCCCAACGTTTTTTGTATAAACACTCAAGCAAAAGCAACTTAATGCATGCCACTCCATCAATCCATAATCACTTTTACAGTAACTTTATTAATTGCAGAGCAAATTTGTGTACCAAAAATTGTCATATATAGTTATGTATTTAACATGTAATGAAGTCATAATTTTCAAAATTATTTCAATACTTTTTATTTTGATCAAATTTGGTTGAGCATGTATGTCATGCTCAAACCTTTCCACCTTTTCGTTAAGATTTATTTATACCCTCATCCAAATATTTTTAACTTTTTACATGACAGTGGTTTCATCCAACACATTAATTACATACAACATATTTTAACACCTGACTTCTTTTATTTGGTTTTATTATGTTTATTTTCTCCTCTAGGTATGTACGGGCTACACGGACCCGAGGCACTCTAGTGATGGGGTTTACTGTCTTTATATAGTAAACACGGGGATCACAATCCCGGAATACTCAAGCGATCTTTTTCTACTTTCATTCCATTATTCTATTCTCCAATTCATTTTTCCCCTTCCATGGCAATTTTTTATTGGAAGTAGCCTGTCTTGTGTTTGGAGCAGTTTGACCAAATATGGCCCTTGCGCCAAAAACAACCAACCAATCTTACCATTTTTGACCTTCTTGACCAATAGAATCTATCCAAAGGATTCTATTCTACGGATATGAGCAATAGAATCTTTCCAAGGGATTGTATTCTAAGGATATGAGCAATAGAACCATTCCTAGGGATTTTATTCCAAGGAAAGGACCAATAAAATCGTTTCGAAAAATTCTGCTCCAAGGAGAGGAGTAATAGAATCCTCTCAAATGATTCTATTATACAAAATGGATTAATAGAATCGTTCCAAATAATTATATTCCACTGATAGGACCAATAAAATTGCTACAAAGGACTATTATTTGAAGAAAAAACCAATGGAATCATTTGAAAAGATTGTACTCGAGGGGGAGGAACAACAGAATCTTCCCAAATGATTCTATTAGACATAATGGATCGATAGAATCTCTTCAACAATTCTATTGCATTGAAAGGACAAATAAAATCGCTACAAAGGACTATTCTTTAAAAAAACAATAGAATCATTTGAAAAGATTCTACTCGAAGGAGAGGTGCAATAGAACCTTCCAAAATGATTCTATTATACCGAATGGACCAAAAGAATGGTTCCAAAGAATTCTATTCCACTGAAAGGACCAATGAAATCGCTACTATATTTTTCGGAAAGGAGCAAAGAATTGTTCCAAAGGTTGAAAGAACCCATGGATTCTGGGTTAAAAGCAACACTGCAAAAGTCGCTCGTAGGGTTAAGATGTTGAATTTAGTTCTGACAATTTTGTGACCTGTAACCCAAGCCGAGATTTTTCTTAAAACACCGATCACTCATTTTCTTCTCCCCCGATACATATTTATGCAGAAACGGAAAAGTTCACCGAAAATCTCCAGCCATTGCCCGCGCCAAATCGCCCCGAAAATTGCTATGCAAGTACTGTACCTGAGCCTCCTCGAAGGCATTTGGTAATTAACTCCAAATTTCATCACACAGAGTGTTCCGGAGTCAATTATAAAATAGTAGTCAAGTAATTAACTTTTTCTTTCGCATTGACAATCTGGTTCTAATGATAATGCGCCAGGTTAAAAATGAAAAGGCAGATCGCGGGCAGGAGGGAAAAAAAGCCTGCCCGAAAAGAAAATGCAAAAGAAACGCGAAGAAGGCCTTTCTGGAATTACATCAGTACACTTGTGCAACGGGAAAATGATCAATCATCTAGTCGAGGCATTCCAGCTCTGTGTAGCCCTGAAATGAACCTAGCAACTACCCAGAACCAACGTAATTCATCTTCTAAGCTATTCATCCATCTTGCGCAGTCCTATGCGGCACCCAGTCATTAGAGGACGAGAAGGGGGGAGGGAGAGGCCCGAGTAACGCCCTTTGCACACCACGTGACCCGGTGGCGCGCTGGCCAATGGGGGAGCTTCGTTTTTGGCGCATTTTCAGGACGGGGAAAATTTAACGCTTGGTAGGGATTTTCTTGCCCAGATCAACGGTTCAAGGGTACAACGTGTTACTTGAAGGTGGTCTCTTACGCCCGTTGTTTCTAAATATGTATAATTGTTAACCACAGCCGGCATTCTACCGTATCATTTAAAAATCACAATGCGGTGGACGTGATTAGCATGAGGATGACGTGCAGGTAACGGTGCAGTAGGAGAGGCGTGTGTTCCCCACCAAGATGACAAGCTGAAAGTTTAATGGGCAACAATTTGGCAGCGTATCATGCCCATAAGTTATATAAAGGCTGTAAATCTTTCATTCACCTCCAACAACCTAAACGCTCACCACTTAGCTGGGGTATCAATTGTTACTTAGATGTTACAGGGATACTGAAACGTTTTGTAAAAGGCGAAAACTGTTAATTAGTATGGAATTTTTTAGTTTTCACCTTTCATAACCAACACCCCCTAAGATTAAGGAAGTTTAGTGAACATTTTTAGAGGTGCAGAGGAATATTTTGACGTCTTAGCCACCACCACAAAAACTTATAGTAGTATATAGAGGAGAGTAATCTATCTCTATGATGGATTACTTTTGATAGATGTCTTTCATACGTCTTGCTAATTTGGTGATTTGTGGGTGCAATTATGTGTGTGAACACGTGTATTTAAAAAACAACGATGACAAGATGAAAGTTTAATTCGCAACAATTTGGCAGCATATGATGCCCATAAGTTATAAAGGCTGTAAATCTTTCATTCACCTCCAACCATCTAAACTCTCACCACTTAGCTTGGGTATCAATTGTTACAAGGATAAACTGAAACGTTTTGTAAAAGGTGAAAACTGTTAATTAGCCTGGATTTTTTTTTTGTTTCACCTTTCATAACCAATAGTTTGTAAACTTAAGATTGTTTGCTGAATTTTTTTGAGTTGCAAAGGCATATTTTGAGGATGTGGTGATCTTACCCACCACTACACAAATTAACGAAGTAACTCATAATATAGTAATTTATATATTGCAGTGTAACCGATCTCCACCATGGATTACTCTTAAATAGATAAAGTCGCATTCTTTAACACGTCTTGCTGAATTAGTGACTAGTGGACGTGATTATGAACACACGCGCTTTTAAAAATAAACCTGATGACACTATTGACTAATGACCGGATGGCACTAGCGAAACTCGACATGAACTTCTATGAATGGTCCAGGGTGAACAGCTGAATTACCAATCCGATACCTCTAACTTCTAAAAACTGTTTGAAGCTCAGTAATAACTGCTTCTATTCCTATTAAGGCTGCTCTCATCGTTGCAACCCAGCCTTCTCATTGCACGGCATCTTACACCTCGGCTACTAAAGGCAGCATAGGACAGTCCACTATCACAATTATTGATTGCTTGACCACACATACGAAAATACGCCCGTGATCTTAATCCAACTCTCAATGATTCAATATCGAATAAAAATCAATTCCATTTTTGTTGCATTACACATTATAAAAATTAGAACCTAAAATGAGCGATACACAATTGGAAAGAAACTGAACTCAAACTTTAAAATCTTTTTGCTCAAAATTTAAAAAGCTAGTCCGCACAAGATTTTTATCTATTTAAAATGTCATATAGAAGATTTTAGTGTGCCTCTAAGTTTATGTTGTATTACTAAGTAACAAAATGTAAGGTTTCGTCTTGTCAGCATATTCTGTTATGTTCCAGTCACATGTATTTACTGCTGCTCAGGTGAGACAAAAGCAACATCTATTAAACTTCAACTAAATTTTTGTATTATTTACATTAATCCTCTGAGCGTTCGGAGATTATCAAGTAGTGTAATATTTATTTTACAACAATGACTATAGTAATCACATCTGTTGGTTGAAAGAATGCCAGGAAAAATTCTATTGATCAAGAAGGTCGAAACTGTTTAGAAGTAAACAGGGAAGACAACAGGTTGCAGAACGGATATATGCCTGTGAGCCCTTCAGAGGGTTCAGCACTCAAATTTTCAATACGACGATTTTTTATACGACGAATTTACAAATTATTTGTAAAATTTACTAACTGCCTCATTCGTAAAACTTTTCAATTGGATTCGTACTTTAACCTAATAATCGTAGTTGTATTTCATAATGAATTTTCAACCAGTATTATCACAAGCACATTTTAATAGTTAGGATAAAACCGTAATTCAAACAATTTTGTGTTGTAATAAAAATTATAAAGTTGATGATAAATAATGGTACTTACTTCGTTGAAATATGATGAAATATGTATTCATATTTTGGAAGTTCGAAGATGTAATCTTGGAAAAAGTCTTGGTCAATGGGATGGTCAAAATCAAGCTGGAAAGTAAATGCAAATCAATGTCAATTGATTTCAATACAATACAAATAATATACATAAATTGACACAATACATAAATAGTAATGCAAAATAGGAGATATAAACTAAATAGCACTTAGTTAACTTCTGAACAAAAATTGAATACTTTAAAACAAACCCATAAAGGTTATAAATTCTGCGCGAAAAATTTCCGTTTTTAAAAATATTGTTACATACTTGAGGGACAGACAGAAAATGGGCTTAGAGTGATACGGAGAGGAGTGAAAATTACAATTACACTTGGTAATTTTTAATGAAGTTGATAAAAGCACTATTCTAATTGCTGATAGATTTTTCAGTCTTACATTGACTCCAATACTTTATATCGTTACTTTTATCTAAATGTAGCTTTTACTATCAAAACTCCTTATGTTGAGTAATTATGACACATTAAAATACAAGATTGATAAAAAATAAACTCAGATTTACACAAAAGCAGTGTGAATATAACGTCCTCTAAAATTAAGTAAAAATAGTGCTGAAATAAAGTAGTGTGTGAAGATAGGTAGGTAGTTAATTAACGTCGCACTGGAGCAACACAGCGGGTTATTGGCGACGGTCCGGGATAAATCCAAGGACAACGCCTCGTAATTTTGAACCCCGGTCAGATGACGAAAAAGTAGTGAAGAGCTATACTTAAAATATTTATTAATTAATCACTATGTTTCTTTTCAGAAACAGAAACTTTCGGTTCTAAAGGTTGGTTATTTGAGTTGTAAGGAGAAAGGTCCAAAAATGGACAAACTGCGCTAAACGTAAGAATAAAAGTCAAACTAAAAACAGATTAAAAATTAAAATATTCAAACAAGCAACCAACTCTTTTCTCAGAAAGACGGTAAAAAATAATTTTATAACTGATTGGAAGCACTATTGAAAAAAGGCCCACATTGACCTTCGAGTCAAACCTTTTATCCCACACGTCAATCTCACCACTCAAATGACTAATATCTTATCTTTTCCCTAATTACTTGGTTCCTTTCCTGCGCTGTTCATCATTTTAAACTCTAAAGTACCCCATACTGTTCCAGTGGAAAGCTTGGCGACGCAGATCATTACCTATATGTGTGTGTAAGTGCCAATTAATTAGCAAATACCATTTAACTAAACTATCACCGACAAACATTATCCGATAGCTAACAAACGTTAGCAGAAATCTAACTTCATTATACAATATTAAAAACAGTCATATTCAGAATTTGGGGACACCATCAACTTAGTACTATCATTTAATCTCTCCCTTTTCCTGTAAATACCCGCTGCATTTCAAACTTAACAGTCGTTCTCGCTGATATCTACTTTGTTTTGATGTGGAGGTCTTATCTATATTTTTTCCATCACTAAGTTTTTTCCTTCAGATTTTTTTAAGATGGGCAAGGAGCTACTGGCTCCTTTTCTCTGTAACGCGCCTTTCCCCAACCTCCACTTGTAGTGTTTGTTCTTAACCTTTTGCTGAGTTGGGTGGGATGGGTCATGCATGTACGTAACAAGCGACCAACATTAAAATTGGGTTATTTACCCTCCCAGTGGTTGTTTGGACGAGGTACCTCGTTGTTAGGAAAACCATTAGCAGATCTTGATGGACGAGATATCTCGTTATTAGGAGGAAACTAACCAGATCTTGATCTCGTCGTCACAAAAATATCGGTAGTATCTTGATGACGATATATCTCGTCATTAAAAAAATTATTCAGATCTTGATGGACGAGATATCTCGTCCTCGAGGAGTACCTTGGAGGGCTATGGAAAAAACGCTTCGACATGCTTTTTAAGACAAACATGAAAAAAACGACTTGGTTCTTTTATTTTATTCCAATTCTTCCTTCAGATCCAATTCTGCATAATAGAAATTACTAAATATCCCAGAAAAAGTTGCATACCACAAATCGCCCTCCTTTAATTCGGCGCTACTGTGTACTCGTGGTACACTGCCTACACCGCGTTATCTATCACGAAGGTTTTAAATCAGCCACACTGAGCTAAAATAGAAGCGCTGAACTCTTCATAAGTTTCGAGGCAAACGGAAACCCACCACCATTGTCTATAGTTGTTTAGTCTCTCCAACTAACTTCCTCTGCTACTATTTATCTCACCGCTTCGGAAGGAGCAGACCCAAGATTTATTGACTGCAAAGGTCAAAAGTCCTCCCAACTCTCTCTCGTTCTCCCTTTTGAGTCATAAAATATATTTCGTACCCACAGACCTCTCAGCCATTCTAAAGAATGCCAAGGTTTGCTTACGCGTGGCAGGAGTAACCTAGTGCAGTCACTTCAATCGAGTATTGTGATCGCTATTTTGTGTTGGACACCAGCGATATTATTTTGAAACTACATAAATTGTGAGATGAGATAATATTTAGCAAGGGGGCACAGTACCTTCCAGAATTCAAATCAGGAGGAAAAACAACAAATCAGCTTGAGAACCTTAAGCCTAAGAAATAATATCTTCAACTAAACTAAATGGGGAGAACAGAATTCGGTCAATATAACTTTGGAAACCTTATTCGTAAGTAATTCCTATTTAACTGAACTAAATGGAGAACAAGAATTCTGTCAGCATCAGTTTAAAAGCCTTACGACTAAGAAATAATGTATTTAACTGAACTAAATAGAGAACAGAATTCGGTCAAGAATACTTTGAGAACTTTGCTTCTAAGAAGTAATTTCTTTTTAACTGAATTAAATGGAGAACACAGAAATTCTGTCAGCATCAGTTTGAGGACCTCATGCCTAAAAAATATCTTTAACTAAACTAAATAGAGAACAGAATTCTGTCAACATTACTTTGGAAATCTTATTCCTAAATAATTCCAATTTAACTGAACTAAATGGAGAACAGGAATTCTGTCAGTATCAGTTTGAGAACCTTATACTTAAGAAATAATCTCTTTAACTAAACGACATAATGAACAGAATTCCGTCAGCATCAGTTTGAGAAACGCCTAAGAAATTATATCTTTAACTGAACTAAATGGCGTAGAACAGAATTCGATCATCACTTGGAAAACCCTACTCCTAAGTAATTCCTCTTTAACTGAACTAAATGGAGAACAGGAATTCTATCAGCATTTCGTTGGCTTAGAGCAGGAAATGCGGCACCTTAAATGACAAATTTTTTACAGTAAAGCAGTTTAAAGACTATCAGTTTTTAGTTGAAAAAATAAAAT
Source organism: Meta bourneti (assembly GCA_933210815.1). Taxonomy (NCBI): domain Eukaryota; kingdom Metazoa; phylum Arthropoda; class Arachnida; order Araneae; family Tetragnathidae; genus Meta; species Meta bourneti. Next base: position 80,866,039 of record OW119933.1, read on the forward strand.
ATATAAGCATTTTGTAGCGGTATATTTCATTCAAACAGATCACAATACGACAACGTATTTGTCATCACGAAAATAAGAATTTAGTGTCTCCGAAAAAGCATCAGTTAACGAGTTTCAGATCAAAGCCGACGATTAGTTTGAGAACTCCATGCCCCAAAATAATCTCACACAAACTGAGCATATTTAAAATATCGGTATATAGTTAGAAACTGATCTCGGAAATCGATGCAAAAGGCAAAAGGAATAGCACAGATTCATTAAACCAAGAAACGGATTCCCACCCAATTAAGCCTCCTGGTATTAAACTCTAAGATAACGATATTTTACTGACTGAAGCAGTTACTCCATGCTGCATACATAATTCATGTAGCGAGACCAGAATAAGAGCCTGGTAGGAACTTTGTTAATTTGTTCAAGGAAAGTGGTTCTGGCATGGAGCCAGCGCTCTCGATCCCACCTTCCATACTGCATGACTCCAGATTTGCATAAAGGGATATTCCATCGGGAAAAGCAGAACTTAAGAGGGAAAACAAGGTTTAAGTTATGTTTCATGTTCGCATCTATTAATATTCGTTTGCTGTTCTGAGGAGAACTTTCTGCGAAGGGTCTTCAAACTTTGCGGGACGCCGACAAGAAAACTTTGAAAAATCTCATTCGGTGGGGAGCTCGCTTAAAGAATTTTGAAAGGAAATTTTATGTCCTCGGGCTTGAAAATAATTTGGTATCGGAAAGGAGAATCAACTGCGACAGTTCACAAACTGGGAGCGACAGTTCTTTGATTTATTCATCGTTGCGAGATGAATTAAAATTAAGGGTGCTTGAAAGAGTGATCGGAATTTCAATTAGTGCTAAGTACAGAATTATAAATTCTCGCAACAGCGTTGGTTTAGGTGCAGAGTGGAGAATCGCAATTACCACTGTTCGTGGTTTTGTATTTTAATTTGTACTGTTGGACTTTTCGACTCAATTTTGTTTAAATTTAGTAATTCAGTCTCCAATATTTTACCTCTTTCATTCTGAATTATCTTCATTAGATAAGTACAACTACTAAAGCATCTTTTTTTTAATACATTGACTTATGAATTACTTAGGGCCGAGGGTTCTAACCCTTCCAAATTCAAAAACAAAGTTTGTAATAATCTGTTTATTAATAGAATGAAAACTTGTCTTTCAATCTTTTCTGCATGCTTGTGAACATTATTAATGTGCTGTAATCAAAATAACTACAGACAGAATTTCGTTTCCATGTTCATCGTAGGGCCGCGGTAGCCCGATTGGAAGAGTATCGGATTATCAACCGGAGGGTTGCGAGTTCGAAACTTGGTCCAACCAAATACCGTCGTGTACATGGGGGCTGGCGCAGGTTAAATCTGTCGTGACCTCAAGTGTCCTCCCGTTGGCGTGGTGTGGAAGTTTGGAGAGTGGGGTGCCAGCTTAGGTGTCATCCTCGTCATCTGACCGTGTTTCAAAATTACTAGGTGCTGTCTTCGGATAGTTCCCTTCCGTATTGATCCAAGACCGTCGTTAATTATCCGTTGATTGCTCCAGTGCGACAACTCCAGTCAATACAACTACCTACCTACCTTATGGATTACTTAACATGAATTGATAATTCAGATCTTCAGATATTTATGCGATTATTCACCGAATACCTTAATTTATGAACTGGTGAAATTTTAGAAAATTATGGAAATGCACCTGCTAATAGGATGATACGAATAAGTAATATTATCATGGTGATGATTAGAAAGTGTCCTTACATCAGCTTTAAAAATTGTTACGATTTTTCTTTCAACTGAGTTGTAGCTGCGGTTGTTTTCAGATAAAACTAAAATTTTATTTGCTGTAAGTTGGTTGGTTTTGGGGTTTCATGGTGCAAGGGCCATATTTGGCCATGCTGTGCCAGACACAAGACATACAATATCAAGTAATAGACACACACATGAATGTTTCACTAAGTTAAGAAGAGAGAAATACACCCAGGGATGAATTATATGATGTAAGATTATGTATATTTGTGGTTCAATTTAGAAAAAAAAATTTAATACAAACCAAGGAAGCTTGCGTGAATGATTAACTTAAGAAAAATAAGTACCAAATCTGAGCATTGCTTATTGAAAAAGTTCAATTTGTTCTAAAAATGATTTAATATAAGCATTCTATCAAACTGATACCGACCCATTTAAAACTGGAAAGCCGAGTTTAAAATTATTTTAGGCGTTTGAAGCCTTTTCTAGCTGAGAAAAGTTTTATGCCTCTCCTATAAATTCATTAAATTCTCACACAAATATAAAGTTTTCGTGCACGAATTTGGATGAATGAGATAAGTTGGTAGGTTATGGCTTTTATGGCACAAGGCCATATTGGCCCAAGCTGCGCCAAACATAAGACAACAAGGAGAGACGAAAAAAGCAGAAGGGTAGGCTAGGGTAAAACAGAAGAGAAAACAGATCACACGGGTACCTTGATGTTGCAATGACCGTACACACCTATGGAAAAGGTAGGTAGATAGTCAATTAACGTCACACTGGAGCAACACAACGGGCTACTGGCGACGCGGGATCAATTCCGAAGGGAAATATCCAAAGACAACACAGTAATTTTGAACCACGATCAGATGACGAGAACAACACCTGAACTGGCACTTTACTCTCCAAACTTCCACAACCAACGCGACAGATTTAACGGTGCGCCAATCCCCATGTACACGACGATCTTTGGTTGGACCCAGTTTCGAACTCGCAACCCTCCGGTTACTAATCCGTTGTTCTCACAACTGGGCTACCGCGGCCCTCCTAAAGAAGAAAATGAGGTAAGGAATCGAGTTGAAAATGCACATTGCACTGATAAAGTATATATACACTTTTGTATTCTACTTTTAAAGTATACACGCTATTCTTACAAAATGAATCGGATTTGTAGCAATGCCAATTTTAATTTGAAGAGAAACTATGCTACATGTTGTATTTCAACCAGGACTGAACCTGATGCACAAGCACTGATATAATATTTATATACGCCTTAATATTCTATTGGGTTGATGCAAAACTTCGCCCCTTTTTTGGCGCTGAATGGTATTGCATCGCAAAACCGAAGTGTTATCTACTTAACACGTGTAAAGTTTTGATGTTGTTTGAAAGAAGGAATTTCAGCGAGTACTGGGGAAAAAAATTCTGTTAATTGGTTGTGTTTTTTTAAAATTTTGTTAAGCATTTAAAATGGCAGAAAATAAGGAGCATTTTCGACTTATGCTTTTTTATTTCCGGCAAGGCAAGAATGCTTCGCAGACGCTAAAGAAGATATGTGTTGAGTAAGGTGACGGTGACGCGTTGACGATTCCACGTGCCGTAAGTGGTTCAGAAAGTTTCGTCACCTGGATCAGTTCTTTAGCCAGAAACCTCAGAACTTCTACGAGCGCGGGATTATGCAGCAACCGTAGAGCTGGAGAAAGGTCATCGAACAGAACGTCGCATACTACATTGATTAAATGTAATTTTTAGTAAATAAAATTTTTCTTCTACTTTTGTCAAAAAAACCGGGACGAACTTTTGCATCAACCCAATACTTTTAAGGTATACTCGCTGTTCTCACCGAATGAATCGGATTCTTAGCAATTCCAATTTTTATTTGAAGATAAACTATGTTATACATGCTGTATTACAACTAGCTGTGATTCATTTGAAATCACTGATTCACCCTGGGGCTCTCGAATGCAAACAGGCTGTGGGCCCATGGGACGAGGTCAATTATATTAAATACCCCTGGGACAATGTTCCAAAAGATCCATGACCTCGGAGAAGGTACCGCGAGTTTAATAACAGCTTCCAAGCATGACAACTTGATACTAGTTGTCACTTCTTGTATTTTAAACCAAAAACAGAGAGCCCTACTTAATAACAATCCCCCAACCGATTTGTAAGGCAAAAGAATGCGCCACAGTTCCAGGGTCTGCATATGTCTCCTCACCCTCTACAATAACAGCTGTGGTGGTAATGATAACATGAAGAAGTTTTAGGGAAAATTGTCGCGCAGGAAACCTGTTATTAGGTGGTGGACCCTAATAATACACTACACACCCTTCAATTAAACTAAATAATTTTAAACCAGAAAGGATGTACTGCAAGGGAATCTCCAGGTACAGCATGTTTTGCTTTTATACAGAACTTGATATAAGTGTAAAGACTAGCGAAGTTCCTCGGGGTATTAACATACTTGTAATACTTGATTATGTACAAGAAAACGATGTTGTTTTGATGTGATTGATAGTTCAGGGAAAGCGGAGAAAACTTATTTTTAGTTAGTTTATAGGAGTTGCTTTTTCCCCATTTCATGTCGGAGTGATTGCGTGAACATAAAAATCAATTCCGTTTATGTTGATTCGTTTGAGCCCAACTTTTCATCTTAAGAATCCATTAAACAGCTAACAATGCGATCTACATTTGGCAGCAGATATTAAAGTCTAGTACAAGTGGGTTGGTATTTTAATTAACATCACACTGGAGCAACACAACGGGCTATTGGTGACGGTCCGAGATCAATCTCAAAGAGAAATTCGAGGACAATACCACGTAATTTTGAATCAAGGTCATATGACGCTATTACAAGTGGGAATTCGAAGGAATGGAGTGCTACATACTTATAAAAGTTTTTTGCGTAATCCTAATGGGATTTCTAAAATAATCATAAGAATTATATTGTTGACATATGAACGAAACAGCACGTTATTCTCTTATTAACTCCAAGCAAAACAGTTCAATTGATAACATACAAGATATCCTATATATCTCACGTGCACAAGAAAATTACAAATTCGGATGAATTTTTTAGTTACATTTCAGTATAGAAAATCTTGAACTTAAAATCTTATCCCTTAATCTTAAAAGTGGCAGTTGAACTCTTCCATATGTCCCATACATTAAAATATAGAAGATGTTTGTATATAAATAAAGTAATCCTTTAAAGAGCTACGCTAAAAATATATTTTAGGGGAAAACTACATGGGGATGCAATTTTTGTATTACGAAATTTTTTTTATGGAATGTGTGGTACCATGTCCCACCTTCCCATCTAAAACACTCCTTGACATCAGAATATCAAACGAAAAATAGTTATATATTTTAACCATAATATACCTAGCTTTAATATACTCGAGCCTTAACCCTTCCAGAAGAGGTAGAATGCTAGATGTATATAATAATATAATAAACCGTTGAGAGGCGATGGGGTACATCAGCCTTATATATAGGGAACGTTTATACCTAAATTAGTCTTAATATATCTAGAATAATTATATACGCTAGCTTTAATCTTTTCACAGGAGGTGGGATGCTAGATGTACCACCACTTAGATGGCTAGATGTGTATATATATTATCCTTATATAGGTAATATTTTATATACATCAACCCTAATATTCGTATAATACTTACGTACTTAGCTTTAATATACCTAGAATATTTACATACATTAGCCTTAATGCACCTAGAATATTGGCATACTCTAGCCTTAATACACCTATTATACGTATTTATATACTCTAGCCTTAATATATAATTAGAATATTTAGCCTAAGACGCCTAGAATATTTATATACACTAGCCTTAATATATAATTAGAATATTTAGTCTAAGACGCCTAGAATATTTATATACACTAGCCTTAATGCACCTAAAATATTTATATACTCTATTCTCAATACACCTAAAATATTTATATTTCTCTAGCCGTAATATGCCTAAAATATTTATGTACTCTAGCCCTAATACACCTAGAATATTTATACACTCTAGACTTACTATACCTAGAATATGTATATACTCCAGCTTTAATATACCTGTAATACTTATATACCCTAGCCTTAATACACCTAGAACATTTACTTTCTCTAGCCTTAATATAATTAGAATATTTAAACTCTAGCTTTACACCTAGAATATTTAAACTCTAGCCTTAATACACCTAGAATATTTATATACTATAGCCTTATTGTACCTAGAATATGTATATACTCTAGCCTAATATACATAGAAAAATTATATACTCTAGCTTTAACTCTTTCAGTGTAGGTGGAATCCTAAATGCACTATCATCTCTGAAAGGATTAACAGCTATTTGAAGCACGAAAGATTTTTCTTAAATAAAATAATCTGAAATCATTAAACTTAAAAAATTTAAACTAGTTCTTAGAAATCGCGCGTGAGATCCAGCCGGCATTTTAGGAACCCCTGTAGGTCCCCGCAATCCATTGAATCGCGAATACACGATAAGATCTCCGCATACCTCAAGTACTAAGGCGACGAGTCCTTTTGACAGAAATAGTACGAAAGTACACACACACTCCAGAAAAAAATTTTCTACCTGTGCCACATAAATGCGTTTTCGGTATTCCGGGCATGCAGCGGGAACTGGAGAGACGAGGAATATAATTTTTTAAGAGGAAGGAAAGAAAAGTTGAGGGAAGAAAAGGAATAAATGATAGTGTTTTTTCTTTGATAACCCGAAGGATCCGAGCTTCCATTTTTCACTCCCGGGCATTTTGCGAACGCATTCTTCTTTTTCTCCCTTCCTCTTCTCCGGAATCCTCAGCATCCTGCTCTTCTGCATCATCTATTTCCATCCCACAGAGATTTAAAGGAGGTAAGAGATGCAGGATGCAGTAAGATCAAAGTTCGACACAAACTTGGATCTTTCTCATCATTTATTTTGTTCCCGTTGGGGCCGTATAGTAATTTCCACAACGTTATTCTAAACTTCGCATTATTTCTATCTCGTGGAACTGTTGAGAATGGATGCTGGAAGAATGATGGGGTGTTCGGGCTCTTTCAGAGATAGGAAGGAGCGGGGCATATATAATTTTAGCAACGCCATTCATTGTATACGAGGTGTTTAATTTTCTCGCTGGAATCAAAATATTCCCCAGGCTCGAAAATGAATTCAATTCCAACTAAAAATCATTGGTGATTCCAATTTACTACAAACCTCCATTCGGAGTAGAAAGTTATTCAAAGCATTGAGTGGTGAATAAATGCGAACTTTGCTTGTTTGGTAATCATACGCATACCATCGGCTAAGAGCAGAAACTCATTAACTGGCCAAAATAACCAAATTTTACAGCTCTGCCGATTAAAAACTATTAATCAAAAATTTAAATTTAGTCAAAAATAAAAATTAGAAACGTTTCGATAGTGTTATATTTCCTTTCAAACCAACACAAATATAATAATTTATCATCATGAAAATAATTTTTTAGTGTCAAAAAATGCCTTTCCTAACAATCTCAGTTAATTAATTTCTGCTTTAAGCGGAACGTATACGTATATGGATTCATAAAACGTCTCTTGAAAGTTTATAGTTGGTTGTTTTGGGGTTCAATGTCTCAATGGGTCATATTCGGTAAAGATGCTCCAAACAACGTCAAGTAGATGGCTGGCATGGTCTTATGGCAAAAAGTAAAAAACCAGGACAAGAGAGAGACAGAGAGAGCTGTTCCAGACACAAGACAGTTCACACCAATAAAAATGGAGAAAAAGTCAAAATAACCTAGCCAAGAATAAAAAATAGATTTTAAAAGGTGAATTAAAAGATGAAATATAAAAAACATGTAGTTCACCCATGGGAAAAGAACTTATGGAGACTAAAAACATAACTCGAGAAAATTGATGGGGTATCCCATTTTAGTTAACTATTAAAATTCAATATCAAATGTGCGTAATTAAAAGGTGATGCATTATAAATGTGATAAAAATCCAGAGATGAGAAAGGTAAAACGTGACCAATGCGGAGGGTGACCAAAAAGTGTGATAAAATTGGTGATGGTATATTGAAAAAGCGTCGGTAAAAATGTCTGATACATTGAGAAATGCAAGAAGTTAAAATATTATTGTGGAGAGAGGTTTTGGAATGCTGGCACTACGGAGCGCTGTCGACTCAAGTAAATGGGCATACATACACATGGAAAGCTTTACTGATAGAAAAATTTACCCAGGGATCGAACCTGGGACGCGTGCAACTCACAGGTTGCTAGCACAGCAGGCAATACCACTGAGCCATGGCGATCCCTGGTAGGTAGGTAGTTGAATTAACATCGCACTGGAGCAACCCAACGGGCTATCCATCCCGAAGAGAAAGATCCAAGAACAACACCTCGTCATTTTGATCCATACCAGCTGATGTCACACTTGAGCTGGCACCCCACTCTCCAAACTCCCACGCCAGGACAACGTTAATACATTTGAGGCCATGATAGATTTAACGTGCACTATCCCCCACGTGCACGACGGTCTTTGATTGGATCGAGTTTCGATCTCGCAACCTTCCGGTTGCTAACTAGCTACTCTACAAACCGCGGCCTGTAAAAAGAAAAAAATGTTGTTTTTTCAATAGTTGATAAAATATTTTCCCCAAAATAAACCATTTTTCTAGTTGGACAAGTCCCAAAACCTGCTTCTAGAAGACCCAAAACCTGAAGAAAAATTAATGCAACCTGTAGTACAAGTACACTTTAAGAAGTTATTTAAATATCAATGTAAATGAGTTAAAAATTACAAGGATATATCGGAGTGATGTCAAACGAAATAATCAGCATCATCACGAACGAACAGTTTACGTGTGATAAAAGCACGACTAGGGAAGATTTGATATACTTAGATTACAAACTAATCAATCTTTCGTGCCTATCTAGAGCTTACCCCTACCACGAAAACATGATATGATCAGTGTCAGGTGTTGTGATGAATTTATTCCGATACTAGCTTTGGAAGTTGACATGTAATTTGCAATGATAAATCTACCTCGGTCGTCATTGAAAAGCAGTAGGGATTCAAGGTCAAAGTCAAAATTTTTAATTTTTTCGGAGGGGATGAAACTTGCTTAAGCCACGACTTAAGCTGTTAGAAATAGCAAAAATGTTTTGAAGTCAATATATGTGGGTGATTTTTTTCATGTTCGACAAGAACCTCAATTCATTACCATTTTAATAAACGAGGTTTCTTTACTTTTCGATAGCTCGATAAGCTACTTTTTCATCATGAGGGATGCCTTTTGTGCGAGCAGCTTTTCAAATAGTTGGATTTCGCTATTTAATGTATCAATATCCTCTGAAGTACTTTAGGTGTGTACGGGCATCACGACCCCGAGGTACCTAAGTGATCTTTCATCCCTTTCTTTTCTACCCCGCCTACCCTTCTGCCTTTTACTTTTTCTTCCTCCCTCATTGTATTGTCTGTCTTGTGTTTGGCGCAGCATGGCCAAATAGGGCTCTTGAGCCATAAAACCCGAAAACAAAAGTATTAAAAATAAAAAGTAATTAAAAATAATTAAATTAAATAATTAATATATTAAATAAATAATTTATTAATTAAATTAAAAATAAAAACCCTCTTAAGTATTTCATTTAATTTGTTCTCTAAGCTGTTAGAAATAGTAAAAGTGTTTTAAAGTCAAAACATATGTGGGTGATTTTTTTCATGTTCAACTAGAATCTCAATTAATTACCACTTTAATAAACGAAGTTTCGTTATCTTTCGATAGGTTATGATACATGATAAGCTGATTTTTCATCACGAAATGAAGCCTTTTTTGCAACCAGCTTTTCAAATAACAGGTAGGTATTTTTAATTAACGTCGCACTGGAACAATACAACGGGCTATTGGCGAAGGTCCGGGATCATCCCCGAAGAGAAAGATCCGAGGACAACACCACGTAATTTTGAACCACAGTTAGATTACGAGGCAACACCTGTTCAAATAGCCGGTTTTCGCTACTTAATGTACTAATATTCATTTCAGTTAATTTGTTCTTTTTCTTTTAAAAGTCCTATTTATATTATCGGATCTTTCCCTTCGGGATTGGTCCCGGACCGACGCCCGTTGTGTTGCTCCAGTGTGACGTTAATTGAAAATACCAAAATACTAGTGTGACGTTAATTGAAAATACCAAAATACCTATCTATTTATATTAATTGGTGTGTCACTAATATTAAAATAGTCTTAGAAGTTGAATATTTAATACAAAATTTCAGTTTATTGATTAGCTTTATAGCAAATCAAGTAAATATTTCGTATACATCCAGTATATTTAAGTTATCTTGTCCTACTTTTTATTTCTAATCCATTAGATTTCCGACGATACGAGTTCATAGACCGATCAACAGATGATTTTAAATCGTAAGATAATTCAATGCATCTATAATCCACAAAATCCAAATTTGAATTTATGTAATGAGTTTAAATTTAAAAACCTTGACTTTCCTATCTTTCACAAGTTTGGTTGCTTTCATATAGTTAAACTGAAAAACACTAGCTTTTGAATCTGAGAAAATGCGAGATTACATTTAACGTTAAAAAAGTTCAAAATTAAAATTTTACTTTTTCATTTATACGTAAGTTATTTCGATTCGTAAAATTTGGTTTAGTTTGTCGCTCTACGATCTTTTTTGCTACACGTTGGTTGATTGATTGTGCTTTTAGGCACAAGTGCCATATTTGGCCAAGCTGCGCCAAACACAAGCCAGAAAACGTCAAGTAATGGACATACGCATATAAAAAAGTTTTATAGACACACAAGAGAGAAATACATTCAGGGTGGAATCAAACCCAACTTGCAATGAAAATATCATCCATACAGACAAGTAAGTAATAATAGACAATGTCAAGTAATTAACGCTTAAGGAAGATTTTACCGAAGAGAAGTACACTCAGAGCAAGTTACAGGAACCTGCCCCGCATAAAAGTTGTTAAATAATTAGACCTGGACCAACGACTTGAAAATATGAATTCCGACACTACGAATTTCCATGCCCAGACCAGGATGCGAACTCAGAGCCTGTTGGGACGTGAGGTGAGAGCGCTAACCGTTTGGCTACCATGCTGGCTTGCAAATCTTAACAAGTTTAAATGTATCAATTCTGCAATATAGAAACTTCTTGATCACAATTTTCACAAAACAAAGGAGTTGGTAGTTGAGCTAACGTCGCAATGGAGCAGCACAACGGGCTATTGGACACGTTCCGGGATCAATTCCGAAGGTAAGATCCAAAGGCAACACCTTATAATTTTGAACCATGGTCAAATGACGAGATCAACACTGAGCTTGCACTTCACTCCCTAAACTTCCACACCACGCCAACGTGAGGACATTTGAGGCCAAGATAAGTTTAACGCTCACTAGCTCCCCGTACAAGACGGTCTTTGGTTGGACCGAGTTTGGAACTCTCAACACTCCGGGGGGTGGGGGGGTATTTCAATTAACGTCACACTGGAGCAACACAACGGGCTATTGGTGACGGTCCGGGATCAATCCCAAAGGGAAGGATCCGAGGACAACACCACGTAATTTTGAACCACGGTCAGATGACGAGGCAACACCTGAGCTGGCACCCCACTCTCCAAACTTCCACACCACGCCAACGTGAGGACATTTGAGGCCACGACAGATTTAACGTGCACCAGCCCCCTTTGTACACGACGGTGTTTGGCTGGATTCGAACTCGCAACCCTTCGGTTGCAAGTCCGTTACTCTTCCAACCGGGCCACCGCGGCCCTCTCAACACTCCGGTTACTAATCCGTAACTCTCCCTACCGGGCTACCGCGGCCCTCACAAAACAAAGGTTAAGCTGAATTGAGTTCCGTTGTGATAGTTGAAATAAAACCTTTCAACGTAACACAACAGCTCGCTTTTTGGATCATTTTAACATTGGTAAAACCATAATCGACGCAGATTTCTTCCTAGTATTTAAAAGTAATCATAAGCGTATTATCAACCTCGTGTCTAAAGATTCTTGATCACGTTTCGGAAAATGATTTGTGGAGCTGATGAAGAAAAATTAGGCATCGGTCTCCTATTTGTGTTACTGCAATCACTTACTTCATCTCTTAAATAATTAAATACCCAAAATCTGTAGGCTAACAAAATTAACATAACCCGGCCATAAATTTTTCGTGTTTTGCTTCTGCCTCACGAAATAAGATGGATCGCAGCGGGTAACAGTGGAGTGCTTTATGCTCCCTACGTCTGAAGGACACGTTTGGAAGCAATATATGGCTTCGTACGAAACAGTAGCCGAAGTAAATTATCACGTGATTGAACCCATTAATTTCGAGTTGTTAGGCTTCCCCTTTTTATTATTGGTTTGAATTCTAAGTCAGAACCTGAATTATACGCGGACACGCAAATCTATAGGAAAGCGGGCTCGGAATTAAACAACCCTATGTTACTTTATGTAAGGACTGAATTTAATAAATGTGGGTACACCTTTCTATTCTTGTTATGAATGATAGGTTCCTACAAAACGGCGTTTGACAAAATATCACGAATGAGACAAGTTAAAAAATTCGAAACGGACAAGCGCTTCTGTCCGTAATGAAAATTTTTCACTAGAGTTGGGAATCTCTTCTGCTCTTATTTTATTCACACGCAAACAGGGTGGACCTTGGTATGGGCAGAGAGATTTCAAAAGTACTGTAAGGACCTATTTGATAGTGAAATGACTACTTATGACGTTTTACATGCAACCGAATTAAGTGTGTGGAATATTTTAAACCGAGTTGAGCACCATAGACGTGAAATGTAAGTAGAATGAGCATTGCTATTGAGGAGGTTAAAAAGTGCGACCAACAAGTCAACTAGTAGTCACGTGACTTCTCTGTGAAAAATTGACCTGGTTGTTCGATTCGGCAATTTATCATCTCGTCTAGCTATATAATATCTTGTGACAAAGTAGAATGCTCCTTTCTATAGCGTGGCGACAAAAATGGTGAAATCGTCAGTCTATTACTGTGTCAAGTGGAGCAATCAGATGATGAATCTTAATTTCCTCCCTGCAGACAAAAGTAGTCTAAGAGCCACGCTACTACTAGTTTTGGTCACCTGATTCTGGGCACATAATAAAGTTACCATTGCTCACTATTTTCATCTTTCCTCTGTTACGTGTATGATAACTCCGGTGTTTTCAAAAATCTGATATGAATCTTACTCATGACTAATGCATGTTCGAGTAAAGAGTAAAAACTGAAAACTAGTGTATACATTTCTATTGAACAAATTAACTTTGACTTCAGTCTATAGCATTTGATTTTTAAGATCTTGCATCATAAAGTGGAATTGAGAGCTCTTCCTTCAGATTAATAACAGAGCAGGTTGAGTTAAGGACCACAGTTGGCCAAACTGTGCCAAACACAAGACGGACAATGCCAAGTAATGGACTCACAGAAGGAAGGTTTTTACTGATGCGTAAGATAGAAACACAACCAGGATAAGTTACAGGAAACGAACCTGAGCACAATAAAGCATTTAAGTAAACATGAGTATAAAATAAACACTTTAAAAGATGAAAAAGTAAATAAATTAAAATTGAGGAATCTCATCAACGCGCGGAAAGTAAAATGCATCTGTGCGCAAGATGAAATGATGCAGTTAGCAGGTGTGAAAATGTGAAACAGGAGATCGTTAAGATATTTTTCAAAAGTTTAAAAAGGTACGGAACTCAAACGGTCCCGATTTATTGCAAAATTACCACAGTAAATATATACTTTGACACAAATCCGAGTAAAGATTATTCTTAATCCTTGTTTTATGAATCCGTCAGTAGCAGTAGTAATATGTAGTACAGTAATTTTTTTCTTTGCTTCGTATGTTAGTTAATATAGTAATTTTTTGTATCTTGTATGTTAGTAATATACAGTAATTTTTTCATGTATATCGTATGCTAGTAGAACAATAAATTTTTTCTGTACTTCGTATGCTAGTAGTACAGTAAATTTTTCTGTACTTCGTATGCTAGTATTACAGTAAATTTTTCTATACTTCGTATGTTAGTAGTTCAGTAAATCTTTTCTGTACTTCGTGCGTTAGTAGTACAGTAAATTTTTCAGTATTTCGAATGCTAGTTTTTAGTACAGTAAATTTTTCAGTATTTCGAATGTTAGTTTTTGGTACAGTAACTTTTTCAGTATTCAGTACAACAATTTTTTTCTGTATTTGTGTAATTACGTTCGTATTATCAGAGTTTCTGGTTATTCAAGGTGGTCCATATTACGTCGGATAACAAAGGTTCTACGGTATCAGCTTCTGTGGAAATGACTTCTAAATAAATAAAACGCACCAACCAAGGAGCCGATGCATTTAGAATAAGTTATTATCCCCACAGAAGATGTTTTCATTTCTTCAGTGTCATATCGCAGGAAGCTTAAAGAGTCTTTAGCATGCTTAGGTCAGACAAAGGATAGCCCATTAAAAGATGAAAGCAACCAGTGTAGGTCAAATAATAATACCGAAGCTCATTAGGAACCGACGAACACAGCGAACCGAATCAATTTCATTACTTCGAAATGGATTAGTATTCTCTTCTCGTATTTCTTTGATTCTAAACTGAACACATCCACTGGGAAAATGAAGAAAGGATCAGTAAAGAAGAAAGACGAGAAGGATTTTCTCTTGAAGCGCATGTAATCTTTAATAATCAGGATCTTTGATCCTTTAAGGTCGAAGTTGATATTCTTTGATTGGGTTGGGCCGTAGCGGTGGAGATGTTTGTAATTAATCATTTTCTGTAAGTGGCTTTTTCTTCAGAGAATCTGCCAAGGAACCGAAGACTCTGATTTCGTTATTTTGTTCTTTTTTCTATAGAATCTTTGTCGTCGTTGTGACCTTGAAAGCGAGCAATCAACATTCTTGCTCTTTCCAGTTATCATGATAGTCGGCTTTACGGCTAACAAACTTTAGTCATCTGCTGCTGCCAATGAAAACATTTATCATTTCTCGATCATCTGCGTGACTGCTATCTCGAGAGTAACTCGAAGAGTGAAGAGATAAACATTAAACATTTCCAGCAAAAGGCGCAGCGGTTTCTTGTTAGTCCTTGTAAGGCACAGTGAGGTTTTACTGTCATTAATATTGGATGAGAAGAGATATTTGGTTTCTCTTAGGAATACTGATAAGGGCTTACCATTCTGGGCTATACAGATAAAATTTTGAAGGAAAAAATATAAGTTGAGAAAGTTTTGAAGGAAATAATATATGATGAGTTGAGAAAGTTTTGAAGGAAAATAAATGAGCTGAGTTGAAAAAAATAATTAATATTGGATGAGAAGAGATATTTGGTTTCTCTTTCGAATACTGATAAGGGTTTACCATTCTGGGATATACAGAGAAAGTTTTGAAGGAAAACAATATGAGTTTTAAAGGAAAAATATGAGTTGAGAAAATTTTGAAGGAAAAAAACAGAGGGTAGGCACAGTCCCCACTGTACCGTAAAGTTTGGTTCGTGAATACTGTTGGGCGGAATACCTGGTGAGTGGGTCGCTGGTGAAATGAAGATGGCGGGTATTTGTTTAACATTTATTTATATAGCCAGTTTTGGTGGATACATAACAGTGGTGTTAGAGTGTGGGCAATGCTTAGTATTCTATGGCGACCTTATGGATGATAGTGATAGGTCTATGGATGATTCGTTATGGATGATACGTTATGGATGATAGATATGGTCTGTGATAGCTAAAATACGAGACAAACGGCATGGTGTCGATGCTGTTGTTCCTGACAAAGGTAAGGTCGATGGTGGTGTTTCCAAGCGTGGTGGCAGCCCGTTAGATGGTCCAACGACGTCGCCACGTACGCGCGCCTGCTCCTTCTTGCGTCATCGATAAGCTCTAGATCTCTCCGCACTTGTCATAGGTTTAGATTTATTGGTATTATTTTGTTAGTCTTGAACTGTTCTTTCAACCTGTTTACGTTTCCTATACCGCAATTGAAATTTAGTGGGATATTTTGGCTTCATAGTGAAATCTTCGGCAAATCGTCACTTTCCACTGCACACAATTTTGATACAAATGGTTTAAAATGTCAACTAATCAAATGGAATTGTAGAACTCGTCGTTCTATTCAATATAAGCACGCACTCGCCACGACCCATTGATTAGAACTGAAGTTACAGTGGTTAAACAGGCCAGCGTATGTGTGTGTGTGCCCAAATGACTCATTTCCCCCATCACGATGTACAAAGGTCAGAGGGGAGTGGATTAGTGGTCAACCTGGTCGACGCGGTCCACTTTCCTCTACACGATGGTAGGTCATTTATTCCCATAGGCTGATTCCCCCTGGAGTTATGGGACTTTGAGATATCAACACTTTTCGTGACTCTCAAGTTTCTACCGATGACCTCCATACCGATTTTAAAGACGTATTCACGTCAAAAGATACTAGTTGAGAACGTTTTAAAGGAAAACAATACTAGTTGAGAAAGCTTTGAAGGAAAAAATATGAATTTAAAAAGTTTTCTCTCGATAAGAATGCTAGCTTTGTATTTTATATTTATGAATGCAACACACTTTAGTCCACAGATAGATATTTAATTTCAAAGCATTTATTTAACAGATCTCTGTTGCATCTAATTATCAATGAACAAAGGGGCAATTTGAGTTTAACTTCTGGAAATTATATCGTTACTTTATATCATTAGGATTTAAAAAGCAATTTTAGTTTAGCTTTCTATGTTGAAAAATATTTGATTCAACCTCCCTGTAATCTTTTACGTAATGCTAATTCTTTTTCTGGTGATAGATGAAAAAACAATAAGCCACTTTTCAAATTTTCATACCAGCAATTTTCAAGTTAAAAAAAATCCCAAATTATAATGGTTTATTCACTATTTAAGAGGTCGTTTATCTTAAACTTTTAAGTAGTACTCACTCATTCAAACAAACAGCAACTATTTTGGTATTGTGTTTTCAGGTTTTTTCATTACAGAACACATTTCTGTGGCTTATCTCTGTTACTCGGAGCCCTTCAATTTAAGTTTGCTTTGGTTGGCTGGGTTTGGGTTCTATGGCGCAAGGGCCATATTTGGCTAAGCTACTCCAAACACAAGACAATGTCGAGTAATAGTGAAAAGAAAGGATGGCGATTAAAAAGTAGAGAAAGATTGCTTGGGGACCCTTCGGTCGCGACCCCCATATTTACCAGAAGCATTAACCCCAGAGTTTGCTTTGGATAATTGAGTTATTTGCTGATCATATTTTCACTGCAATGAACATTCCAAGTAATTCAAACACATTCAAGCATAAATAATTAAAATAAAAAACCACTATTAAATATCATCTCAATCAATTCTCGAAGTCCCCAAACTCTCCGAAACATTTTTGTTTGTTATCTCACCAGCGGATTCTCAAACGCTTTCTTCAATATGGTTCTCTTATTCCTCTTTTGAAAAGTGGAGACGTTTTTCACTTCCACAAGATTTTCCGGTCACAGGTCAAGGTGGGCCTGGAGAATGGGTCAAAATACTAGACGTGTTTTCTTATTGGCGGAGAAAGTTCAAGAGTTCAAAGTGAACCCAGAATCGGGGGAGAGTCTCTTATTTTTGTTTGTGGCGTTCATGACCATACGGGTGTATGTTACATACAACACTGGAAGGAGCGAAATGTTTGTTTTTGCGAAACGTATTAATTTTGTGAGGAAAAGTTTTAATGGATTTACTTACCTAAATTAATAGTTTAAAAATAATTGTTTTGTCCGTTAAAACTACATGGAGGAAACGAATTTGTTATGAGAATGTTTTTTTCATAAGTAACAATTTTCTATTATGTAAAGAAAAATTACTGTTTAAAAATAATTGTATACTATTCAAAACCACTCAATTTGGATCTTTATTTTTTCAAATTAATACTGGTAAGAATTGAAAATGTTTTGATTTGGGATTTGAATTATTATTAATTATGGTTTATTTTGACCGTGTCAGGTAATTATGAAACTTTTTAAAAAATTACTTTTTAAACTTAACTCAGGCGTAAATCGGCATAATACAGGTTTGACTATGGATCCTTTGGTAGTGGGTTAAGACATATATTAACCTTGACTATTTTATTCAAATTTTTATTTTCAGCTAAATAAAATTTATAATACTCTAACTTGAAATCTTTATATTATATTTTATTATTTATAGTTTATTTTTCATTAAAAAATTAAGGATAGTTTAGCAATAAGAAACTTAGTTGTAATCTTTTCTTTAGAAAGGAAAACCTTCGGATGTACAACCAAAAACTGTAACAAAAAATTGTGATTATAAAGCTTGGTTAATAGAATAGAAAAGTAAAACTGTAGTACAAAACTGCATTAAATTTGTACTACAGGAAATGCTATACTTTAACAAAAACACTAAAAGTGTTATTTAAAAAATATTTTGCCTTACCTTTAACTTAGTAATATAAATTTAAAATTTAAAGTATTAGTAATATTTTATTTGTGCAGTTATATATGCATTCATTTTTGTGTAAAATCTTTCGAAGAAAATTTAATTATGAAAAGTAATTGAATAATTTATAGTGGACATTATACACTGTGAACATCGTATTTTTAGCGTATTTTAGTATGGTATGAAACCTCGATTTCTGAACACTTCATATACAATCGGTTACTTTATAGCTATTATCTAATTAGTAGCATTGACATGTTTCTTGAAAGTACTTGTAAGTCTTGTTAATACTTGGTTTCTCAACAAACTACACATACTTTGATATCCACTACTTCAAATGTCGCATGATTATGCATCATTTGATTACCATGTAGTGGTACTAAACAAGGAAGACTACAGCTTTACAATGGCAGAGAAAAAATAAATGATGCGCAGTAGTTATTTTTATACGAAGAAAGCGGCTTCGAAATTAAAACAAAATATTTTGAAGGCCGAGCGATTACTAGGTAATCGCCTACTCCCAATGGCACCACTGACCCGAACGTATTATCAAAACGCACTTTACCTGCAAGATTTGATACATCAGGCGTTGTTCCCCTCCGATACATTGACTTTTCCTTTAGGAGCACGTATTCAAAACGAGCGAAAATTCTTCGAAGTGATTACGTGCGTTATAGGGATGCACCCACACAATTTCGTCCATTTATTACGATAAGCGAGCTCTGTTATTGAAAAAGGCACACCACAACATGATTGCATCCGCGAAGCACGATTCGGGATTAAAGCGCGGTGAAAAATCGCAGTTAAAACCGTTCAAAAACAAATACCAGTTCACGATTCGGAGCAATGATGAATCTGGACGGATAAAAACCGTAATCAATTAAATCATACTCGGAGAGTAACTTTTGCCATTCAGTGTGCCAAGCCCGTGAAATATGTATCTTACTTGAAACTCACTGACAGATAAGTTCAAAGGCATGTAGCGCATGACATGCATTATGTGGAATCAACTCATTCATTTTGATCTGGCTGGAACATCCTGGTTCGGGAAAAGACCGACTTGCATGAGGAGTAATTTTCTTAGATGCTGGCCCTTCCTCCGATACGTCACATGCTTGTAATTTCTCGATCTGTCAAATAATGCAGTTCGGTTGGGGTCTCTGCACAAACTGCGGTTCTATGGAAGTGATCGGATCTTCAAACAGAGGGTACAGATAGCGAAGTTTAACCTCTGCCCCGAAAAAAATTTTCTCCGAAAAATGATTTTATCGACTATTTAAAGGTACTCTGAAACTCAGAAATGACATAAAACAATATTCGTCAAAAATGATTTCATCGGCTATTTAATGGTACTTTACAACTCACAAATGATAAAAATATTTATTAAAAAATTATTTTATTGGCTATTTAAGGTACTTTAAAAATCAGAAAAGATAAAAAAAAGGGTTTGAAAAATTGAGTTCCCAGTATAATGTCCTCAAACTGGTACATTACCTCATGGTCAGAACATTAGGACGTAGTCTACTACATCGCCTAGTAGATTTTCTCAACTATTAAAACCTAGTACATTTTCTTATCTTCAAAGACGTTAAAATATGTTCATTAATTCCTGCTGTCCTCATGTCCCAATATCCATGTACCCCATGGGTCAGAACATTATGCATGAACATAATGTACATGGAAATTGGGACATGAGGACAGAAGAAATGGATGAGAATATTTTAATATCTTTGAAGGTAAGAAAATCTACTAGGTTTTAGTACTCCAGGTTGGTTGATTGGGTCGGATTTTATGTTAATCTTGATGCACGAGATATTTTGACTGACAATATCTAGTCTTTCGTTATTAAAAGAAAACTGTCCAGATCTTGATCTCATCATCATCAAAAAATCGACAATATCCTGATGACGAGGTATCTCATCGAAATCACTTGGAGGGTTAAAGTGCTTTAAAACTCAGAAATGATTCATAACGAGGAGAAAGAAAACTCATTCCACGCTTGGATTTTAAACGGCAAGCTCAGAATTCGTGCAGTGATGCATGCCGCTTAAAATCCAAGCGTGGAATGAAGCCTTAAGCCACAGAAATCAAGTTATTGACTGACCTAAGCAGCGCTCTCTGCCACCTCAACGTGGCATTTGTGGACGTACATTCTTTGACGGAAAAGTTTTATTTTGGGCCCCTCTACTACCCTTTACAATTTGGCCAGATGTTTTCAAAGTACCCTGTATGTTCTTAATATTCACTATACAGGTATATACTGCCATGCAAGTCAAAAAGTTAGTATCTCCAAGTCGGAGTTGATCTCCTTTGAGTATTGATGGTTGCAACATGCTGCTTATTTAAATAGTATATAAAACTCAACAACTCTAATGGTGAGATCACTCAACCTACTGTTGATTGAGCTAGTTTTAACTACTTTCAAACGCAATGAGGCATTAGATGCTTTTATACACAACAATTTAACAATTGTTAACCGTAAAAACCGAATTTGAAAATACTACCTTTTTAAATTGTTCGGTAATACATTTAGTAAGCGTAGCAAAAGAACGATCAAGTAAAAAATATCTTTAGAGAATGAGTAGCAATACTATATTGTTTGAAATGATAGTTCTATAGTTATAAGTTGGTGCGTTAGGAAGAACTAAGTTTACTGAAATTTACATATTAAACGTTAGAATTACGTCATAATTTATTTGAGTACATTCAATGTAATTATTTTCAGTTGAACAGTAAATAAATTATAAAATCCTCTCTACCCACTTCAGAAACATTTTCTTTCTAAAATTAGCACCAAAAGAGAAATAATTTGATAGTTTTCCAATCATTATCTTCCAATCGAGAATCTGAAAAGGGCTCGCATTACTACCGTCGCCTAGCAACCAAATGAAGGGATCATAAACACTAGAGTTAATCAAGCATTTATGCGACTATGTCAACCATGAAAGTGTTTTAAATCATAATGTAAGGTTGTCTGTAATCATTGACGATAATCGTTTCTATTTCTATGTCAAAGTAGATACGAATTCTGAAGAGAAGATTATTACAATACCCTATGAAAGTATTTTCTCTCTCCTATACTTAACATTTCTGTCGGTTCTATAATTGAACACTGACGTAAACGCCGTAAACGAATCAAAGCTTTTTTTCAATACATTTAAACGTATTTGAAAGTTAAAATTGTGAATTGAACTTTTCTACTTAAATGAACTTGTTCTAGCTTGAAATATGTTTTAAATCATAATTCATTTGAAAGTCCGAGGTAATTATCAATTGAACTTTTCTACTTAAATGAGTTTTGTTCCAGCTTGAAATCTGTTTTAAATCATAATTATTTTGAAAGTTTGAGTAAATTATCAATTGAACTTTTCTACTTAGATGAGCTTTGTTCCAGCTTGTAATGGAAATCCCCAAAAGGGAAGAAAAACTTATGATTTTCCCCTCCCGAGGGAGAAACGGGTTTGGATTTGTAAAGAAAGGATATATATTTCGATTGATCTGGCAATGAGCCGTCCATTTGAAGCATTAAAAACTTTCAAACAGTTCAGACGAAATCTAGTTTTTCCCCGATTATGAATGGTACTGTTTTAAGGAGTTTTTAATTTTGTTTCGATAAAATCACAGCTTTTTTGTGAGTTTTTTTGACGAAGCTATGCAATCAAATAATTCCAAACACTGTTCGTCTATTTATTATTATTTCAGGTTTTAAATATTTTTAAAATAATTTTCATGAAGAATAATGCCTGGTAACACTCCTAGAAAATAACGCCACGCGAAGTTCCATGGTCGCTAGTTGGCATGATTTCAAAACTCCAAATGGTCTTTAAAAATGAACGGCGGTTTATTTCATCCACATGAAATTATAGTTTGACGAACCGGAATTTTTTTAATATTTGGGGAAACGGTATCTGGTCAAATCCAAAACCATCGATTTAACTCAAAAAATGACCGTGTTTTTGCTATAAAAATATTAAAAGGTAACATTTCGCTTTTCTGATTCATTAAGTAATAAAAGGATGCTTGCTCGACATGCTGTAAAAATTTCAAGTTGATCAATCTGATAGTTTTATAGGTATCATGCCAACTACTCACGAAAAAGCAGTTCCGAGAAATGCGCGTTTAAATTCTACATTTGCGTGAGTCTGTTAATGGCTTATAACTGGGTCCCCCGAATTCCGACTTGAAATTTATCACAAATATTTTTAAGTGACTAAAAATAAAATTGAGTGAAAAAATACAAAATCGATTTTTTTCACCGAAGAAAAGAAAATATCTCCTTAATGCATCACAATCACAAATGCACATGCATACGAAACAGTTGTACATAATAAAATTACATCTCCATTATACTTACAAAATATGTATTTAACCCTCCAAGTGGTTTCGACACGATATCTCATTCATCAAGATATGAACAATTTTGCTAATGACGAGATATCTCGTCATCAGGATATTGCTAATTTTTTTATAGTGACGAGATCAAGATCGGGTCAGTTTTCTTCAAATGGCAAGATATCTCGTCCATGAAGATCTGGTCCGTTTCGACCTAATCTAATGAATAACGAGATACCTCGTCGAGACAATCATCAGGAGGGTTAATACTCTATGTGTAAATAATAAACACATAAGAAAGTTCATTGACACAGCAATTTAACATACTTTCCATACAACGAAATTCATTTAACGAACTTTTGCTGACGTATCGCGACTTCAATAAATAGAGGTTCCTTTTATTTTTCGTTTTAAGTTCATCGTCGTTTCTTATCTGTTCTTTAAAGTAAAAAAGAAGAACAGCAAAAAATATAAGTTGATTGGTGATTAAAAGTAGCACAGATAGTGATAACGCAATTTCTCATGATGTTTTAATCTTGCTTGAAGTTAAAAGTACCTCCATCGGTACGGGCAATTAATTTTAGTGGTAACAAACCCTCAAAGATTTAATTGCGATAATTCGTAAGTGCTTTAGAGGTTTCCGCAAAGTGATTTTCATGCAGGAAAAATTGGGAAACTTCCCTAGCCATCAAGAGAAAAGAAAATGAACTCAAACTTTTTATCTTGCTATCTTGTAGAGTAAGGCATGTTTACATAAGTTCACCCTTAACGTTTCTAATCTTTTTATCTCTAATCTCTCGGTATCTCGAAACATGTCCCTTGCATTTTTAAAGTAGTCATTATACGTTTTATACTTATCTTGAAATAATTTCCTTGAAACCCTGGTGCGAATCCTCCCTGCGTGTGTTTCCTTCTGTGTCAGTAAAACTTTCACTATGAGTGTCTGTTACTTTATATTGTATGTCTTGTGTCTAGTGCAACATGGCCAAACATGACCCTTGCTCCAAACAAACCCAACCAACCATGCTCGAAACCTTATTTATTAGTCTCCTGGTGAAAGAGATTGGTAGATTGGTTTCTAACCCTCCTGGGGGTGGTTGTCTCGACGATGTATCTCATCATAAGTAGAAAATTGACCAGATCTTGATGGACGAGATACCTCGTCCATTGAAAAAACTGCCCAGATCTTGATCTAGTGATCATAAAAAAAGTCAGCAATATCTTGATGACGATGTCTTTCGTCATTAACAAAATTGGTCAGATCTTGATGGACGAGATATCTCGTTGAAACCACTTGGAGGGTATGTAAAGCAGACAAAGGTACAATGACCAGAATTAGCCAAGCTGCGCCCAAACACTGCTCATACTTAATAACTAGTAATTTTGAACTGAAAGAATAAGTTTTAAAAACTGGGGTTAAAATTCAGTAGTTTAGTCTACCCTGAGTTAAAGTCAAAGACAAAATCTAAATAGTTTATAAAACCAATGTCAGTTATAAATAAAAATAAGCTTTTATCGTATGTCTCCATCAACAAGTCTTTCAAGCTGGGAAAGGAAATACTAAATCGGTTTAGTCTATGATTATTGAAATTTGGTCATTCTGTCAAAAAAGATGTAATAGTGTTTTATCTATCAGATACATGTCGAGCATAAAGAGCAGGTTCTCCTCGTAGTAAATGTATGTGAGTAAAATATGAGTGTCTCATTCATGACCTTGTCAGTTAAACGTAATTTTTTCTATCTACTCTTTCAACAAAGCCGTTGGCAGCTATTCTACTCAATTTGACGGAGAGGTCGAAGCAACTTGTGTGGCATTAAAACAGCTTCTTCTGAGAAGAGGTTCATCCGAAAAAGCGGTTATTTTATCTGTCTCTGAATCTGCGATACAAGCGGTCTCTTTAAATGTAGTCGGACATTACCCACGAGTTATGCAAAGCAGACAGCTCCTTGATAAGCTATCTGATGTTGGTGCTTCAGTGGGTTTCGGCTCATTGCTACATACCTGGGAATGAGAGAGCGGTCTATCTCGCTGAAAAGGAAATCAAAATCACCCAAAAGCCGTTAAGCTATCTGTCCTTTCACACTTCGAAACTTTGGATCAAAACGTTGTTCAAACACCGTTTAAAAGAAAGATTTGTAGATGCTGCCAAGGACAAATTTTGGGAATGCCTTCTTTCCTCCAGTGACGTCGGTCCAGATTCTCCTAGGAAGGCTTCAGTTGCTGAATTTCGTTTCCAGACTGACATGACTGCCTGTGTGCACGCTTATTTTGTTGTAATATTGTTAACTATCCTGACTATTTTATGTAATAGTGGACAACCTATGATAGACAGTGCACTGAACTTGAGAATTTTAGTAATAAAGTACAGAAGTATTGGAAACCAGATGGCAAATGATGCAAAGTCAAGTGCCTGGCATTTGTTGCATTCGTTTTTTTCAATCTAAATTTGTTTTATTGAATATTATGAAGTTCGTTTTATATTTCTAAATCTCATGGTGGATCGCCAGGGTGAATTTATGACCTGAGTTAAAACGTTATGAATATCCTGAATCGGAACATTTAAATTGCGTTGCTGTTTTGGTTGTCGAGTATGCTTTCTCACTGCCATGGTGAAAGAGAAGTGCAAGATACTTACGATCCTATTGAAGCATCTGACCTCCAAAGATGCTTACGTTCCTAAGATGCTACGATCCTATTGAAGAATCTGCCGTCCTAAGATGCTTACTTAGGAGGGCAGGTGCTTTAATTCCTTTAGGGAAGAAGTGTAGTGTTTGAATGTAATCTATTCAATTCACTAGGAAGATTGGTCTTTTTTCGCAGTGAATTCGCATTCCAGATTTTCTGGGAAAAAAATGGATCTGGAACAATGGTACCACCAAATAATTCTGACAGATGACCAATACAAACACATAGTATATTAAAGGATGCAAAGATAGCGAACATTCAGAAGATAATAAAGTGAAACAATAGGGAAAATACTAAAATGGTTACAGTGGAAGAAACAGAAAACCTATTAACACACATCGCAGTTCCCTGGAATCCTCGATCCAAACATATGACAAACCAAAGGATGCAGAGATAGGGAACATGACGAAGATAATGAAGTGAAACTATAGGAAAGAGTTCCAAGAAGTTGCAGGGAAAAAGCAGAAAAATATATTAACACATTACATAGATCTCTAGAGGAGTCCTCAGAAAAGTCAGTCCCGAGTTGTCTGCATCAATAGAAAATATAGTTGCAAAGAAGCTTAAATAGATGGCCGGTTTCTAATGAACAATTATTTAAGCTTGGATATGTTGAAGTTTTTTAAATATTCGGTTATTTTCTGGAATGAATATTACTCTAATGATTATTATCTCGTATGATCATAATCCCTCTCGAATGATTATTATCGATCACGAATGATTGTTATCCCTCACGAATGAATATTAGGTTCTTTCTCGAATGGATATTATTCTCATGAATGAATATTACTGTTTCGAATGATAATTATTTCCCTCGTATGATTATAATCCCTCTCGAATGATTATCCTCACGGATGAATATTAAGTTCTCTCTCGAAAGAACTCGAATGAATATTAGGGTTTCTCTTGAATAAATATTAGGTTCTCTCTCCAATGAATATTATGTTCTCTCTTGAATGAATATTAGGTCCAATTTCGAAGAGCATTGGGTTCCCTCTCGAATGAATATTAGGTTCTCTATCCAATGAATATTAGGTTTTCTCTCCAATGAATATTATGTTCTCTCTTGAATGAATATTAGGTTCAATTTCGAAGAGCATTGGGTTCCCTCTCAAATGAATATTAGGTTCTCTATCCAATGAATATTAGGTTTTCTCTCCAATGAATATTATGCTCTCTAGAATGAATATTAGATTCTCTAGAATGAATAGTATAGGTTTCGCTCTCGAGTGAATATTAGTTTCTTTCTCCAATGAATAATTAAGTACTCTCTCGAATGAATATTATGTTTTTTCTTCAATGAATATTATGTTTTCTCTTCAATGAATATTAGGTTATTTCATGGTATTCCAAAAACTCTTTATCTCTATTCCTTCCCCCCGCGAAATTCGACATATCGAGGTCGACTATATAATACATAGACCTAAACACAGCATCCCATCCGAGAATGCGTAAGTCTACCATCACCTGCCAACTCACTTATTACAACACCTCAGCTTAGAAAAAGTGGACCCCTTGATAAGTGGTCTTCTTGGGGGGTATTTTTTATTCGGAAGATATGACTTGTATAATGATAACCTTACTAACCAGTGGTTACTTGAATGGAAGATAGCGAGTCTATGATCTTACCTGAGCGCTACATTAATGCTACTTCCCTCCCTATACAGCGTTCTTAAAGTATAGGTATAAGGAGGGAGTGAAAGAAAATTATAGGATAGATCACCGAAATAAAAGTACGCCGATTTTCCAGCTTGTTTATTATATGCCCAAGATGCTTGGATAGTAATTTATCCGTTAGAAACCACCCCTGGAATAGCGTGTGATATTGAAAAATTAAAAACGATGAGAAGACTTGGTGATATTGAAACAAATTCAAGACGCTTGGATAATAATGTATCCGTTTGAAACCACCGCTGGAATAGCATGTGATATTGACCAATTAAAAACGATGAGAAGACTTGGTGATATTGAAACAAATTCAAGACGCTTGCACGGTAATTTATCCGTTAGAAACCACCGCTTGAATAGAATGTTATATTGAAAAATTAAAAACGATGAAAAGACTCTTGGTGATCTTGAAATAAATCCATTTAAAACATAAAACTTAAAAGAAAAGGAATTTTCATGCATACGAAGCGTTTTTCAATCATAAATCGTTTTCATTAGTAAAAATCAGAGCCGAACAATAACGAAAATAAAAGAAAACACTTGTATTGTAACCCGAATACGGTTTTGATACATATTCGTAAAAATAATATAATCTTATTTCAAAAGCGGATATTGAAAATAATCTCGGTCATTATTTTAGATAGCAGAAAAGGATAACCTTAAATTATTTGCTATAAATTACATAGTTATCGTTAAATAAATTAATCCGTAACAAGAAACAGTAAATAACATTTAATCATCCAAATAACAAGAAATTCCGCGCATAACTTATTTGTTTAAATTAATTTTTAATTAAATCTTATTCACAAGCGGTATCATAAAACACAAAGATAACTCATTTCAGAATTATTTCTCCTCCAAGGACTAAAAGGGTCGTGAAAAATTGATGCCGCAGTTTACGGCCGGCTAAAACCCCTGCAAATTCATTATTTTTTAATTAGTCGCCAAGTGGGCAACCATTTAACAACACTGTTTCTAATCTCGCGTTCAAACATGCCATATTAATTCTATTTTGACTTGAAAATTGTTTGCATTTCATCAAACATTCATGCGGGAAGATGGATCCTTCCATAAACAAGGAGTTTTCAATTATCTCGGAAGAGCAAGATAATTTGGACCATCAAGCAAATTATCGACCAGTGAAGAGTCACCTTAAAGAACTCATCAGGTAATGTTCTCATGGCTATGGTTCGTTTTAATTAATTTAACAAAGACGAGGGATACTTAGTTATTAATTAAAAATGAATTTCAAAGAGGATAGAGATACACCGAGTTCTAGAGCATGTGGGAAATTGGCAAGCTGGGCCATTTCGAAGTACGTAAATAGAGAAATAAGAAAACAAATAATGTTCCAGATTTTGAATACTTGTAAGGAAATAGCCATGATAAGAGCAGGCACTAGGTCTTGAGATTTAATGCAATGGAGACTTCAGAGGTGATTATATAACAGAAATGAAAGACTTAGAATGCAGCTCATTTTTAAAATAATCTAATGGATACAACTCTAACATAAAATATCTCGTTCTTAGAGTTTTATTTAGCAATCTTTTGAGATTTGGTACATTTTTAAGATTTAGAACGAGTACGAGTGGACAGTTATTTTAAAAATTAAATGGGTATAAGGATTATGCAAAATATTTTGCCCTTAGAGTTTCATTTAGCAAAGGCTGTTGAAATTTGGTACATATTTAAGATTCAGAACTGGTATGAGTAGATGGTTAATTTAAAAATCAAATTACAACGCCAATGTAAAATATTTCTCTCCTGGAGAGTTTATTAGCTGAATTGGGTTTGCGATAGCCCAGTTGGAAGAGTAACGAATTAGCAACCGGAGGGTTGCGAGTTCGAAACTAGGTTCAATCAAAGACCATCGTGTACGAGGGGGCTGGTGCGCGTTAAATCTGTCGTGGCCTCAAATGTCCTCACATTGGCGTGGTGTAGAAAGTTAAGAGTGGGGTGCCAGCTCAGGTGTTGACCTCGTCATCTGACCGTGTTTTAAAATTACGAGGCATCGTTCTTGGATCTTTCCCTTCGTGATGGATTCCAGACTGTCACCAATAGCCGTCCAGTGCGATGTTAATTAACTACCTACCTACAAGAGTACAAATATTATATTTTCAACCAAGCATTTCCTTAAGTTCGAAAGCTTTCCTGAGCAGAAGAGAGAAATACATCCAGTAGGAATTCACCTGACAGGTTCGATTTCTATCAGCTGCATTTCTCTCTTCTGTGTCAGTAAAACTGTCATTGTGTGTGTC
Source organism: Meta bourneti (assembly GCA_933210815.1). Lineage (NCBI taxonomy): Eukaryota > Metazoa > Arthropoda > Arachnida > Araneae > Tetragnathidae > Meta > Meta bourneti. The sequence continues at coordinate 80,895,168 of OW119933.1, forward strand.
TAGTACTTGATATTGTATGTCTTGTGTCTGGCGCAGCATGGCGAAATATGGCCCTTGCGCCATGAAACCCAAAATCAACCAACCTCAAGCTCGAAATAGGAATCAAGTGCCGAGAAAAATATTCATTGTTTCAAAACGCTCACTTTTACATCGTGATTGCAATTCTTCACAAGTTGCTGTCTTCATTTGAAAATTCGGCAAGTAAAAAGGGAAAACGCCATTCCATTGCTACCACACCCTTCACATTGAACTGACCTCGCCCGTGGGATTTTTTCTCCCACACAAAAAAATTAATCTGAAAGATCGCGGATTTGATGACATTCCGATCGTCTGTAATGAGCCCCGTACGGAACTTACAATAGGTATCCTTCCCGAAGACACCCAACAATGTGGTTCGCGAATGATCAAAATGTTGAATCTGATATATTTCCTTCAGGTTGATTAATGATATTTCGGGGAGATAATAAAAGGATATTGTAATATTCCCAGTTAATGAAACTGCTGATGAAAAGTATGGGGCTCGAATTTCCAACTCGATATCTTAAACCATAAATTAAATATGGTTTTAATAATTTTTCTGCAGTGTCAACAGAGCCTGTAAATTAATGTATTTACATCGGGGTGGAGTTCGAAAGATCAGAGTTTTAACTGTCTTAGGGGTTCACATGTATTGGCGACGGTCCGGGACGAATTCCGTAGGGAAAGATCCCGGGAAAACGCCTCGTAATTTTGAACCTCGGTCAGATGACCAGAACAACACCTGAGCTGGCCTCTCCACTCTCCAAACTTTCACCATTTCAAAATTTTGACTTGCAGGTAGGTATGTAGGTAATTAACGTCGCACCGGAGAAACACAACGGACTATTGGCGACGGTCCGGGATCAATCCCGAAGTCCAAACGTCCACACTACGTCAACGGGAGGACATTTGAGGCCACGACAGATTTAACGTGCAACAGCCCCGTGTACACGAAGATCTTTGGTTGATCTAAGGGAAAGATCCAAAAGGCAGTTCCGAGAAATACGTGTTTAAATTCTACATCTGATTGAGTCTGTTAATGGCTTATAATTGGGCCAATTTTGGGGATTTCGACTTGAAAATGAGCAGACATGTTTTAAGACACTAAAGAATAAAATTACGTGAAAAATACAAAATCGATCCAAAAGAATCTCCCCTTAATGCTAAGAAAAGATAAAAGAAATTCATAAGAATAAAGAAAATGTAATTAAACCTCATAATTTATCTCTTGAAACATTGTTTTAGGGGAATCTCAAGTAAAGGAAAAACAACCCAGATCCTTCAGCAACTTAGTTACGACAGATAAACGACAGTGCACCTTAATTTCAATACGATTAGGATTACTGCTGAATGCAATTACATCTCCGGTCGAGATGTATGGTAGCATATTTATCAAAAGATTCCGCAAGCAATACGCAGCAGCCAACAAACCGTCGCATTCATTATAAGGTAAATCCATTATATAAAGCATCTCTCTCTCAGAGCCGTCTCCCTAGAATTATTTATTAACTAACTTCATGAATTCTAAAGCTCCTAGTCGTTGCAGGGCTCTTTGACTATTCATGTAATATTCGCATAACTTTTCAACTTAGGAAACTCTATGCGTGTTGAATAGCACGCGAGCTGCATACGAGCAGTCTGGAAAATAAGTTTGTGAAGAGAAGGGGCTACTAGAGCGTAACGTTCACATGTGATGACACAGTAATCTGTTACTTTTAGTTATTAGTTCTCATCATTGACACTTACAGATGCTAGTCTTCGCACTGTCGTTTCACGTGGAGCCGATTTAGTGCCATCAAAAACGTGTAATCTGCGAAACTGCTGAAGAGTGATTTTTGATGGGCAAAATTAGAAACGCTTTGGAGAGTGCTTCATTATACCGGTTGGAATATGAAATATTTTCATAAAATATTAAAATATGTTAAATAAACTGTTCGTTAGATATAGAAACTAGTTGCGTGTGGAACTGAAGTTAACGCGAAACTAGTCAGATATATTTAGACACACTAAACCAGTTTAACTAAGATTTATTGTGGGTTCTATTGTAAGACAGTAGCATAGTCAGGGTTTTGTTTATGAGGCATGGTTGATATTTTTTGACTTGTTCAATCCTGGGTGTATTAAAAGTTTCACTAAAAGGTCTTTATATCTTATATCTGATCATTCGTTTGGATTCTAAAGTTATTTATTTCTAATGCCTGGTCACTGATCTTACGGCCTTTGGCTCTACAAGGAGCGAACTAACCACTATTTGTGAAGGAGCACCCAGTGGATAAGTCGCCGTTGCAGTTACAAGGACAATCAGCAACATCCATGCGATTACAAATCGAGATCTACTGAGTGACAGACAAACGCTATGACCGCTTTATCACTTAGGCGGCTTAGATTTAAAAGTAAGGATTACAGCAATAATTTCGACTTCCTATATTTAACCCTCTGAGGGGTTCACACGCATATATCCGTTCTGAAACCTGTAGTCTTCCCTGCATATCTTTTTTTTTTTATCAGTTTTGATTTTCTTGACCAATAGGATCTTTTATAGAACTCTTTCAGCCAATAGATGTGGTTTAGTCACTATGTGTGTTGTGGGGGGAAAGCAATACTACACTACTCGGAAATCTTATGATGATTAAAAGATTTACTTATAGGGAAATAACTAACCTAATACACTATCTTGCCATTCGCCACCGGACACCCCTCGAAAAGCGCTTAGTATCATCCGTACACGTCATACAACTTATAAAAGACGTTGAACGGTTAGAATATTCTTATAGCAACTACAGTTCTGGACAATTCTGCGCTACCGACATTGTGGCAGCAGTTTGGTATTGGTCCATACCTGTTTCAGCAGACAATGCTCCATGTCCTACAGCAGGTGTTATTAACACGTGGTTTGAGGAAATGGGTGTTGAAAAACTTCATTGGCCAGCCCAAAGTCCAGATCTCAACCCCTTGGAACACCTTTGGGATGAGTTAGAGCGCCGGTTGAGAGCCAGGCCAACTCGGCCAAAAAACACCATTGAGTTGTTTGCCAATTTGAAGGATGAATGAGCAAGATTCTTTCAGAAACATCGAAAATTGGTGGAAAGTCTTCCTCGAAGAGTTACAGATGTCATTGCGTCGAAAGTGACCCTATACGATACTGATGTCGTGCTGGGTCCGCTTTAACTTAATAGTATGGGTTGTCCGGTAACGAATGGCCAGATAGTGTATAACTAACGTTGATACGATAGTTAAATAAATGAAGTTATATCGGTGACAAATTTATAATCTTCGTAGTCTTCATATTTCAAGTGAATGACGAATTTAACAAACTATCCATTATAATAACTTGTTTTATTAGACTAATTATAGAAATGTTATAAGAGTAAAGAGATGTAATAAATTTAGAAACAATACTTTCGGGGAGACTTTGGCCCAAAACCCCCTTTCTGGATAAGATACTGATAGTTTTATAGGAAAAAGATTAAGAATTACAATCTCGTATAGTGTAGGATCATTTTCACTATTCTCGGAAATATGTTTATTGAAAGACGATGTAAACAATTGTAATATTTTGTCAAATCACAATTAAATGACAGTAGTGCTTGTCGATAGTTTCTTTCAATATAATCTGATGTTAAAACTACGTAAGTAATAACTAACTAAAGCCGATATTCTTTATTTCCTGAGTTTTTCGCTTTCATTCTAATTTCAAATTAAGAGTTCCTTAGGAATTTTAGAAATACGCTTTTATCCAGACAACTTTTGTCCTATTCCAATGAATTCATATGCATATATTTTAAGTAAACTAAAGATAATATTAATTCATTACTAATGTTCTTCCTTTCGTTTTATTCATCTCACTCGTGCTCTCAATTTCAGAAACAAGCGTCTCCTTAAGAATTTTAGAAATACGTATTGATCCATAGAATCCGATGAACAAATGAATTTATATTCACATCTTTTAAGTAAATTAGAGATAACATTCATTTATTACTTATGTTCTTTCCTTCATTTTTTTCATGTCATTCGTGCTCTTAATTTCAGAAACAAGCGTTAATCCATAGGAAACTATTGTCCATTCCAATGAATTGATACGTATACCGTTTAAGTAAACTAAAGATAGCATTCATTTATAACTTATGTCCTTCCTTTCATTTTATTCATCTCACTCGTGCTCTCAATTTCAGAAATAAGAGTTTCCTTTGGAAGTTTAGAAATAAGCTTTACACCATAGTAAACTATTGACCATTCCAATCAATTTATACGCACATCTGTTCAGTAAACTAAAGATAACATTCTTTTATTACTTACATTCTTTAATTTTGTTCATCTCATTCGTGCTCTTAATTTAAGATATAAGCGTTAATCCATTGGAAACTATTGCACATTCCAATGAATTTATACGCACATCTTTTCAGTAAACTAAAGATAACATTCGTTTATTACTTATATTCTTTAATTTTATTCATCTCACGCGTACTCTCAATTTCAGAAATAAGCGTTCGCTTCTACGACAGAGACGGCCAGTTGTTGGAAAATACAAGCATCATGTAAAAACAACAGATGTTCCTTCTCCCCAAAGAGTGCATACATTAGCTGGAACACTCCAGTGCCAAGAGCTAACGGGAGCTGGGGGCAGGAAGCAAGCAATTCATCACAAAACTTGCCGCATAAATGGATGAAGATACATGGGGAATCCGTTCAAGAGAGATGGCTATCGAAATCAATGCAGATCTATCACTTGTAGTGGGGAGTTTTTGCTACAGTTAGCGATAAGTCTTATGAAAGCAGTGAGAGAGCGCATGTTTAACGTACAAGTTAAATTAGCTTAATTTATTTTCAAATGCATAATACGCTTGTTATAAAGAATTCCGATTCAACTGTACGAGGTACAATATGAAATATCTTTTCATGTAACGAAGTTTTATATCCTTCTTCAAAGCTTTAAAACTTAAAGATAGCGATATGTATTCAAACATTCCTTATAAAAATATTTTTCATTTAAATCAGATGATTTCATTTCCAAATGCATAATATGCTTGTTAGAAAGAATTCAGATTCACTTGTACGAGGTGACGATGTAAAATATTTCTTTCATGTAATCAACTTATGTCTCCAAAGCTTTAAAAATTCAAGATAGAGATGTATATTCAAACATTCACATATAAAAACATTTTGGACGAAAATTTCAAATGGAAGAAAATGTTTTAAGAGAACCTTAATGAACTTTCTACTGTTAAATTTATAGTTCACCATAGCTTCACTATTCCGAGTTTGAAAAAGTAGAACCTTGCAAAGACTTGTATTTTTTTCTATAGAATTTTCTACAATTTTTATCATACAGCGTATAAAATCTTGCCAAATAAATTAATAAAGATATGTTGAGAACCCACTCAAAAACGACTATTTCGAAATCAATGCATATCTATCACATGATAGAGTTCTCACGAAAGTCATGAATATGGAAAGGGTATTTTTAATGTGCAAACAGCTAGGACGAATTAAAATAGGATTAATTCATTTCCAAATGTACGTATTACTGTGCTAGTCAGGAAGCATTTTTGTCTTGGAAATGTCCTTATTGTTAACTTGTTAAAATGCTGCTTATGAAAGTATCAGATACTTAAATATAGAGTTCATTCGATCAAAGTTGTTTGAGTGATTGTATTATCTAATGTGAAATATATTAGATACTATTATACGTAGAATTTAACAATGTAAAAGACTCATTTTTGGAAATGCCGTCTGTTTGACTACTATAAACGGTAATTTTATTCTAAGACTGAAATGTAATTTAATACGGAGAACATTCATTAGGTAAATAAGGTTTGGCTGGGATTTAGTTTTATGGCTCTAAGGGGGGATCGTATTTACTCAAGCTGCGTCAAACACAGACAACTTCAAGCAATGGACACACACAAGGAAAGTTTTATTGAAGCAAAAGAGAGAAATACACCCAGAGTAAAATAAATACTGCGATATTTTTACAAAAGAACTAAAAATATTAAGTAGGTTACTTGGTAGTAAATTATTATTTGTCTGTGCAATTCTAAGATAAAAGAAAATCGTTAGTGCAGTTCTTTTGAATAAGTAAGAAAAGTAACGGACAAAAATCATGGGGTGAATTAGTTCGAGTTCCGAACATTTTAATTGTATTTATTAAGTGCAATGAAATAAACAAAGATTTCGTAGTCCTGTTCATTGATTGCACGTGTTATAAAATAATGTATTCCAATCGAAATTGAACTTTATGAAAACTATCGAGATTTGTTAGAAAACATTTGAAACACGATGGAAACAAAAAATGTATGCAATAAACTTTAATTTCCAAGATCAAAGGTTTAAAAATTCAGGGTAGAGATATTATTCAAAAGACTTTTCCAAATAAAAGCACAGGTTAAAATGTTTTAGTTCCAAAACGAACTTCTCTACTGTTAATTTTGTAATTAATTCGTCATATTCTTATCTCAAACCTGAAGACGTAAAACGCATTGCATTTTCTTGTATTTGTAAATTTTATATTGTATTCTCTACAATTTTTATCATGTGACCCACATATCAAAATAACTTATATCTCAGCAAATGAATCCAACTTAAATTAAAATATGGTAAACAATACTGGGGGTTTTCAGATGGTTTTTTGAAAGTGATGTATAGTGAATTTTTTCACAAGCTTTTATAATGTGCGTTCTGCCTTTACAGGGAGACAACTATCAATTATGAAGAGATGCATATATGGATAAGATTATTTTAGTATTTAAACAAAAATCTAAATGAATGTATGAGTATAAAAGAATTAAAGCAGGGAGAATTATTAAGAGTTTATGCTGTGATCTTAATTTAACGTTCTCAACAAAAAAAGATATAGTATTTCCCTTTTATATTCTTCATACATATAAATTGATTAATTTGTCATACTTCCATTTCTGCAACTGTTTATATTTTAAACAATTAGTGTATATATACTAATTATTTCAGAAGAACTTCATATAGCTATAATATATTTGTATAAATTAGCAATGCTGCCAATGATGGTTGTTTGGTTCGTTGGGTTTTTATGGCACAAGGGGTAATTGTGCCATAAAATAGCTATTATATTGTACTTATTAGCATATGTATATTTAGCTAAGTTGCACAAAGCACAAGCCAGACAACGTCAAGTAATGGACATACACATACAAAAAGTTTACTGACACTAAAGAGCGAAATACACCCAGGGAGAAATCGAACCCGACGTTGCAATGAAAATATTACCCTATAATACTTAAAAAGATACTAATGAGATTAATTATATATAAATTTACATGAATAAAAGAAACCAAACACTCCTACACACATGATGTATAGAGCTTCGAATGATACTAATATTGTTAACAAACCATTCCTACTCACATGATGTCTAGGGTTTTGAATGATACTAATATTGTTAACAAATACATTCTTACTCACATGATGTATAGGGTTTGAATGATACTAATATTATTAACAAACACATTCCTACTCATATGATGCATAGATTTTTGAATGATGTTAATATTTTTTGTATCTGGATTGTACTAAATGTAATACAAAACGTTTAGAAAGAGAAATAATCAGTTATTTTAACTGACGCGTATAAAACAGAATATTTTTTGGTTTCTCCATAAAATGAAGAACTTTACAAACACAACTCTCATTAGTTATGGAATTCTCAGAAAGTAATTTAAGCTGACATCCTTCTCTACACTATTATTTCAATTTCACAAAGAGTTTTGTTTGAAGATCTTATATAGAATAATAGTTCAATTACTATGTGATTTTAGTTTCATCCTAAAAAATACTTTCTACTCTACCTACTTTGCTTCAGTGCGAATGCTATTTTTATAAATTTTTTCAGAGAAAGCTTGCAACCGCCACAGAAGATCATAAACCAAAAAAGTTCGGTGGATACAAAATCACTTTTTTCGGTCGCATTGGGAATAGGATGTTGTATTAGCTCTGTGAGATTCCGAAAATAGAAACTGCTTCTAATTTCTATAGCTTATCGATGGTGCGATCATCTTTTTCGTTTCAACGAAATGAAATATACTGAAATTTTCCATCATAAAAATACATCAAACAATCTAAGACTGGTGCTAAAGTGGGTTACTTCATAATAAGAGACTTCGAATATTCGAATTACGATTTAAAAATACGTTTTTAAGTGACGTTTTTTCAAATTAAACCCATTCATCGGGTTGAAAATAGTTATGAATTGATTAGCCCTCCAAGTGGTTTTGACGAGGTATCTCATCCATCAAGATCTGGTCAATTTTGCTAATGGAGAGATATCTCGTCCTCAAGATGTTGCAGATTTTTTTATGATTAGATCAAGATCTGGTCAGCTTTCTTATAATGAAGATATATCTCGTCCATCAGGATATGAACAGTTTTCTTTTAATGACGAGATACCTCGTTGAGATAATCACCAGGAGGGTTAATATTCATTATTATACTGGTTGGGGAAAGATAAAATAAAGTAGTTAAGACCAAATGTCGAACTCGAGATAGAAAATTAGATGAGATCTTTCAGTCGTTTGTGAAAGTTTGGTGTAGTTCATGCTTCATAATATAATTTTTGGTATCAGAAAATGCCCTTTGATATCTAAACAGTAATAGTAAATATGCCAAAAATGGCTTAACTGTTTATGCATATTAATGTCTTCATGTTAGAGAATTTGAATCTTCGATAACGTTAATATACTTTCATGGAAATCATCAAAAGCAATTTGATTACTTTCAAAATTATTCTTCTGTTGCTGCAGAAAAATGGAATACAATTTGGAGAATTTTTATTTACCTCCATGTTTTCAAACTAAAACATACATTTTCGCTCATTTCTCTCACATTCAACTAATCACCATATCCAGTTAGTTTCTGTCCAATAATTCTCTTGATTGAAAGATGAATAGATATAACATTTGCAACATCCACTCTGTAAAACAACTGATCGTTAAAATCTTTAGTTATATCTTAATCTATAATATTTTAAGTAAAATGCGATTCTCTGTAAGAGGTTATATTTTTTATTGATTATATAACTCGAGATCTTTCAGACCTCTCATTTTTCTAGATTTGCTCAAATTTCGAGAACTTTTTCTCTCAACTTCAAAACTATTCAAAAATAAAATACTGGTTTTTATAGGATAGTGAATAACGTGTCGTTCATATCGAACTATTCTCTTGCATCACATTCAGAACGAATGTTTTCAATAATCCTATTATTATATACATTACACTTCATGAAATACAATTCAATCCAACTCGTTCTACGTAACGAAATATTTCGTAATTTTCTTGAACTTTTCTTGAAATATCATAGTTCCTTCGCAATCTAGTTCATTCTCATTCAATTTTCCTCATTTAAAAGAGTTAAGGGTATTTTTCTATAAGCAGTTACTATCTTTATAAAGGAATTGAATTAAAGTTATGTATCTGACTGTCTGCATAGATTATTTAGGAATACGTATCAGTCAATAATTAGCACATAGATCCCGGCGAACTTCTCAAAACATTATGGTGAGATCAAAACCATTTACACAATAAATAGCATCATTACAAATCTATTTTAGCTTCTACTTTGCTTAAATATGAGACAATAATTTCCAGTGAATTCTAGTCAGCTTTGTTTTTACCTCTAAAACTTGATTCAACAAGTGACTAGCCTAAAGAAAGATACTTTAAAACATCACTGGAAAGTAACAAGAATGAGTACATACCTCTAACAGGGGTATTTCGAATATTTTTTATGATATACCTTTAGCAACTAGTGAAAACGTGAGAAAAAATCGCGTTTATATTTTGCCTAAAAAAGACGCTATTGTTTTAATAGATGTTTTACTCATTTCTTAATAAGTTAGCGCCATCCAGTGAGTGGTTTCAAAACTAAATGTAAACAATTGAATAACAATTTATTTCATATGTTAAACTGCAATCGAGTAAATTATTTTGATTATTCCAATTTATAGTAAATTTTAATTCAGTATCATAAGAAACATATGCTTAATTAAACATTAATTATAACAAGACCATCAACATTCGAAAGTTAAGTTTCTTTAAAAAAATGCCCTTTTCCTCTTCAACTTACAAAAACATTATGAAAGCAATTATTACTTATTTGCTTCCCTTTAATTAATAAACAGAAATCACTCTTTAGAAGGTGTTGATGAGAACTATGAAATCGTTAAATCCTTTATTGTCATAGCAGTTTTGTTATAAATAACAAAATGTTAAGATTCGTGCTTATAAAATGAGCCTTTTTTAATATTGCAAATATTTAATCGCAATTATAAAGTAAATTGATGTATTCAATGAAGAATGAGTAATACTTAATCACATTTGCCTCTTAAGAATCAGCCTCACAACAATTTGAAACATTGTGTGATTAAATTGTGTTGTCATTTGCGGGGTTGAATTGCTATTGCACTATCGTAAAAAATGAGTAAATTAATCTATACATAATTAATATAAATGTATAAGTATTAGGATGATTTGAGTTAATAATAGCATGGTGTATATTTGTTTTTCATAATCCAATTAAAATTTAATTGAATATGGTGGTGATCAATTGGCTAGAAGTTAAAGTAAGCATAAAACAAACACAAGCAACCGCGTTCTGGTTATTATAAATTAAGTAAACAACAAATCTAATCAGACAATGTAGCCATTTTTCTTACGGGAGGGGCTGAAGATGTAGTGTTGGTATATAATCAATCAAGTTTTAGATGCTCGTATAGATTTTACTGTTCCACAACTAGAACATACTGTCAGATGAGATGAGATAAATGTTTCCTCTATTACCTCTTCTCAAACACATAGGGAAATCGGTAATAAACCACTAGATTGGGTGGTGGTCGGGTTTCATGGCACAAGGGCCATATTTGACCAAACTCAAGATAGAAGACGTAAAGTAATGGACACACACAAGAGATGTTTTACTCACACATAAGAGAAATACACCCAAGGTAAGTAGCATGAAACGAACGTGCGGTGCCTAAAACTCGTAGGTTGCTAGTGCAGTGAGCAAAAGCACTGAGTCCCTTCCCCACTAGATTGGGGAGCTGATATAGTGTACCTCAAGTTACCTTTACCCATGAATCTAATTATACAGATTGGTATAGAACTTCAATCAAATCCTCTAAACAGCAATTGAAGTTTTCAAATCGATCAAAACTTAATTTGTTCTATGGCTATAAGTTGGGATATCAGGCAGAAACTCTGCAGCATCCCTCTGTGGCACCATTGCCTCATAACTAATTCCAGTGTGAAGAAATCAGAGTAGGAAAAGTCAATAAAATCCTAAAATCAATCCTTTAAACAATTCAACCAACTTATATATGAGTATCTATCCACTGTAGAAAATAAGGAAATTAACAAATCTACCATACTCAACACTATTAGGAATTTTTCACTAGTTTGATTTCAAGCAAGCGAAGGGAGTCCAATCTTCGAGACCTATTCTCGAGTTGGGGAAGCGATAGTCCAGCTGGAAGAGTAACGGATTAGCAACCGGAAGGTTTTGCGAGTTCGAAACTCGGTCCAGTCAAAGATCATCTTATACACAGGTCACGAAAAATCTGTCGTGGCCTCAAATGTCCTCACGTTGTGGCGTGGAAATTTTGAGAGACGGGTGCCAGCTCAGGTGTTGACCTCGTCATCTGACCTTGGTTCAAAATTACTTGGTGTTGTTCTCGGATCTTTTTTCCTTGGGGACCGTCGCCGAGGACCCATTGTGTTGTTCCAGTGCGACATTAATTAACTACATACCTACCTACTCACAATAGACATTTAACCCTCCAATGTTATAGACGAGATATCTCGTCCTGCAAGATCTGATCAAGACATCTCGCCATCAAGATATTGCTGATTTTTTAATGGATTTTGTACACTGGAGCTGGCGCAGGAAAAAATCTGCCGTGACCTCAAATGTCCTCTCGTTGGCGTGGTGTGGAAGTTTGGTGAATGGGGTGCTAGCTCAGGTATTGACCTCGTCATCTGACCTTGGTTCAAAATTACGAGGCGTTGCCCTTGGATCTTTCTCTTCTGGATTAATCCCTGATTGTCACCAATACCCCGTTGTGTTGCTCCAGTGTGACGTTAATCGACTACTTACCTACCTACCTACCATTTATCCAGTTGAAGTAAAGTTTATCAAATAATTTTATTTTGGAATTCCTCAGATTGAAAATCTTAAAACAAAAAAATATAAAACAACCACGAAAACTAGTTGTACGTTATCAACAAATCTCCATTACAAATTTCAGCGGTACTTTATTTGGCCTCTTCGACAGCACGCCAAACGCAGATTAAAGATGTCGCATAAGGAGTTCAATATTAATAAGCCATACTGGGACTGATTGATATTCAAGGAGCTGTCTGCTGGTAGGGGAGAAAATAATATGAAATAAACATGAAATGAATTTCATTAAAGTTAATTGTAAGGAAGTTACTCACAAATTAGGGTAATTAAAGTCTGGGTTCTGCAGTTCTGCGATTGGAGGGAGTTAAAATCGTTGATTTTATTTCTCAGAGTTGCACGTCTAGACAAGAATAATCGAAACCTTTGTCGAATAAAAAATAAGACCTACCTGAAAGAATGAATTCGAATGCTGTAAACGGGGCATTTCTATCGCTGTGTAAGTGAAGTTGAGGTTACGCAAGTTCAGGACAGTCTGAACATCCAGATGGCAATTATAACGAGATTAAGTTACGTAATAAGGGAATCTTATTGAGGAGGGAGAAATAATTGCTGCAACGACTCAAATGTACAGCTACTATAATGTTGAATTTTGATATTTGAAATCGGCCGTCGAATTTGAGTTAGAAATTATGAAATTTTTATATGATGCCTCATAGAGCAAATTTCATGCACATGCATTTATATAGGACGTTATTCGTTATCGATTGATACCTTTAAATTTTTTCTACTATGAATGGTAGGGAGGTAGGTATCTTAATTAACGTCGCACTGGAGCAACACAAGGTGCTATTGGCGAAGGGGAACCCAAAGGGAAACCACGTAATTTTGAACCATGGTCAGATGACGAGGTCACACCTGAGCTCTACTATGAATGATGCGCGAATGAAGGTAATGATAGACTTGACTTTAATTTAAAACCTAGAACGAAATCAGGTGGACCCGGCATTCCAATAAAATTCGATGTGAACTCAAAATTTTTCAAGTCCGCTGTGGCCCAGTTGGAAAAGCAACAGATTAGCAACCGGAAGGTTGTGAGTTCGAAACTAGGTCCAACCAAAGACCGTCATGTATACGGGAGATGGTGCACGTTAAATCTGTCGTGGCCTCAAATGTCCTCACGTTGGCGTGGTGTGGAAGTTTGGAGAGTGGGGTGCCAGTTCAGGTTTTAACATGGTTATCTGATCATGGTTCAAAATAACGAACTTGTCCACGAATCTTTCCCTTTGGGATTGTATAGCCCGTTGTGTTGCCCAGTGCGACGTTAATTCAGCTACCTACCAACTTACCTACCTACCAAGGGTTGAGCCCCTTGGGTATGGCAAGTCTAAAAGCTATTGAGGGCTACAATAGACCATTTCGTAGAGTCCCGGTTCGTAGAGTTCGAAACTCGATCCAACCAAAGACCATCGCGTAAGTGGGAACTGGTGCATGTTAAGTCTGTGGTGACCTCAAATGTCTCCCGTTGGAGTGGTGTGGAAGTTTGGAGAGTGGGGTGCTAGTTCAGGTGTAGACCCCGTCATCTGACCGTGGTTCGAAAGGACGAGGTGTTGTCCTCAATCTATCCCTTCGGGATTGATCCCGGGCCGTCTCCATTAGCCCACTGTGTTGCTCCACTGCGACGTAAATTCAACGACCTGTCCACCTAAAAGCTATTGACGGTAACGAAATAAGATGCTTATGTAGAAATTTCAACTCTGTAACCCTGCAAGCTTAAGCCGTAGCAAGGTTATAAAATGGTAGGTAGATGTTGAATCAACGTCACACTGGAGCAACACAACATCCTTCACCTTGACTTAGAAAATTTTAAATGCACAATGTTTAAACACAAAAGACACATATTCTTAAGATAAAAAGCACCATATTTCGTACACCGATTCATTACAGGTACCGACATTACCGATTCTTTACAGGTACCGACATTACCGATTCATTACAGTTACACCGATTCATCCTTTTTCTGTCCTATTTTCTTTGTCAGTAAATTTTAACTAAATAGACAATGTTTAAATACACATTACACATGTTCTTCAGATGAAATTACCATCTTTCGGATATCGATGCATATTAGGCCTCATTCCTTTTTCCTTGCTTTCTTTGTGTGTGTCATAAAATTTTAACTAAATACATAATGTTTAAATACACAACACACATTTTCTTAAGATCAAGATTTAAGATTCCACCATCCTTCGGATACTATTTCATTACATCCATCTTTTTTCCCTCGACTCTCTTAATCAGAAAATTTTAAATAAATACACAATGCTTAAATACACTTGTTCTTAAGATAAAAGCACCATCTTTCGAACACCGATTCATAGCAGGCTTCGTCCTTTTTTTCCTTGCCTACTTTGTCATAAAATTTTGATCAAATACACATGGTTTAAATACACAATTCATGGACAAAAGCACCATCTTTCGGACATCGATTCATTACAGTCCCCATCCCTTTTCTTTTCGACCCTCTTGGTCAGAAAATTGTAATTAAATACACAATTTTTAAATACACATGTTCTTAACCATCCAAGTGGTTTCGACGAGATATCTCGTCCATCAAGATCAGACCAATTGTTCTAATGACGAGATAGTTCGTCGTCAAGATATCGCCGATTTTTTATGATGACGAGATCACGATTTGGTCAGTTTTCTTCTAAGGATTAGAGACGATGAGAGCTTGATGGCCGAGATATCTCGTCCATCAAGATCTAGTTAGTTTTGCAAATGACGAGATACCTCGTCGAGACAACCACCAGGAGGATTAAGATAAAAAACCATCTTTCGCTCACCGATTCATAATATGGGTATCCTTTTCTCCCCTTGACTTAGAAAGAAAATTATAATCTGTCAGTTTCCTTTTTACCTCATTCTTGTATTACAATTTGCATTCATCTGAAATGACCAATCCAGGCAATTGGGACTGCATGGAAAGTTAAAACTCCATCTATTTCAGGCAAAAGTTTCAATTGAGATCGCGTCGAAGAAGGCCAGCCTTCTATATATTTATTATTGTTTCCAAGGGTAACCAGCAAAAAGGCACTCGATACTGCATTATGAGCAAGTTAAATGCCGCCCGATTACAATTGCATGACAACAGCATCGATCAACTGTAGTCAAGTCTTTCGGTTTCTCATCTTGTAATTGAGCTTGTTAAATTAGTTCCCCTCCTATACTTGGACCATCAGCCAGAGAGAGGTAATTACCAAAGCCTTCAATATCAGCTTCGATCAAAATAGCACTTTGTTTTATAGAGTGGAAAAGTTCATTTCAACGGAAAATGAAATAATGGGAACTGGCATCCCTCTGGTTGTAATTTGAGACGTGGGGCGCAAAATGAGACGTGAGATAAATGAACACATTACCAAATGAATACTAATAAACCAACGAGGAAATTAGATAATGAAAGAGTGAATGTGTGTCATAAATGGGGCATCTTATAACCCAAACTTATTATCCCGTGCTGTAATTGAAGATTATCTTTGCATCTCCATTGCAGGCCAAGATGTAATGTTTAATCAGTTTGTAACAT
Source organism: Meta bourneti (assembly GCA_933210815.1). Classification (NCBI taxonomy): domain Eukaryota; kingdom Metazoa; phylum Arthropoda; class Arachnida; order Araneae; family Tetragnathidae; genus Meta; species Meta bourneti. The sequence continues at coordinate 80,910,911 of OW119933.1, forward strand.
ACCCGAAAAACAAGTAATGAATTAATTTCTCTGCATCAGAAAGAGTGCTCTAAACACCTGCGCTCGTCTTTTAATTGGCCCGGTAGTGGAAACATACTAACAAGCGAAATAAATTAAAACAAATTTGCCAGCCAGATGAAATGGCTTCTATAATTGAAGTGGAAAATTCAATTATGTTGGTAATATATAATCCTCCACTTCTCACAAATTCTAACATTTACTTGCTTGCCACCACATATCGATATTTTCTGGAGTTTCAGTAATGTAATCTGGTGCCCTAAAACTACGACTGCTCGTAAATTTCAGAAGGATTCAAATAGGTAGGTGAGTAGTTGAATTAAAGTCCCGCTAGAGCAATACAACGGACTATTGGCGAATGGTCCAGGATCAGATAACGAGGTTAACATCTGAGCTAACAACCCACTCTCCAAACTTCCACGGCCACGCCAGCGTGAGGACGTTTGAGGCCATGATAGGTTTAAAGTGCACGAGCTCACACATACACGACGGGTTTTGGGTTGGATTGAGTTTCGAACTGGCAACCCTCCGGTTGTTAATCCGCTACTCTTCCAAGCGGGCTACCGCCGTCCAGGATTAAGATGGAAAACGACAAGTAATAATCCAATTCTATAACAGTTGATATTTAAAACACTAGATTTTGATTTTTGTATTAGCTACCTAGAAGATAAAAGAAATGTGTCCATAGTTCCTAATGTATTTCGATCAGTAGTTTAGATATATGTACATAACTAAGTTATAAATATATAAAATGATTTCGGTAAGGGGTTAATGAACTTTTCTAAATGACCGTTTTTCAATGCTAGAATTTTTGGCTGGTTTTCAATGGTGAAAGGGCCATGTTTGGCCAAGCTGCGCCAAACGCAGCACAGATAGGTAGTTGAATTAACGTGCAACTGGAGCAACACAATGGGCTATTCTTAAAGGTTCCCAAAGGCAAAGAGCCGAGGACAACACCTCGTAATTTTGAACTACGATCAGATGACGAACTCAAGACGGACAACACAGTAACGAATATGCACACACAATAAAAGTTTTACTAACGCAGAAGAGAGAAATATACCCAGAATAAGTTAAAAGAATCGAACCCTGGGCCGCCTACAACTCGCAGCCAGAATTTTCGAAAAATATATTGTCTATTTCCAAAACTAAACTGATCTGACTGAGATAACAATCTCATTTATCTCCTCTTGGAGGACCACATAATGGAACTTTGGGTACCTCTTGAAACCCCCCAAAAATTACCCAACTAGGGTAAAATTCCTTACTCTAACCACGGGTTCACGTATTGGCAAGTTCATTAAAAACATTCACAAACGTGTATCCGTGGTTACAATAAAGTTGGCCCTTAATTGGGTTTTAGAGGCAAACTAAAAGGTTCAGGTATGTAGACCTCTAGCGAATACGTCGCTCAAAATGAATTTTATCTGTAATAATATTGGACTTTTAGATTCAGACTCATTTTATAAGACAAGCTCCATTTCATGACACTACCTGCTCCTTACATGGTACTGAATTTAGACTTTACAACCCGGGGAATATTTTACAAATGAACCAATCAGTTAGGCAAGATTTTGAAGTAAGATTCAGCAGGTGCTCCATATGCTTTGTAGCAACATATCAAGAATCTACCAAAGAACGAAACGGGCATCTCAATTGAGATAGTCATCTTGTGGATAAAGGCTCTTAACCCTCCAAGTGGTTTCGACGAGATATCTCGTCCATCAAGATCTGAACAATTTACAACAAGATCTGAACAAGATATTGCTGATTGTTTGATGATGACGAGATATCACGATCTGGCCAGTTTTCTTCTAGTGACGACATATCTCGTCTAGCAAGATCTGGTCCGTTTTTTTAATGACGAGATACCTCGTCGAGACAACCACCAGGAGGGTTAATTCTCGCAATCTGAATAAAGTGACTGAACTTTCAGGCTTAGATTTACGCGTACACACACCACATACAAAAGAACTACATCACCCGTAGACAGCGATACTATGCTTGCGTTGAGCCAACTTTACTTGTCAACGTCTTAGAATCGATCCTTTAAGTTTAATAATTTCATTTATATTTTTTTCCTCTCATAAAAAATCTTGAACTTTCGACAGTCCTTAACCCTCCTGGTGGTTGTCTCGACGAGGTATCTTGTTCATTAGCAAAACTGACCAGATGTGGACGAATAAGATATTTCGTCATTAGAAAAGTTGGTCAGATCTTCATGGCCGAGATATCTCGTCGAAACAACTTAGAGTGTTAAGATGTCCCAGAAACTTTAATATCTTCAGCTCATTCTATCACTAATTAGGAGTGAAAAACATAGAGTTGGGGTATGATTCGTTTTAAAATTACCCCAACACGACTGAAATTTAAACACGCGTTTCTTCTCTCGCAATTTACAAAAGGAGAACGTACGTGGGCTCGAGTTTATATAACTCCGAATGACTAAACTGTGAAATTGGACAATGGTAGAATCGTGATAGGGTTCGGAGCAGCGGTGAAGGAACCTGTGCTAGATCAGTAGATCTTGTATGCCAGTCGTGTTTGCTGTGAGCACTTCAAAAAACGCTATTACCAATTCATAAAAGAATTCTCGGTATAATTTGGAGATATCGATACCAGGGTAATAGAAATTAATTTGAATAAATAAAACGTTTATGTTCCTGATAGATTCAGTTCCATGGCAATACTTAGTGAGTTCCAGATGTAGTGCCGAAAGGTTAAAAATTATTCACGATTGGATTACCGGGAAGTATTTTATTCATCAATAATTCCCGACCTAAATCAACTTCGATTTAAAATGCTGTACCGATCAGTTTAATCACCTTTATGCACTCTTATTAATATGCTGATGCATTAAGATCTGTAACAATAGTTCTTAGAGTATTTTAAATTCTTTACTTTATAATTCTCAATGTGGAGTTCATTAATCTGTAAAGTAGACTACCAAACATGTATTACGGCAATTTCATTTTTGTTACCTATGCTTTCGAGAATCTGTAAACGTACATGCTTGAATTGAATATTTACTGGTCTCTTCACAAATAGGTTAATAACATTAAAACCAGATTTTAGTGTTATAGAAATGCGCTTTATAGATGTGTATCTTCCAAATTAGGTTTTAAATTCCTGGGGCTTAAAATTAGGGGTACGACTAAGACAGCTCTTGGTGGAATGCTCTCTAACTTATAGAGTAGAGAGAGGGCTTCGTTAGCCCGGTTGGAAGAATACCGGATTAGTAACTGGAGGGTTGCGAGTTTGAGACTTGATCCAAACCAAGATAATAGGGGACGTGATGGCTTGTACACTTTAAATCGGTCATGGTCTCATCGTGTTGGCGTGTAGTGGAAGTTTGGAGAGTGGGGTGTCAGCTCAGGCGTGACCTTGTCATCTGACAGTGGTTTTTCTCGGATCTTTCCCTTCGGGATTGATCCTAGACGGTCGCCAATAGCCTGTTGTGTTGCTCTAGTGCGACGTTGATTCAACTACTTACCTACTTTACAGTTTAGAGTGTAGGTGTGTTGGAGATTCAAAGAATTCTTAAGAAAAGGGGAACAAAACTTGGTATGGAAAGTGGAATTCTACTTAGTAATGAGAGTAAATTTTGGAATGCTGTAATTTCAAATCTTTGAGTTAGGTTGTAAAGTATACTGAGAAGATCAAAGCAAATTAGCTCCAATAAAATCAAATATGTGAACTACAGAGCTGTCTTTTGAGATGAAGGGAGATCTGATTGTTCTTTTTTCAATGTGGAAAATAAAACATTATCACACAAATTTTTAAAGTCGATACTCGTGGCTCCATCTAGTACAATATAAATAAAATCAAAACTTGTATTTGTAAACAAGCTGTAATCCAATATTGACTTTAAACAGCTTCGTTTTAGAATCAGATTTGATTTATATGTATCGTCTGCCCAAAAGTTTAATTATTTTACGTTTGTTGGGAAGAAAAGGTCTATTCTGTAACGAAATATTTATTTCGTAGAATTTGTAGGGATCTTTCATTTTGAACGTTTATTGTAATTTTAAATAAAACCATCAAAAAATTTAAAGTAAATTATTTACAAACTAAAGTATGAAAGGCTTAGGGTGTGAAGTTAGTTTCTTCTCGTAATGAACAATCGGTATAAACTTTTTGTAGCGATCGCATGTAATTATTTACTTTTAGAATATTTTAACAAATGGGAAAAAAATCACTTTTTGTGTAACTTGTGGCTCCATCTAGTAAAATCTAGTAAAAGTCAAGGTAAAACGTTAATAGTTAATTCATTATATTACAACTAATTATTTCAAACAAGAAGGGTTTGACTGCTGTGGTTAACTGGTTAACTTACAATTTATTTATGATATTTTACTCGTTACATCTTGTTGATTTTTTATACTGGTATTGTCACATTCAGTCAATAAATTACCTTTCAAATATTGACCTATTCACTCGAAATGCGCTTAAAATCATCAGATCGGTAAAATATGGTTTTTAAGATTACATTGACTTAATTTATCTTAAACAAAACACTTAGTACATTATAGAAGCCACAACTTACGACTTTTCATGTTAGTTCGTAGTACAATTTTATGAATACTTAAAAAGTGGAGACATGTGGAAAGAAAATATAATATTATTTAAAAATATATTTACGGTCACTATTATGGATATGGTATCTTTCATTAAATATTCAACTGGTACTTTCTTGATAGATTCTGGGCAGAAATACTCTAAAATTGTACTGCCAAAATCATTTCGTTTCAATAGAATATAAGATAAAGCAACCAAGAGTTTATATTTTTTATGGACAGATATCTTGAGGGTCTTGCAAAATGCCGAACTGGCTTTGGTTAACATGCAACCAAACAATTTCAATGAAATTTCATTCATTAATTAGCATATTACATATTTTTCGAAAGAATTTCTTTTCCTTGAATAAAAACCAAATTTAAAAGCAAATACACTAAATAATCAAGCTCAATAGATGGCGCCATATGATGGACATATCCCCGAATATTAGTTCCCTCCATTTCTCTCGAAATTATTAGTTACTCAATGAAGATCTTAAAAATACATTATGCCTGAAGAATCTGAGAGGTTTGAAAATCTAAGTTTTTTAATTTCTTATCTATGCAGTATTATTCATAATCGCTCATATGCTTGAATAACAGATGAATTAATAAAATTCAAATTCGAATTAAATTCCTTTTCTTTCCACTTCAAAAGCAATTGCGTTCCATTTAGCATAAGTATGCATACTTAATAAGCATTAGTATGCATAAACAATTAGAAACTAAAAATCCAATGGGAAAAGAATTGATCTCTAGAGTACCTCGGATTATTGAAGCCTATACACGCCTAAAAAAGATGTGCGCCTGAAGGCTCATGTACTAAGTAAATTGTTAGTTATACATCTAGGAGCATAGCTAAAGGGTGGGGGGGTGAGCACCAGGGTCAAAAGGGGTGACATTTCAGAAATATTTATTAAAAACTGGTTTTCTTAGCAGAATTTAGCCTTGTTACAAAAATAATTTCAGCGTTATGGATTGTGAAGTCAATGCTTTCATGCACTTCCTCATTGAAATATAACACTTATAAGTCGAATCTTCCTTTTCTGTAGCTCTTCCGTGTCTGTAAAATTTTTGTTAATAGGTCCATTACTTGATATTGTCTGTATCAGCATAACCAAATATAGCCCTTGCACCATAGAAACCAACCATGTTTTCCTGTAGCCTCCTGCAAATGTATTACTATTCAAAGAGGAATCCAGCATTAAAATTCTATTACAAAATAGGGGCCGCCTGTTTCCGACACCCATCCTGCAAACATGCTAACAGGAGACATTAATAAATGTCTGTATCTTGCTAGTTTTTATGCATGGTCAATAATGAATTTCAATCAAAATTTAATATTAAGAACATATTGAAATTAATATGGTTCTAATTAGTATATTTTATCCTTACTATTTTTAAAAGATTGTACTTTATCTCCATTTTAAATGCATAAATTTTGTTTTGGACACAGCACGACATCAGCCATATTTATCCCAGGTCCAAAGAGTCTAGCTTCACCCATGTACGCATCGTTATGTAACTAAAAGCAAATATTGTTAAATCTTAATACAACTCGTTTATATGAATCGATGGTATTTTGAAGGTCAAGTTGATCCAACGGCCCTTAGGGCTTTACGGTACCTGACCCTACCACCTCTCGTGCAGCTATACACCTTCTGGGTAAGCTGGGGGTCAGGGTATTAAAAAAGTCTTATTACAACGCAAAGCCTGGACTATTACAGATATAATTTTGATCTTGTCTAATGATATTTTGGAATTAATCCATCCGGGGATAGTGTCAAGTCTGGCGTCCAACCCTGCGAAAGAGTTAAAGGTAGTATGCATCTTATATATGGTATATTCTAAGTATATTACCAAGGTATATAAATACTTTTTCATTTGATATTTTTATATTATGGTGAAAAAGCATAGCTTTATTATGGTGAGAGGCGGTCGTGGCCCAGTGGGTATATCCACTGTGCTAGCAACCTTCGATTTGTAGGTGGTGCAGATTCGATTCCTGCCAGGTGCATTCCTCCTTGGTTGTATTTCTCTCTTCTGTGTCATTAAAACTTTCATTGTGTGTGTCTATTATTTGATATTGTATGTCTTGAGCGGGTAGCTAAGTCGGACTGCTACAAAGATGGCTCCTAGATCTTAGGATCAATAGCAGACGCATTCTATCCATGTAAAAATGGGATAAGAAAAAGAAGATATTATGATGAACTCAGCCACTGCTACAAAAATTAGCTCACAATTCAGTAGTTATATATAGCAGTGTAATCAAACTTCCACCATGAAGTACTATTTGGTAGACAAATTGCACTGTCTTTCACTGGTCTTGTCGAATTGGCGACCGACGGTGTGGTTATACACGCGTGCACTTTCAAAAATAAAAGAAGATAGGTGGCGCTTCTGAAAAATTCCAGATGGCGCTCACTTCATTTGGTGCGACCTTCGATGGATGGTCCACGATGAAGTGTTGCGATGCTAACCACATCCGAAAACTGTCGGAAGCCCTGTGATAACAGACACTGCTCCTGTTCCTATCATCGCTTCACTGTTCGTAGCTGCTCAGCAACAATTCAACAAACTGCCGTCTACACTCACACTCGGCTGCTTAAGGCAACACAGGGCAGTCGGTCGCAATTTTCCATTGCTTGACCACTCATACGGAAATACTTAACTTAGTACTTAATACAGTTCTCACGCAATTGGCAAACCATTAACTAGTGGTAGCATCTATCGAATTCAGTTACTCTAAATTCTGGAGAAGGAGTATTAGGTTGAACTTAGCCACTTCTACAAAAACTAACTCGCTGTACAGTACTTATATATATAGCTGTGTAACATATCTTTGCCATGAAGTACTTTTTGGTAGACCAAGTTGTATAGTCTTTCACACTCCTTGTCAAAATGTCGAGAAGTGTGGATAAATTCTGATGTCAAGGTGATCGGTGGACATACGGTTGATAATGGTTAATAAGATGGAATAATTTTTCTATTAATTTAGAATTATAACAAAGATTCGCTCCAATGAGATGGTGCAATTAGCTCCCTTGATCTGGTACTAGTTAACAAAACGAAAGTCCGCTACTGAAAATACCATGAGAGGAAGCAACAAGAAAGTTCTCAGTTCAATATCAATGCGTCGGGGCACTCTCTTGGCGATCTGAGAAAGTCGCCAAACCGCTAGTTCACAAAAACGGTGTCACAACTCCCCTTAAACTAATAAAGCATGGCCACTGTAGCCCAGTTGGTAGAATAGTGCATTAGCAACCGGAGGGTTACGAATTCGGACCTCGATCCAACCAAAGACCGTCGTGTACCTGAAGGGCAGTGCACGTTAAATATCCATCGCGACCTCAAATGTCCTCAGGTTGTTGTTGCGTGGAAATTTGGAGAGTGGGTAGCCAGCTGAGGTGTAGACCTCATCATCTGACCGTGATTCAAAATGACGAGGTATTGTCCTCTGATCTCTCCCTTCGGGATTGATCTCGGAACATGGTCAACAGCCCATTGTGTTGCTCCAGTGTGACGTTAGTTCAATTAACTGCCTAAGTACCTAAGAAACTAGAGGTATCAAATTGTTATGTGTAGAACACGCAACTGTTCAAGAAGTGTCCTTTAAGAGGTTAAGACAGTGGAAATATGTTGAAATACGAGAACGTTTATTACGTTATTTCAATTATATACTCCCGACTTTTCTGATGGCATATCCGAAAAAAAATTTTGTGTAACCCCGTCTTAACATATGAATAACACATAAAAATTGTTTGTGAGGATAAATTGTGTAAAATTGTCAATGACACCATCATTTACAAACATTACTCAACTCAACTCAACTCCATCATGAGATACCGACCCTAGCAAGGTTTTACGGTAAAAAAGTTTCCCACAACGTGTAAAATGACTAGATAAGGATGAGGAATACTTTTTGTGATGCAGAACAGAAATTTTGAGACATTAAATGCACACGCAGGTGCTGGTCTAAATAAATTTTTCTGTGAGGATTTTAGAGGCAAGAAACTGAATTTAAATGCCGTTACAAACATCACATGCTTATCGATTTTTAATATTGAGACAACATACATCACACATTGTTAGCCGGAGAGTATTTAATACGGTCTATTAATTCTCCAAAGCGTCCATCTGGTTCCTGAAGACTTAATGAATCCAGGAGTAATGTTTTAATGTTTTTCTTGCTCTAATGGTGGACATTCTTTCTATGTAATAAAATGTCGAAAGTAGCAGAAATAGGAACGGATATTGCGTGGACGAAATTGTTGGCATTCTTTCTACAAGCATTCTTCAATCCATTGGTATATATACAATATTGTTAATTAGAAAGGAATGCATGGACACATTTCAAGGAAACAAACTTATATTGTTATGCATAACATTCCTTTTTTATTTCTTCGAACTCAATATATATTTAGTTTTATACTAATTCGTAGTTTTCATTTAATGTTGACGTTATGTGGAAGTAAAGTTATAACGTTTGATAAGTAATGTTTCCAATTGAATCGTTTATTTCAGAAACCCGCTAAGTGTACTGTTTCAAAAATGTCTGTTGTCCAAGTTTTTTTAAAATTAACTACAAATATGGGTAATTGCATCTGAAGCTAAATAATTTAAAATTTTCCAAAATTTACTCTAGCATCGATATCTGTCGTAAATCTGAAGAAATTATATTTCCTAACAAAACGGAAAAATCTGAAACGGGCAAAAATCAATTAAAACTATCACTGAATGACACTCATCTAAATGTAGTTTTTGTACGGGTCATCCACTTTCAAATTTTTTTGGAAACAGACTAAATGTTGTCTTTTATATGCATAAGAAATAATTGAAACATACAAATTAAATTCCTGTTTTCGTAATTCTATTTTAAATTTATTGATGTTAATATCCAAAAGAAAGGTGATGTGGGTATTCATACGTTCAAGGATAGTTTCAGGTTAAGTAAAAATATATTCAGCCATTATCAGAGCTAAAGATATATTTTTTTAACAAAAATGTTTTCGAAACCTATCATAAAATAAAATATCACAATAGTTGATACTTGTTACTTATATCCTAAAGAAAGGGCATGGGACAGTCATACGTTCAAGGGTAACTTTAGGTTAAGAAAAAATTTCCAACCACTATAAGAGAGCTAAAGATATATTTTTGTTCCAAAAATGCATTCAAACAGTATCATAAAATAAAATAACAAATAGAAAACATTTGTTACTTATTTTTAATACCTAAAGCTTGAATGGCTCAGTAAAATTTCTAGACAACCGGGCTAGGCTCGCAAAGACCAGCCATAGATAGCTTAAGGTTAAGAAAAAGTATCTTCTGTCTTAAGTCTTAGTACCAAAGATTATTTTTATGACAAAAATGTCTTCAAACAGAATAGAAAATATAAAAATAGAAAATATTTTTTGCTTATCTTTTCATACATAAAGGTAATGCTTTCACGGGTCAGCAAAAAATCAGGACAGCTGGGCTCGGTCGGGATTTGAACCCGGGACCTCTCGCACCCGAAGCGAGAATCATACCCCTAGACCACCGAGCCCCAACCGAAAAGGGTAAATTAACGCATGGCATCGGTTCACCTTTTATGGCCGGGGAAAATAGATGTAAAACTGAAAATCCTTTTTGGCTTGCTATCCTTCTACGTTTAAGATACAGGAACTAAATCAGTCGACAGGCTTATCTTTTTTCTGTGCTTTTCTTATCTTAGCGAAAAAATTAATATCAAATTATGTGGATAGCAAAAGGAATATTTCAATCACGATCATTTTTGACTGAGCTGCGATTTTTTGACATTCTGATTTCAAAATGCTCCATGTGCATCTGGTTTTAGTTGTTTTACTTAAAATGTTTTTTGGATAATCCTTGAAATCTGTTGTACATTTGGGCGCAAATGAGAAAGTCATCGGCGATTTCAAATTATGAAATTTTGGTTTAAAATGTAGCTTAACCTATGCTTTTTATGCAAAACTTTAGGTGTTTTAGTAGTTCTTTGTTTTACAATTGAGCGATACACTTACTAAATGATGTTAATCGGATTTATATACATATATATATATATATATATATATATATATATATATATATATATATGCAATAACTTCCGAACCACAATATTTTTAGACCAAACTTTATAGGCTTCTTAGTAGAAAATAGTCTACAAATTTCACAACAATCGAATAAAGACTGGTAAAAGTTTATTTGCCACTGTTCCATTAATATTCTTACAAAGGACTACTCATTCAAGTATACGACACGATATCGAATGGAATTTTCCGAAAGTGATTTAGTGTTTGTTTATTCAGTACATTTGAAGTTTTCTGTGAACGTAAATAAAATGCTGAATACCACTTTTACACACAAAAATTTAGAAGCAATGAACATGGAAACGAAATTATATCTGTAATTATTTTAATTACAGCACATTAATAATTTTCATAAACATTAATAATTACTACTTCAGAAAATATTCAAGGAAAATTATGCATTCTATATTAATAAGCAGATTATTTGTTTTTAAATTAGGAAGGGCTAAAACCACAAAACTGCCCCCTTGGCTATCGAATTGTCTGCATAACTGGTCAATTTACAAAAAGTAATCAAACTAGTCAAATCGACTGATTTTGGTTGAAGATAGGTAATTGAATTTACGTCGCACTGGAGCAACATAATGGGCTATGTGGCGACGCTCCGAGATCAATCCCGAAGGGAAAGACCGAGGACAACATCAGGTAATTTTGAACAACTGTCAGATGACGAAGACTGGTCTTTAAAATTACAAGATGAAACGGATGCGTGCATCATCTATCGGATCATTTTTGATCTTCAATAATCAAATTTAAACACACATTCTTTATTGCTAGTAGTAACTGAGTTGTAAAGTGATAAGTTCATATTAATAAAGTAAGTTTTTTAATGTATTTTTAACCCTCTGAGCGTCATGCTATTTCCGAATAGTGAAGTGAATAGTAAATTTCCGAATGCAAGTTTTTTAATGTATTTTTTAACCCTCTGAGTTTCATGTTATTTCCGAATAGTGTAGTGAATAGTTAATTTCCGAATGTAAGTTTTTCAATGTATTTTTTAACCCTCTGAGCGTCATGCTATTTCCGAATAGTGTAGTGAATAGTAAGTTTCCGAATGTAAGTCCCAATAGTAAGTTTTTTAATGTATTTTTAACCCTCTGAGCGTCTGCTATTTCCGAATAGTGTAGTGAATAGTACATTTCCGAATAGTAAGTTTTTAATGTATTTTTTAACCCTCTGAAGCGTCTACTGTTTCCTAATAGTGTAGTGAATAGTAAATTTCCGAATGCAAGTTTTTTTAATGTATTTTTTAACCCTCTGAGTTTCATGTTACTTCCGAATAATGTAGTGAATATAAAAATTTCCGAATGTAAGTCCAAATAGTAAGTTTTTTAATGTATTTTTAACCCTCTGAGCGCCATGCTATTTCCGAATAGTGTAATATTGCCTTTTCCTCACAACACGCATTATAACTGAACTATCATATCATTGGGTGAAAGAATCCTAGGAAAGATTCCACTGGTCGAGAACAAAACGAGTTAGAAGTAGCAGGGAAGACTGCATGTTGCAGAACGGATATATGCGTGGCAATCCCTCAGAGGATCAAGCACTGAAAAAACTTGAAAAGTATAAGAACTAATTTTATAACAAATTTTATTGGTTGGTTTCGGGGTTTTATGGCACAAGGGCCATATCTGGCCATGCTGCGCCAGACACAAGACATACAATATCAAGTAATAGACAGACACACACAATGAAAGTTTTACTGACACAGAAGAGAGAGATACACCCAGAGAGGGATGCACCTGATAGGAATCCAACCTGCGCGGCCTACAACTCGAAGGTTGCTAGCGCAGTGGGCATGCTCACTGAGCCCCGACGGCCCCTATAATAAATTTGAAAAAATTGGAATATGGATAATTTTCTTAATTTCATATATTTATTAAATTTGTTATTGATTAAATTTGTTATTAAAACTAGAAATACGTTTCAGATAATCTTTTTCAAGAAAGTGAAAATCCGGATAAGAGGAAGATGTACTTAATTGTACCGTTAAAAAAGCTGTTTAAATAATAGTGCTCACTGATTCTTTAAGACAAATTACAGATCATCGGCTTACGAATGAAACACACAAAGTCGAAAAACAGGGTTCTGAGAAAACGAAGGGGGAAATTCAACTCACTAAGTGTGTTTCTCAAAGGGAAATCAGGGTAGAAAAAGGGTCAAAAAGAAATCCGGGTCAGTGGGCCCACTAGCGCAGTGGGAAAGGTCAATGAGCCACGGCGATCCCACATTTATACTAGGAAAAGCAAACTTCATCAACAAAAATGTTTGACCGTACTCAAGCAGTGTATAGGACGTCGGAGATCAAGAAAAATCTAACATAAAAACGATAAACCAATGAAATAACGATACAAACAATCATTCGATAAAAGCTCAAATCATGCCATGAAGGAAACGGTACTTACAGAAGCATAAATTCCGGCCATGGTACACTTCCTCCGGTACACAGCTCGGTCATACACCTACAACATTGGTACAAAATTGAAACGGTAATATCCAGACTAGCTATAGCTCAAATCCAACGCTAGTTGCAGTATATTTGCAAAATCCAGTCTGTGCCACGAACGCTTTCCACAATTCTCAGCGTTTTGTCGCAGATCTCGAAGCAAGGCTTGCAATGCATGGTCCGAGCCAACAGGAGTTCGGAACTGAAATGGGCTGCCCAGAAGATACACCACGCTATTCCGAGCTCCATTATATTGCCGGAGCAAAACGCCATTTATTTCTCAGACTGCTGTGTGAATCAAGGACAAAGTGCTAAAATTTTATAGTTTATTGCACAGCGGTAGTAATATTGGCAGCTTGAATGCCCAACCACAATCTTCATGAACATTGCCTAAAGTGATCATTACAAACACTGGGCACGTTTGGGAAGCAAAGACACTTAACTGTTATTGTTACACAAGTAGGTTTTTAGACATTACCTCAATGGATATTGCCACCCCATTTCTTTTATGCGCTATTTGCGTAGTAGCAGAGACGATGTTAATCGGCCTCGATACGTATAAATGCATCTATGTTCTCGTTTCCGAAAACATTCAAGTTTAGTCTCTTATGAGCGGTAGTCATATAATCATCAAGTATATATCTTTAAGACTGCAGCATGGTGAAGCCCTTTGTATGCTGTTGTGACTACCGACATATGGTCTCTGGTAATAGTTTATGAGTGCAGATGCGTGGTAATAGTTTAATAAACGTGATGCCTATTCGATTAAGCACATCAAATTTAGTATATTACTTGCATATTGGCGATACATTCATATTTCTGGAGGTTGGTTGCTTTGACAAGATATCTCGTAATTAGAAAACCTGACCAGATCTTGATGGACGAGATATCTCGTCGAAACCACTTGGAGGGTTAAGGGATAGTGGACACCTTCTAGTGCATTCCTTGACAACAAAGTATCATGTGAATAAATATTTATGTACTTTTGCCTTAATATGTTTGGAATATTTATATTTGCATTAACCCCTCGATATATATCACTTCGTGGGGAACAAGAAAAAAAAGCGATATAGCAAGGATTGAGAAATATTTACTTTGAGAAGAAAGAGCAAATTATACCTTACATTACGCGTTTCCATTTAAAAATAGGTAAAATCATACGATAGTAGAATATTTTTATATATCATTCACCTTACTCAATGAAACTCAATCTTTTAACTTGACGATATCCATCGGAAAAAGTTAAAATAACTGGTTGAAACCAAAGAGATTGGTTGGTTTAGAGTTTTATGGTGCAGGGACCATATTTGGCCATGTTGCGCCAAACACAAGACAACATCAAGTGAAAAATGTCGTGAAAGGTGGAAAAAAGAGGAATTGGGGAACAGAGTAATGGTATGAAAGTAGAAAAAGATCACTTGGGTACTCCCATGTTTGCTACCAGCAAACCCCATTTCGAAAAGAAAAGATCACTCAGGTACCTCGAGGAAACCATAGAGGAGATATAAAGGTAGAGTGAGTAATGGTGACAGTTTTATGTGCCCAGGATCATGGGACTAAATTTAGTAGTAACGTGACCCTTAAACTACTTTCGTCTGCCGGGAGGAAACAAAAATTCATCATCTGATTGGTCCACGGGAGGGGAGAAGGGGACCTTCCGTTGATTCATCATCCGATTGATCAGCGGGACATATTAGTAGACTGGCGATTTCACCATTTTTGTCGCCATTCTATAGAAATGCGCATTCACACGTCTACCCTGTCATAAGATGTTATGAGCCAAACGAGGCTATAAATTGTCAAATCGGCTAACCAAGTCAATTTTTCACAGTAGTCACATGATTACTAGTCGACATGTTAGTCACACTTTTTGAGGCTCCTCTCAACAGCAATGCTCAGTCTACTTATATTTCACGTCTGGTATAAACAAGTGACTTCGAATGCCTTTGTGACCTTTGAATGACCTTTAGTGACCTTTGATTTCTGCCGGGAGGAAACAAAAATTTTTCATTTGATTGGTCAACGACATAGTAATAGACTGTCGATTTCACCATTTTTGTCTATTGTACGGGCTATTGGCGAAGGTCCGGGATCAATACCAAAAGGAAAAATCTGACGACACCTCGTAATTTTGAACAACAGTCAGAACAAGGGTTTTGACGAAGTCAACACCTGAGCTGGAACCCCACTCTACAAACTTCGAAACGAAGTCAAAGGATGTCCCTTTTGTTTAAAGAATGCATATTTCTTTTGTCTCTATGAATTAAATCCATTTATTCGACTGTAAATCCACCTCTTGGAGGTCCACATATGGGACTTTTATTTTTGCTTCATGAAACCCAACTTTGAGCAAATTCTTTATTGTAGTCACAGATTCATACGAGGGTTCAATGAACATTTACAAATGAACCTGACAAAGGGCGTAATACATATAATTGTAAACACTCATACACATGCGCAAATGTTTTTTGAGCATACGGATTCACATATGTAAATATTCATTGAGCATACAGATTCACATATGTAAATATTCATTGAGCTTTTGTGCATGTTAATCTGGGGTTACATTTCAGAATTTTACCCTTAGTTAGGTTTTAACTCTTCTTGTGGTTGTCTCGACGATGTATCTAGTCATTAGCAAAACCATTAGCAAATCTTGATGGACGAGATATCTCGTCATTACAAGAAACTCACCAGATCTTCATCTCGTCATCATAAAAAATCATCGGCAATATCTTGATGGCGAAATATCTCGTCATTAGCAAAATCGATCAGATCTTGATGGACGATATATCCCTTAGAAACCACTAGGAGGGTTAAGAAGCAAAACCAAAGGTCCACATATGTAGACAATCGGAACGAAGAGTTTACACTGGCCCGTTTTCCTCAATTCATAGCTCATTGCTGTCATATCCCTTCTCTTTCAACAATTCCTCATCAAAATAGTGAAAATTTCAAATCACCACAGTTTAGAGTTCTGCTTAAGGCGTTCTTGGAGACAATTTATCCCCATCGAAGAGATTGCATCGTGCAGTTCATAGACTCTCAGTGTTGATTCTTCTAAGTGCAACCTTGAGATAACATTGTATCTGGGATACCTCATTTGATTAATGCGCTTTACATAGAATCCAAATGGCCAATTTGTGTTTCCGCATGATCGCTAGCAAAAGATGGAGGATACAAATTTACATGCTGGGTTGTGAGATAAGATGCGCACACCGTTTCTGCAGCCAGTGAAGTTTCTACACCAAACACTTAGCTTTCGCAAGTACTAGTCCCCCGAGCTCTTGGTTTTCTGAATTATTCATAAAGGAGCGACAAATCAAAATTCAGTCTACGTTCGTCATAATGGAACTGGGATTACGAGCGATTATTTTCTTGTTTATTCATCCGCCCCAACTATCGGTAGTAAGTCAAGCAAAGAAGTTTCAATAAGCATCAAGATAAGCAAATTCAATAATATCTTAAGGTATCAACTTTGTTGTACATTGTCATAACAAAATATATGCGGAGTGTCTTGAACATAAAATAATAAACATCTATTGAGCTAAAGGTTTAGATCGTAGTGATTTCAGTTGCTATGAAGCGGAACACTCTAATTCAAAATTATCAAGATATGAGGTTTTAGCTTTTAGAATGGGGTGTTTTTTTACACTGGTGAATTCCAATAAGTCATTTTATCTTTGTATGAAGGTTAGACTTTTTCTTGAGAAACACACTTAGTGAGCTCTGCTTTGTGAGTAGAACTTTCCCCCTCCTTTTTCGGTTGGAAGAGTAGTGGATTGGTGAATTGTGGGTTGAAAGTTCGAAACTCAGTCCAGACAAAAACCATCGTGTACACGGGGGTTGACGCACGTTAAATCTGTCGTGGCCTCAAATATCCTCATGTTGGTATGGTGTGGAAGTTTGGAGAGTGGGGTGTCAGCTCAGATATTTTTCTCTTCATCTGACAGTGGTTCAAAATTATGAGGAGTTATCATCGGATCTTTCCTTTTGGTATTGATCCCGGAACGTTACCAATAACCCTTTGTGTTGCTCCAGTACACGACGTTAATTCAGCTACAAATCTACCTACGTACCTCTCCTTTTTCTCAAAACTATATTTTTTGACCAAGTGCGCTTCATTTGTAAGCCAACGATATAGTCCATGTGCAGTTCATGAATAGAACATTAATAAATTTCAAAGTAGCATTTTAAATACATTCTGTTCATTCATGAAAAACTAAAAATAATGAACTCTTAATAAGGTTGCAAAAATGATCAAATTAAGCTGATAAAAGTTCTAACAAAATCAATAGCAAATTATATATGAAACATTTTTAAACAAATCCGTAATTTGCTACTGGTTAATTTTCGATGATGAAAATTTAATTACCATCAAAACTTTGGTATTAAAAAGAAATGCTCAAAATTAACGATATATTGAAGTGAAATAGCTCAATACCAAGATTAAAATGAGGTTAATAAATGTATTTTTCATAAAACCAATGATTTGTTATTCTTGATTGGTTGATTTGGTTTTTTTATGGCGCAAAGACAATTTTCATCATTTTATATTAAGAGAATATATTACGAGTCTTCATGATTGAAATTACTGCATATGACATGTATGCATTTATGAACTGAATGGATGCTTTTGAATGTTTTGAACATTTTTAACAAAACAATTGCCAAAAACGTTACAACTCCAGTACTTTTGCTGATTTATATTTTCATCATTTTATTTTAAGACGTTTTGAGTTCCCTTTGTGATGATTCACTATTTTTCGTGGCATGCTGTGAGCGTTTCGGAAGCCACAAATAGCAGGACTTTTAATTCTTGAAATAATGTTTTTTGAATTCACAGTAGGGCTCTTTTGAAGTTAACGAATTAAAAAAAATCTCATCACTGTACAATCTATTTAGAATTTCAGATAATTTCCATCATTTAGTACAAATATTGGCTGCTGCGTTTGATTGTCCTTACACATCTGAAACTGACGTTGATTACTTCAATCCGTTTTTCCTTATTCTGTGAACTGCATAAATCTCCACTTTCCTCTCCTTTCGAAATAGTTTCTTTTTTATTTAATTTGCAATCTTTTCTCTTTCATACCACCGAAACGTCTTTTATCAGAGTGCAGATGAATACGACCTATCCAATATAGCTCCTCGCTTGATTCCCACTACTTCTAGGGAATATTTATCTAAATTTTCCTTTTCTTACTCCGCTCGCTTTCTCCTGGGGTTTCTCTTTATTTTCTTGCTTTGACAATGCCAAGTGTATCGCATTCATCTTACTGTGTTTATCGTCCTTTGAAAATGCGACTGTTTCCGAAATCCCATTTACTTAACATTCTTTTTCTAGTGTGATTGAGGATCTAAAGAAACACCCTTTTTCTCTCCCGTTGTTTATTTCTTTTTCACTCTCCTATCACACTTCCTCAGAAAAAAGAGAGGAAATTCCGTGCTTTTTTACTTTTCTTGGTTTGTAATAGAATTCCTTTGCTTCAGTTTTTCTTTTACTGAGTCTTCTACAATATGCTATCCATGTATACAATATGTCGGCTCTGCTTTTGTGTGTGGATCAACCACTGTGAGTTTCCAACCGAACTGTGTGATCTCTATATTTACAGCTGATGAATTATATGAGGCTGATGCATTATATGAGGCTTATTTCTCACTTTAGAAACGACAGTTTCATTATTTAGACTTGAAAAGTGTCTTAACCCTCCTGGTGGTTTAACTTCGCGTCAAAAACCCATCGACCTTCTAATGAAATAGATGGAGCTTTACGTTATTTCTTCCGGTCACTATAAATATATTTTAACCTCATATTTAAGGTAGGTATTTTTAATTAACGTCGCACTGAAGCAACACAATGGGTGACGGTCCGGGATCAAACCCGAAGGGAAGGATCCAAGGACAACGCCTCGTAATTTTGAAACACGATCAGATAACGAGGTTACACTTGAGCTGGCACCCCACTCTCCAAGCTTCCACATCACGCCAACGTGAGGACATTTGAGGCCACGAAAGATTTAACGTGCACCAGTCCCCTTTGTACACGACGGTCTTTGATTGAATTCGAACTCGCAAACCTCCGGTTTCTAATCCCTTACTCTTCCAACCGGGCTCATATTTAAGGAATTTATAGTATTAACTAAAGCTTCTGAGTCTTGATTTCTATTTCGACTACTTTTAAAATTTTAATGTGACATTGAATTAGACACATAAATGTTTCGATTGTTTTTATTTAGTTTTGCTTTTGGCGCAGTTTGTCCTATTTTTAGACAGTGCACCACAAAATTCAACCAACCAACTAGCTATCTACAAATTACTCATATGTAGATGAAAATTAAACTTGACTGAATAGATAAAAAAATTTATTAAGTTCCCAATCAGTGAAAAAGAAACACTTTTTCCTTTTCCTCATCTCTTAAAGTTTTATGGTACAAGGGCAAGCTGCACCAAACGACGTCAAGTAAAGGCACATTCAAAAAGCTGTCGTAATTGATAATGATCTTATTCTAACTGCAAACACCATCCTTCCAACTTCAGAGAACTATTTCCAATAGTCAAGTCTTGAATACAGAAAACTCAACTGGATTCGCCAAGAAAACTTTCACTATTTGCATTCAAGAAAAATAGCCCCACTCTTATAGAAGGGTTTTAATGTCTCCTAGTGTTCGAGCTATTCAAACAAGATTCTCCAATGCTTGTTCAAGAAGCTATCATGATTGATAATGATCTTATTCTAAATGCAAAAACACCATCCTTCCAACTTCAGAGAACTAACTATTTAAAACAGTTCAATTTTGAATACAAACAACTCAGCTATATTCGCCAAGAAAACTTTTAATACTTGCATTAAAAAAAGGCCACTACATGTATAGAAGGAATTTAACGTCACCAAGTGCTCAAGCTTGTTCGATGCACGCTCAAGAAGCTGTCGTGATCGACAATGATCCGTTTCTAACTGCAAACACCATTCTTACATATTCAGCAGACTAACCATTTAAGACATTTGAGTCTGAAAACTCAGCCAGATTCGCTAAGAAAACCTTTAATACTTGCTCTTAAGAAAAAGACTCGTAGTTTACGCTGTGCTTTCGCCCTTCTCTGGTTGGGCGAACTTATGTTTTGCCAAAACTTGGCGAACACTCCAGGCATCAGGAACAGAGCCAGAAACTGTCCTCTTTCGTGGATAATGATCCCGTGGGTGATTTGCGAAAGGGAGAAAAATTAGACTTTTCCACCTTTTCGCTGTCGTCGGTAAATCACGGGACTCACGTGTACTGATGACCTCACGTGATGACACGACCTTGGGCTTCATAAAGGAAGCGAGATTAAGAAGATTGCGATCACGTGATTGAGACAATTGCGATCACGTGATTGGGTTTCAGTTATAGCAATCCGAGAAAGGACCGACAAAAGGGATATTCCACATCAAACCCAATTTAGTTTGGTGTCCAAGTTTGGTTACATCATCTCTCTGAGAGGAATCATCACACCCATAGCATAAGTAGAGTCAGGGTCGGCCCTATGCCTTGAAGTGTGGGGATCAAATGGGACCCCACACTCCAAGGTGGCCCCGTCATTAACAGGATTGGGAAAAGATGCATATAATTTCATCCATCAATTATTTAGCGACACATTCAAACCATCATTTTTACTTTAAAATTCTACCCTGCGTCAATCATTCATTTCATTTCAAAACGCGTCATTAAATTAATATTTTTCTTTGTAATATTTTGTGGGGCCCTCAGAGATTGAACAAATGGGCCCCCGCACTTCGTAAGGTTGGCCCTGGTACAGTATCTCTCAAAATTGAGAGGTAACATAAACGCTAGGTACTAGTGTTTTGTTACAGAGCACTTGAAGGTATTGCAAGTTGAACACCGAAGAGATCATAGTTGACTTTGTGAAAGAGGAAACCATTCAATCTCGATGTTTCTTAAGGTAGATATTTCATGCTTTATAAGCATTTTCAACTATTATTTAAGGAATTGGAAGTTTTGAATAACGAAAATAGACAGATAATAGACTGTTTCCAAATATAATATTTTGAAGTAGTAACATTTCTGAAAGCTTTCCGGGCCTTTCCAGATAAATAATTTTAAGAGCTATGTATAAACAATTTAAAGATATATATTTTTGCTTATGTATTTGATATTCCCTTTAATGGTTATTTTATTGGCACACTTAAACTTGGATATGTTGGTTGGGTTTTTATGGCACACGGGCCACATTTGGCCATGCTGTGTCATACACAAGACAGAAAACATCAAATAATGGGGGGACATACACACACAAAAAAAGAAATTTTTCCTGAAATAGAAGAAAGGAGACCACTCAGGGGGAAATCGAATCTGACAGAAATTGTACATGCGCCTCCTATAACTCGCATGTTGGGCAAACTCACTGAACCACGACACTTAAACTTGAATAAGAGTTTGAATTTTGATATTTTCTCAAGGTAGGATATTTTAGCAAAATAATTAGAAATTTTTCAAGCAAAAATTGGAGTTGAATCGAACAAATTTAATATTTTCTTTGCTCAATTTGAATACATTTTGTTTCTATTCGTTAATAAACAGGAAGTGGGAAACGTATGTTCCGACTTCCAAAGGTTTTTAAAAAGCGCAGTAGTCCCCAAATTTAGTTCGTCATCTGACAGGGTTCAAAATTACGTGGTGTGGTCCTCGATCTTTCCCTTCGGGTTTGATCCCGGCCCGTCGCCAACAGCCCGTTGTGTTGCTCCAGTGTGACGTTAGTCAAAAATACCTAGACCTACTCCAAATTTAGTATAAAGTAATCACAATAAGGAACAATAGACCATCAAGCAGAAACTCGAACTAAATTAAGTCAAATTTCTTCAAAAAATATTATTTTAACTTCCATCACTGTCTTAACCCTCCTGATGGTTGTCTCGACGAGGTATCTCGTCATTAGCAAAACTGACGAGATCTTTATTGACGAGATATATCGTTATTAGAAGAAAAATGACCCTTGTCTCGTTACCATCAAATAATCGGCAATATCTTGATGACGAAATATCTGGTCTAAAGCAAAATTGATCAGATCTTGATGGACGAGATATATCATCGAAACCACTTGGTGGGTTGATATTCAATCTAATATTTAACCCCAGAAAGATATCAAAACGAAATTTAAGAATTCATAGAGCCTACAAAAGGATCCTTAACTCATCAAGATACATCTAAATTTGGAGAATCATTACATTCGATCATTTAATTGAACAGCATTACTAGACCATTCGTCTTTCGTAATTAACTTTCCCCGAAATAAACATCCCAAGCCAATTTATTTTCAAAGGGTATTAAGAAATAACATCTAAATTAAAGTAATAACTTAATATTACATTGCGAGAGTCCAATGAAATAAATCCGCTTAAAATAACAGCCCTTCGCTAATTGAATGATACCCCGCGGACAAGCTTTTTCTAACTTCTATCCATCATTCCATCGTGAAGAACTGACCACTGAATTAAAATGTTCAGACTTTTTGGACGATTCCCCCCTGCCAGAGACATGCATCATTCTGCAATTGCTACAATTGCTACGAGCTGAATGATGATATATCTTTTTAATTTGAGGTAATTACGATTCGCTCTTGAGAAATGTTAACTGTCAATCAAGAAACAATTTTCGGAAATTCCTTTTTGGGATCTTATGTATGCGGTAGTCCATTTGACAGCCGAAAAGATTCCTACGTCTGTACGAATCAAAATTAATCTTATTTTCCGTCCAAACTTTATTGATGACTGCTTCGTTTCGAACCAGTATTAAATGTACACATTATGACTATTATTTCCCTAATAACAGTTTAATTCTTATAATTTAGGCGTCTTTATTTTTAGGAAATTTTTCTTCAACCCTTTGAAAGGCAATAGGCTAAATAGCTTGTTGAAAGAAATTTGAGTGAAGACCCCTTATCACCCTACGTTTTATACATAACAGACCCTGCGTTTTACATATAACAGACCCTACGTTTTATACATAGCATTTCCTACGTTTTACACATAGCATACCCTGTGTTTTATCACAGCATACCTTATGTTTTACACATAGTTTAAGCTACGTTTTGCACATAACACTCCCTACGTTTTACTCATAGGATATTCTTTGTTTTACACGCAACACAAATTAGTATTTTTACTTTTTTAAGGGGAGGGTGGGACTTATATACCTTAGCAGCTTTAAAATATTTCAAGGACGTCCCACTGCCACTGAAAGGGTTAATACGAATGCGCTTTACACTTGATTCATAATAGATTTTATATGAATAAGACTTCTTGAACATGTATAAGACGAAATTTCCTACGACGTGCATTTTAAATTTTGATAAAGATTCAAAATTTGGCTTTAAAATTTTGGGTTGGTTGGTATTTGAATTTGCATCACACTGGAGCAACACAATGGGCTATTGTCGACGGTTCGAGATCAATCGCAAAGAGAAATATCTGAGGACACCTCGCAATTTTGTATCACACTGAAATTTTGTTATCGTAACATTGCATTGATTGCAAGACGATTCATTAAGCAAATTGTCCGCATAGAAATATTTTATAGTAAACGTTATTCCCTATTGAATGGTAGTACAAATTAGAAACATCAAAAACAACGACTAATAACTATTAAGACTTCGTCAATGCAAAAATGCCTCATCAAAGTAAAAGATCGTCAATGTATACCTCGTTGCAAGTAAGGCATAAGAAGTAAGTCACAAGAAGAAACTCCAAGTTTAAATATTTTTATTCCAGAATTATGTTCCCACAACTAACTTATTTAAGCCTTTCCAAGCCACGTGTGGCAGAGAAAAACTAGCGTCATTTACTAGTGTGTCCGACAAAGTAAAAATAGATAAGGCTTTTCTGATGTTTAACTCAAGAACAGATCTCTGAGATTGGACCACATATACTTGTTAATATTTTGTTGCTACTAAAATAAATCAAACTGTTGAAAAAATTCCCATCAGTGTTGAGAGATGGAAGATTTGTTTATTACCCTATTTTTTAACACAAAGCACGTATTCCTGCAACCAGAAAGCACACTTAGTTTGACCAAAAAACCTTACCGCATGTGCAGGGTATGTGATATATTCCCCACCTATTGGTGGTTTGAATGGGATCTTCGACGGATTGGAAACGAATTGACAAAATGTTATTATTTCTCATGTACCAAATTTTCGTGGTGCTGTTGGAAATTCCTTCATCTTTATGGATGATAACGTCCGTTGTCATCGTTTGGTCTGTTGATGGCCTGCTGAACATCGAAGGAATAAACCGAATGGAATGGCCTGCGTACTCCCCTCACCTCAATCCCATGGAACATGCATGGGAGGCGCAAGGGAGAACGAAATCCCCCACCGCTTAACAAAAAAGCCTGGTTATTGCGCTGAAACAGGAATGGCAAAAGTTACCTCAAGATTTACCGGACAACCTTGTGAAAAGCATGTGCAACCAATGCCATTCGTGCATTGTAGTGAGGGGTGGTCATGCCCAATATGACCTTTTTAAACTTTGACAGGGGACAGTATTCGACACGTTATAGACATTTCGCAATCGCTTCGCCCAAGACTAAAAATGGCAAGTTTGTTTATTTAGCATGTATTACCGGTACAATCACGTAAGTTTGTTTCTTTATGTAAATCTCTGTGAAGTCTGCCTGATTTTTAATTATTATATTTATCATCATCATCCTATCAGAATTTTGTTTTCTACTAAAGTATAACTAACAGATCCTTAATTTATGGACACCAGTGTAGTTATTAGTCGTTGTTTTGAAGGTTTTTCAATTTTTACTATCAATCTGACTAAGCTATCATCCATTTATCTACCTATTGAATGGTACCTTTGAACTTCCTTTGCTATGAATGATGCGTGAATAAAAGAGGGATGGTTCGATTTATCCCCGCAACACCGCGTGTTTTGCATAAACACCCATACTATTTAATAAAGTATTTTTAAAAACGAGCACCCATTAGCTTCGAGAAATTAATTGACGCTACGCTTATACAAAAAAATTACTTTTACTACGCATGAGCATGTGATAAGGAATATTAATTTTGCATAAGTGTAAGTTTAATAAGCCTTTAACTCGTAAACTTAAAAAAAAGTAAGATTAATAATGTAAAACTTTAAATCATGATATGCGATAACATGTACGTGAACTGCAAAACAATTTGCAAGAACTTGATGGCAATTGAAGAATGAGGGATAAGTATAGAGAGTTTTCTTTCTCGGTTTTGATAGTAAAATGTGACTGCATTAATTGGTTGAGAAAGTAGATATAATTTGTTTCGCTATTCCTCACCCATTCTTTTACTTTCTAGTGTCGAGTGCAACAAAAAATCAGGGGACAAGATGCAAAGTTTTTTTTATCTTGAATTGCATGAAATGCAATTTATTTAAGCTCTAATATTACTTCACTTTATAACAAAAATATCACAGGTATATAAAATTATGTGAATAAGCCAGAATTAATTCTTATAAAGATTTATAAATATCTTAAGCAAAAATAGAAGAGTAATTGAGAAAATTAATCATAAGTTGAAACTTTCCACAAAATTCTTTTCGGAACAAACAATTCTGAAGAACAGAGGTGAAACTAGACTTTTTGGGACCTGAGGCAAATGAGGTTGATGCCTCAGTCCAAAACAAAATTTACTCATTTAAAATTATGCTAAAGTATATTATTTAAAAATAATTAGGTAAAAATATACTAAACAGTACCAGATTTATTTGTTAATAGATTATTGTTCCCAATATTAACTTGTATTGATTATACATAAAAACTTGTGCTTTTCTGCATCAACAGTTCAACACCTTCCCACATCAACCAAAACGTCGCTGTAGTGCTTTTCGTTTGGACCCTGAAGTCTACGACTTCAATTCCATAAACTAATTTACCCCTTAAATAACTTCCATTTTTGATTACCAATAATTAGGGCAAATATGCGACAGAACCTTTAATTATATCACTACTTTTAAAGTAACGTTCTTAACTCACCTGGTGGTTGTCTTGACGAGGTATCTCGTCATTAGCAAAACCATTAGAATTAATTTTACCTAATAATCTTGATAGACGAGAAATCTCGTCATTTGAAGTAAACCGACCAGATCATGATCTCATCACCATCAAAAATCTGCAATATCTTGATGTCAATATATCTCGTGTCATTAGCAAAGTTGGTCATATCTTGATGGACGAGATAACAAGCCGAAAATACTCGGAAGGTTAATCTTGAACTCATTTTTTTCAAATTTCTTTTCTTAACCCCATTTATATTTATTGATTAACCATTAACAAGATATACAGCTGTATAGGGGATGACTCCGGATTTGGTCACCAAAACGTAAGCAATCGCGGAAAGTAGTTGGAAGGGTGACCAAAACTATTCGACGTCTGCTTTTTTTTTGTTTGGACTAACCAATTTTTATGTTTATTAAGCCCTAGATCTAAATAAAGGAAAGCCCTAGATCTAAATAAATCGAGTAAAGAGGGAATCGAGCAATTCTGAATAACAAAAGAGAAATATGTTGGTTATTTTATGGCGCAAAGGCTATATTTGGCCATACTTCGCCAAACACAAGTAATGAACATACACACCCACAAGTCAATTTTTACTGACACAGAAGAGAAATACTCCCAGGGAGGATTCGAACCTGTGCCACCTACAACTCTGAGGTTGCTAGCGCAGTGGACATATCCACTGAGCCACGACAGCCCTAAGAAGAAACAGGATCGAAGACCGTAACTAGGAGCAAGGTACTAGAAACTCAGAAAAACGAACCAGAAGCTTAATATATGTATCAGGTAGTTACTAAAAAGGAAAGTGATAAATTATTTCTAAATCTCCTAAAAAGCAAAAGACTCCTCTAATTGACGCAATATTCCCCCACGGTATTAAATTACTGTAGCTATAAATCACGGCCGTCAATTTTCAATCACTTTCCTCAGATTACGTGATGCTCTCACGTCACGCATCCCCTTGAATCTTCAGGCTTCGACTTCCGTAGCTTAGGTTTTCAGGTTTATTTTTAAGTACGCTGTGTCTTCCTTCTGATATGTTTGTATAGATATAATGCGATTTTAATTCGCTCAAAAAATTTTGACTGCCTAGAACCAAGGATGGGGTTAAATTGACGCCCTCCTAGTTTATTCAATGTTTCCTAGTTTTCAAGCTTGTGACTTGTAAAATATGTGATTTTATTTAGTAAATGAAAACCTTTTTACTTAGTAACTTTTAACTTTTTACGTATTTTAAACGTCTTAGTACCTGGAACATTTAAAATACGTGATTTTACTTAGTAAATGAAGAAAAACTTTTTACTTAGTAAATGATAAGGTTCCCAATTCCCAGTCATAGAGGAAGTATAAAAGTAGAGTGAGCAATGATAACCTTTTTATGTACCCAGGATCATGTGACCAAAACTAGTAGTAACGTGACCCTCAGACTACTTTCGTTTGCGGGTGGGATTCCAGTTTTTTAGAGGAAAATTGTTGAATTTGTATCTCAAATAAACATCTTTTACGTGCATTAAAACGTATTATTTTCAATAACGTGCTATGATTATTTTGTTTGATTTTTTGCGAATAAATTCAGCTCCATGAAGCCATGACTATTTTTATGCTTATTTCAGACACCCATAATCTATCTTTGCAGGTAAAATGTACGAATATACTCGTACATGGCACAGGTGGAAATATTTCAGTTTACGAAATAACAAGAGATGGGCAGAATCGAGTACTTTTAAGAATCGAATACATGGTATTCGAGTACTTTTAAGAATCGAGTACATGGTATTCGAGTACTTTCAAGTATCGAATAAGTATTCGAATACATATACATAAAAAGATCAACCGGTAGAACGAATCAGCCAACTGTGATATAAGGCTGTTATATAAATATAACACCTTATTCTGATTTTCCCAACATTGTGGCTAGTTCACTGGAACTGTGGCATATTGGATCAAAGTTTGAACCACCGCAACCCAAAAGGAAAACAGTGGATTGTTGCATTTTATTTATTCTACATGCAAACAATAATTTTTGATACACAAACAACATGGATGCGTATTCAATTCAACACATCTGCTTTAGTATCTGAATACTTTAATGAACACTTTGGTATTCGAATACCTAGAATGAACCATTCGATATTAAAGTACTTCGGAATTCGAATATTTTGATATTCAAATACTTCGGTGTTCGAATACTTTGGATGAATACTACTGTATTCGAATGTAAAGAAAAATAGTCGAGTATAACGAATACTTTTAAGTATCGGATACACGATTACCTTTGTATTCGAATGCTCCCATCTCTCGAAATAACTCGAAGTGGGTGTCCTTGAAAAACTACCAACTACAAGTTAACTCATAGTTGGTAGTTTTTAACGCTTAAGACTCTTGTTTCTGAAAATATTTTTAACTTCGTGAAAATAAGTACATACCTTTAGCAATTTCTGTTTTTGCATTACAGATGTCTGCTTTCATCGAAGATTATTTTTACTTTTCCAGGATGTCTCCTTGTTGCTGCAGAGTGAAATCTTCACCTGCAAGAAAAAATTGATTGGTTGGGTTGGATTTTATGGCGCAAGGTCCAAAAGCGAAAAAGCTGCACAAAACTCAAGACAGAATATAACACAATAAAATATAGATGAAATGCTTAAAAACCAATTGCCCAACTAACAATAAAAGGTAGATTTTAAAACATGAAACACTTAAATTACATTGAATACGAAAATAAAAAGTAAATAAATATTCAAACGCCTAATCAGACGAACAAACAAGGAAAAACAAAACCATCGTTGTGTCTACAGCATAGCTAATTAACTAAAAGTTTCGATGAACGATGAGTTTAAAAGGTGAAGGAGAAATACACTAAGATAGAATTAGAAAATCTTAGAGCATGTAAAAATTTAAGATTTGAATGGGGGTTTTACCAAATCAAATCTTGCAGAAAAATAGGGACAGAATAAAAAAAGAGCATTCACATTTCTGAGAGCACTGATTTCTATTATAATATGAGCAACACAGATAGCATTACATTTTTGACAAACACTGAATTTTTCACAGTATTTAATACTACACTTCTTTTCTTCATCGAATCCTGCAATACTTCATGCATTCAAAACATTAATACTTTTAGTTACTAATTCATTACATCATTTCTTCTATTTGTCAGTTACAAATTAGTTGAATGCAATATTTTTTTAATTTTCGAATTTTGTTCGCCGTAATTTTTCATCAGTAAATTTAGACACTTAGTGTGCTAAAGATGATTTAAACGTTGTACAATTAATTCTCTTGATAACCCTTGCACTATGCTCTCATAAACACTTTATACATTTTAGTATCTACTGTCTACTTACATATATAAATAGTAACAATAATTCGTATATCTCCTAAATTAATTCTTGTTTAAAAATGCTTGTTAAATTCTGATGACTGAAAACAAACCCCTCTTTGTAATTATAACAAACAATAATTATAACGCGATAAATTTACCAGTCTATAGCGATATGAATGGTAATATGAATGAATTCGTCCATGAAGTTGTTTTAGAAAAAATTGACTTTTTTCAAGAAATGGTTTTATTAAGTGTTCTGCATTACATGCTTGAAATTATTTTGTAGTTTAAGTCTAGATCATTAGAATAACTCACAATGAAAGCAATTTTCAAGCTCTATATATAATCACTATAGCTTGACTCAGCGATTATTTTCAGATAGTTACAAGCCTTATGATTTGCGGAATGCTCTAACTGAAAATTATTGAAAAATAACTTGTTAATTCTGTCTGATTCCTTTTGTGAACCTCATAGTGTATCCTCAGAAAGATCACTGGATGCTGTCCTCATTTACACTGATTATAAATAAATCTAAAATTGTCTTATGGGCCATAAATTTGTTTTCATTATCATCAGAGCAGAGATTTGTGAAACATCTTTGTTTTTGAATTAGATTAAAATAATCTAATTACCCCTCGTGGTAGCAAAAAAAAAAATCATCGTTGAGGCCAAGCCAAAAGCGTTGGGATAGAGTTGAATTATAAATGCATAGAATGGGGATTTTATGTCTAAAATTCTCTCAGAGGATTTAAATTATTTTTCAGCATCATCAGAAAATTTCAATTTCTATCCGATAAGACAAATTTTAGACGTTAAAAATACATCGATCGCGTTTCATCTTTCAAATCCAGGGCAAGGATATAGGACATTTTTATTTCTTTGTCCACTCATTTTTCATCACCCTCTTCAAAGGGACAGAGGACTTTCAAAAGAAACTTTTGAGGTTGTTATTCGATTGTTATAAAATCTGAAGACTAGTTTCTACTAAAAAGCTTATTTATAAAGTTTGGCCAAAAATATTAAATTGTCCGGAAGTTATTACATAAAATGTGTCAAAACTTTTGATAAACTATCAAATTTAATAGGTGCGCATTAATTTTTCATGTATTGTCAAAATTTTAATTCACATAATAGTTTGCATGTATAACTCCCCATCTAATAAGTATATCACTCAATAGTAAGAAAAATTTTGTTCTGAAACATCCAAAATTTTGCAAAAAAAAACATAGGCTAAGCAACATTTTAAACCAAAATTTGGAAGCATGATGAATTTCTCATTTGCACATATATACTGAACAAATTTTAAGGACTATTCAAAAACATTTTCAAAGAAATCAAGAAAACCAGATGCGCGCGCGCACACAGAGAAAAGTTCGTAGTCAAAAGAAAGTAAAAAAATCTCAATTTTAGAAAAAGGCATTTTTGTAGCAGACTTACTATACTTATCTACTATATGTTTTATGTTGTGCATGTAGCTCCGTCAGAAATGAAATTGAAAACATCCTTTTGCTATCTACAGAGTTTGATATCACTTAATGTTTAACGCTAAAATGAAAAAAATCGATTTTGTTGATTTTGAAAATAAATCTACGGTCCCCTTAAAAAACATCACTTGCTTTTCATCTTTCAAATCCGAAACAAAGAACAGGACACTTTTATTTATTTCTCCACACTTTTCAACACCCTATTTAAAATAAAAAACGCATTAGTGCAACCCCCACCCCGCAAATGTTCCTTCTCACGCCTCCCTATGGATCACGTCACCAAATCAGCTCAATATTTGACTTGTGGCTTTCAAAACACAGCTTCATGGGGATTTAATGGAGCTAGTCTGCCATTCGACATCGTTCAGAGGTCTGAGGCACCTCCCCCTGAGCTGATTCCCCCAACTCTAGGCCCAACAGACGGGCTAATATCATAGGCTAATATAGAGCAAGGAGGTAGGCAAACTCCTCGATGATCCTTGATGATAAGGCAGTAACGTGTGCCTCCTGGTGTGATGAATATTCAGTGTGAGGGAACAGCTAAGGCCACTTTTTTTAACATTTTTTTGTCCACGGTTTCCTTAACCTGGAGGTTGCTCCTCTGCGGCTCCTTTGTGTAGAAAGGGCATAGGAATGAATTACATTTTCATAAAATTAAAAGTTATAATTTATTGCGTTTTGACTTCCTTAGAGAATTGGATTGTTTTAAATTAAAAATTTTAATTTACTTCATTTTGACTTCCTAAGAATCGCGTTTTTAATTTTTTAATCATAATTTGTTGCATTTTGACTTCCTAAGAAATTGGATACTTAGGAAGTCAAAATGCAGTAAATTCAAAATTATTAGCCAAATTTAACTAAAAATTATAATTCATTGCATTTTGACTTCCCAAGAAACGCATTTTTATTTTTTAACTCATAATTTGTTGCATTTTGACTTCCTAAGGATTGAATTTTTATCAAATTAAAACAAATTTTGTATCAAATAAAAATTCATTGAATTTTGACTTCCTAAGAGTTAAATTTTAATAAATTAAAAGTTATAAATTACTGCATTTTGACTTCCTAAGACGTGAATTTTTATTGAATCAAAAATGAAATTTATTATTTTTGACTTCCTAAAGGCATTTTTATTAATTAGAAATTACTGCATTTTGACTTCTTAAGAATTTCATTCTTATTAAATTAAAAAATTATAATTTATTGCATTTTGGCTGGTTGGGTTTTATGATGCAAGGGCCACCATGCAAGATCTGCGACAAATACAAGACAGACAACGTCAGCTAATGGACATGCACACACAAGGAAAGTTTTACTGACGCAGAAGAGAAAAATACACTCAAGGTGAAGGCCATGAATCAAACTTGCTCTGCCTATAACTCGCAGGTTGTTATCACAGTGGGAAACCCTGAGCCATTGCGGCCCTATGGCATTTTGACTTCCTTAGAATTATATTTTTATTAAATTAAAATTTTTAATTTATTGCATTTCGACTTACATTTCTTTACTAAGAATCACATTTCTATAACATTAAGATTGTTTTTTATGGTTAGATCTGATATGTTGCGTCAAGCAATGTCTTTTCCGTTAAGAAAACAGACGCATGGAAAGTTTTACTGAAACAGAAGAGTAGTAACAGGAATCGAACTAGCACCGCCTACAACTCGCAGGCTGTTAGCATTTTCTAATTTAGATAGGGGAACAGTCAGCATTTAAAACACGAATGTATAAAGAAAATATATAAAGTAATTAAGAATATAACCAAGCAATCTTTTCAAATTTTTTCTCTCGGGAATTAAAATTTTAATTTGCTAGTCTTTTGAGGAAAGTCCCACAATGATTTCAACTAAAACAAATTTCATTTTGCACATAAAAAATGTCCCAAATTCTTACCTATTTTAGATGTGAAATGTGCATGAGTGTGCTTTATTGCTATAATACATGTCTTTGAACAACAAAACCCTTAAGTATAATTTATATTCCTCTGCCATTACCTACATAAGGGAAGAGGGCAATTATCAATATGAAAAGGTAATTAATCAAGTCAAAATACAAAGTGCGAAGTGGAAATGAACTCTCCTGTCATTATGTTACTGACGAATTTCTAAAATATCACCCACATGAATAGAAGTTAATAAGCACGTGTCCAACTAACCGGTAAATGTAAACGTGTCTCTAAACACTAATATTGTCCGAAGTTGTGACAAACTTCAGCAAAGAATTACGCTGGAAATGAATCACTCAAAATAGTTCAGCAGACTTCGTTTGAAATTGATGCGATCAAAATGTAACCAATATTAGTAAGCGGACTAAAATAAAAATTGTATAAAAGGAATATGCGTATAATAAGCACTTTCAATAAAGAGGTACTTACGTCATGTCTAACCTATATAATCTATGATCGTCTCTAGTCTACAGTTTTCAAAAATTTGCTACATAGTATCTTTGGGTATAGACCCCACCTACCACTTAAACTTAATAGGAGGGAATGTCCTAACAAGAAACAAACGAGAACGGGTGAAATGGTTTTGCCTATGGGAGCGTATTACAGTAGAGTTTAACTACGGGGCGGATAAAAGTGTAAATAATGTAATGAGTGACAAGTGAGCTTGGGCGTTGATAAAAATGCAACATGTTCACTATGGATAATATATCTATTATAAGTAGTTGGTTTAAAATTGGATGTAGTTATAAGGCGAAAAATACGAAAATAATCAGTGTTTGAGTTTTGCTGTCATACTCAAGTATGAAATGAACCATTGACTCAGGTTAACTTAGCGATTTGAATAAAAGATAACAAAAGTAACTTAGCTATTTGAAGAAGCCAGTAAAACTAAGTCATCTGAAGAAAAAATAGTAAAATAGCTATTTGAAGAAAAAGGCAGTTAAACTAACTTAGCTGTTTGAAGAAAAAGAGACAGTAAAACTAATTTAGTAATTTGAAAATAAAGACAATAAAATTAACTTAGCTATTTCTAGAAAAAGATAGTAAAACTAACTTAGTTTTACTGTATTCAACTATCTAGGAGTTAATCTTAATGTCTTCTTCAAATAACTAACTTAGTCACTGCTTCAAAAATCACTTCTTAGAAATTTGAAAAGCAGACAGTAAAACTAACTTAGATATTTGAAGAAAAGGACAGTAAAATTTTTGTATGCACTAAAAAGCGAAATCAAATAAAAGGGAAAAATTACGTGTTGATTTGGAATGTGTGAAGAGAAGTTCCAACTTCAAGGGCCCCGAACTCTTTGCGATAAATAATGCTATGGGACAAACATGAGAAATAAATATTACAAATTATGATAATATGGTGGAAGTCAAATATAAAGGGAACTTAATTCCCTAGGTATTACTGCCGTTATAATAGGAGACAGAGGCACAGCTAGCACTCCAAGGAGACTGAACCCCTTGCCCCTAATATTTTTATGGTTTGTGCCCAGATCCCCTAAACATGAAGGATTGATTCTACAAAAATGACAATGAAATGATTAAACAAAATAAATCGTCCGAAAACACTCATCGCTCTCTATGAAAACTGGGAACTTGGGTAAATTATTGAAGCCCAGTAATTTCCCCCATCTCATTGCTTTATTTATTATCATAATTTCATCACCATCGTTCATAATTTATTATCATTTCTGCTTTACTAAAAATAACATTATCTATCGTTAATTTCATATTTTTCAATAAAATCGATCAGTTTCGTTTTTGTTTTACATAAGCTTAAGTTTTTTATTTTACCTAAGCAAATCCTTAAAGTTATGTAATTGATAAAATAAATATTTGAGTTTTATGTATTAAAATTTCAATTCTTAATGAAGCTGTTAAAAATTATATTTTTAGTATTCTATTTTTCTTGATTTCAATGAGAAAGTTTTATTGTTAGATATTTGTCAAATGCGAAATAGCACCATCTTGTAGATAATAAAATATCTTAAAAGTCTTCATGCATTAACTTCTCGTTAAATACAATCAAATTTTATTCACTTTTCAAATACTAGTTAAATACCCAATCAATCACAAAATACTTTAAGTTCTCGTTAAATACAATCAATTTTGCTAATAACGAGATGTCTTGTCATTAGTAAAATTGACGAGATATCTTGTCATCAAAATATTGCCGTTTTTTTATGGTGACAAGACTAAGATCTAGTCAATTTTCTTCTCATGACGAGATATCTCGTCCATCAAGATCCGGTAAGATTGGTTAATGACAACCACCAAGGAGGTTAAGGAGGAGGGTTAAGTGAGTTATTTGTCGAAATACCAATTAGTTACAACTCGAGGTTTGAAAAACTAACTTATATCTAGGTTTTCATTTTCTTCAGTTAGCACTACGATCATTACTCTGTCATCACAAAAGAAAAATAACCACGACGAAAGTACATAAAAATACTTCAAAATCATAGCGAAAATTAATACATATTGATATTGCCTTTTATAAGTGATAAGTGGGAAATAAGTTTGGAATAGTGTCGAAAAAGTTTTCTGCTTCATATACAAAAGACAGTTTTATTTCCTACACATACCTAAAAAGTAAAACCTTTCGCAGACATAACATACGAATTTACCATTCTAAATCAAGCACTTTGTAAAGCACAGAAGTGTGTACGGAGGGGGAGACCAAACGTTTTTACGGCTTTGATCTGTCGTTGGAAAATAGTGATTAATGCAGAGCCGACAGCGGAGGGCATTTGTTATGTTAATGACTTCTTCACGCCTGAAGACAACTTTGATTGTGACAAATAGCCCGCAGTCCATGCAGGACCGTTACTGCCAGGAAAGATTAAGCCCCAGAGAAAAGGACGGTCTTGCACCAGGACATAAATCACTAGGTCATTCCAAAAGACGAAGATGAAGCTTCCGGCACAAAATAGTGTCCCTGGTCTTTCGTCTTCGGTCCTAGGATTTCAGATAAGGGGAAAGAGGGATCAAAGTTTCGGGGGGAGTAAAAATCTCTGTGACGAATCGTGGTGGAAAGAGGGTGTTCCAGATTAAACCCGAAGTTGGGAGGGTTGAACCTGCAAGGCATGAAGCTTCAGCTCCCTTCATTACCATAAAGCTCTCCCGCGTCCCAACGTCTTCCCTCTTTAATCCAATGCACATTAATCACCGGGAGTTACTAGTAGCGCAGGGGGAAGTTCATTTTGAGGAAGTAAAGCTTTTAAATAAACTGGGGATTAAATTAATTTTCCGAAAACTTTTCTTGTTTTCGGGAGATGACATCGGGGAGATTTGTTTCGGCATTTGCGTTGATTCATTGCTGAAAACCAACAAAATGTATTTTTGGAGGACTTAATCTATTGCGCTAATATTTACGGCGGCGTTTTGAATAAGTTGCGGCTTAAGTTCTTGTTAATATGCCTCAGCTATCTCTTCCCTTGATGGATTGGGAATCCCTCGTGGATGATAAATATGTGTTGGAGTAGCTTAAAAAAGATTGGGTTTCCCGTCAGACTAAATGAAACTCCGCCACCAATAGTGGTATTTTGATTCAGTGACATAATATCTCGTAATTCTATTGGGTAATTTTAATGAAACGGTTTGCATTCGTTGCTGTGACGAACATTTTACATTTAATATGTCAGTCTATCCTTAAAATTAAAACAATTCTACAATCCATTATTTGCGTATTGGTTGAAGAATTCGTAAGCAAGGTTAAACCTAGCTATTGTTTCTTTTTAAAAATATTATCTTATTAGTCAACGGACGTGAACGGACTAGATAATTTTTTTAAATAATTACCACCTATTAACCCTCAAAGTGATTTCGACAAGAAACCTTGTCCATAAAGATCTGACCAATTTTGCTAATGGGGAGATATCTCGTCAGCAAGCTATTGACGATTTTTCAATGACGAGATCAAGATCTGGTCAGTTTTGCTAATAACGATATACCTCGTCGAGACAACCACCTCTAGGGTTAATTATCCCCCATTTTCAACAAATTTAATTTTATTCAGAGCCTGATTTTCACATCTTGCAATCCGAAGTTTTGATTTGTTACGAAAACAAGTTCTTCTTTCTACGTTTCTACTGTCTAGAAATTCTACTTTTCTTTTTTTTTTTTTGAAATCCTTCAATCAATGGCACCAAAATAAAGTCAGTGATTTAAGACGTTTAATTTTCAAGTAGATAATAATATAAAATAATTATGAAATTAATCATAATGTATAAATACGTCTAAATGACGTTTCTCCACCTGACTGGGGAAAATAAAATAGGCTCTGAGAACATTAAAAAACAGTTTCTAAGCAACTTTGACTCCAAAAAAATTACTTCTAACAGAAATTTCAAGGAAATGAACATGTTTTTGACTGATCTTTTTGCTCAATTGCTTTGTTACTAGACTTTGTCATACTGAGAAAAAAATGTGATTTTATAAGCAGTTGTGTTGATATATTAACTGGATTTTTTACATTCCTGGTTGTGACTGAATTAAGTGACTGAATTAACCGGTGATTTTACCGGTGAACAGTTAGCACGCTTCAGAGATAACGTAAATGTTGTTTTCGTACAATAATAGTAACGTCGCTAGAAAACAGCACTAAATAGGAAAAGCTGAAAAAGGACTGTTACTAATTAACGGTAATACATTTTATCTTTCGTTATTAATGCTTCAAAAAAGAACTCTATTTCTAAATTGACAGATTACTAACGGGCTGTTTTATAACTACATTGCATTGATGTGAAATCTAATTATAATTAAAAGCTGATTTTATTAACCGGTGGTTTTATTAATATTTGGCCCTCTTCAGATTTCAGAGATAACGTAAATGTTGTTTTCGTACAATAATAGTAACGTCGCTAGAAAAAAAGCTCAAGAGGAAAAACTTGATGACTAACTTTTATTAATTGCGACAATTAATATCACAAAAAGTAGTTTATTTCCACAGTGCATGGGGAAAATTGGTCCTTTTTAATATATCATCTCAGAGTAATTGTAGAAATATATTTTCAGTCTCTTTAAAAGCAGGTGAACTACCGAAACACGCTTTCTCAATTTCGAAAGGCTTAAACATGGCTTTAAGTCTGCTCGACCTTAAGTTACTTGTTATTCTAAGAGGAATCGCTCCACTGATTAAAAAGTAGTCGAAAACAAGAGCGGTAGATTAAGCTCAATTAACTAATATAATGGAAAGGTTGAATGATGAATTTATGGGTGTGGTTTACTCGTGTCCACACCCATGTAGCGAATTGAATTAGATTGTAAAATAAATTAAAACAATGGCGGATGAGAAAGAAGCTCACCTCACAGTCAAGAGTTCGCAATCTGACGTTCCAACACGGGAGTTAATACCGAATGCACGCGTCCAGCATTCGAAAAGAATATTAAACGATTTTTTTTTTTTGCTTGACTGTTAACTCTAATCACACAAACGCTGTAAGAAGTAGCGCAAAAGATCCTTCCTTGCATAATGCAAATGAAGAGAGTAAGGGTAGATATTTTAGTTAGAGTGTGAGAAATTGCACTGTCAAGAAAAAAATTAAAATACGAGGTCCGATGAAAGGGTATCCTGACTGGATTTTAACTTTTTGGTGGTCAGACACACATTATACCACCACGCAATCTTCAATTTTCCCTCAATAACTTCTAACCAGTTTTGACCATGAATGCCTCCCATCAATGACGTAGTACAAATGAAATATCATTTAAACATTACATTTTTGTTTGACGCTACCAATATCGAAAGGTGCATTTCAGATTAGGTTTCTAGTAAAATAGGATACGTATGCATTTTTTCAATGAATGCCTCCCATCAATGATTGGTACACATGAAATATCATTAAGATATTACATTTTTTTACACCACCAATATCGAAAGGTGCATGTCAGATTAGGTTTCTAGTAAAATAGGAGACGTATACACTATTCCAATGAATGCCTCCCATCAATGACGTAGTACAAATGAAATATCATTTAAATATTAAATTTTTTTGTTTGACGCCACCAATATCGAAGGTGCATTTCAGATTAGGTTTCTAGTAAAATAGGATACGTATGCATTTTTTCAATGAATGCCTCCCATCAATGACTGGTACACATGAAATATCATTAAGATATTACATTTTTTTACACCACCAATATCGAAATGTGCATGTCAGATTAGGTTTCTA
Source organism: Meta bourneti (assembly GCA_933210815.1). Classification (NCBI taxonomy): domain Eukaryota; kingdom Metazoa; phylum Arthropoda; class Arachnida; order Araneae; family Tetragnathidae; genus Meta; species Meta bourneti. The sequence continues at coordinate 80,949,987 of OW119933.1, forward strand.
GTAAAATAGGAGACGTATACGCTATTCCAATGAATACCTCCCATCAATGACGTAGTACAAATGAAATATCATTTAAATATTACATTTTTTTGTTTGACGCCACCAATATCGAAGGTGCATTTCAGATTAGGTTTCTAGTAAAATAGGATACGTATGCATTTTTTCAATGAATTCCTCCCATCATTGATTGGTACACATGAAATATCATTAAGATATTACATTTTTTTACACCACCAATATCGAAAGGTGCATTTCAGATTAGGTTTTGAGCAAAATAGGATACGTATGCATTGTTCCAATGAATACCTCCCATCAATGACGTAGTACAAATGAAATATCATTTAAATATTACATTTTTTGTTTGACGCCACCAATATCGAAAGGTGCATTTCAGATTAGGTTTTGAGTAAAATAGGATACGTATGCATTTTTCCAATGAATGCCTCCCATCAATGACGTAGTACACATGAAAAGACGTAAGAAAACAACTATAAATACAAAAAGAAGCCCGGTACGGAACAAGATAAATACCACGATTACAGGAGATTTCGAAGATATATCGAAGAATGCTTTATCGCCGACATTGTCATCATATCCGACAGAGAATCCTCTTAAATCCTACCCGTGTTTCTTCATTTAACTTTATTGCTGCAATTTATCTCTGCTGTTATGTTTGCCCATGTGTCCGCCATCTTGAAGGATATTAAAACGTCAGGGCCCTAACACAGGAATGAACGTTCGTTATTTATTGGAAGTGTATGTTACGTCATAAAAAACCCTTTCAACGAGTTTTTATATGAGTGACTGCGAGTTTTGTTTACTTTTATCATCATTTAGAGTTTTTTAATAGTTCTCGCTGCAGGGAAAAAGAGGGGAAATACGACCCGGTTCCGACGCTTAGGGATTAACTTTCCCTTTTTTCCCTTCTTCCCGTTCGCGCAGTTTTTGTTTCTGTCCATTCCAACTTTTTTCTTTCAGTGAAAAGTTGGGAAACTAATTTGCCTGTAAATTCAGAGGAACAAAATCCATCACGTTGGGATTATAGAGATTAATTTTTTAATGGAAATAGCTCCTCTTTCCGCAAGCAAAGAGGGGAAAAAACAACTCTCGGCCAAATCAGGCCGACGTGAAACAATATTTTTATTACCGTGAAAAATTGTTCTCCGGTTTTTTAAAGTTCCACACCGCTGCCACATCCCTCGATATTTTTATCCCGCTTTTTATACCTCTATTTTCTAGATGAATTAGCGCCAGTAAATAACGTACAAAACTACTCCAGGACAGGCTGGGAGTGTTTGGAAAAAGCATTATTTTCAACTTTTGAATCGTTCTCGTCATATACATCATAATTTGGGAGAGCTTAGCATTTTTCGGCAACTCGAAACTGGTTTTTTTTTCAGGATTCGTATACCTTTTTGCGATGCAGGTTTGATGTTTGAAAAACTGGATTATATGGCTGCTTTATCATGATTGTGATTCCTCGACTTTTCAGTTTTTTGCTGTTTGTGTCATCCATTTGTTCTGTTTGTTCGAGTGTTGTCATTTCTTGCTGCTGTTCAAGAAAGAAGTCTCACTTCGCGATAGTTTTACAAAACAAATTGCTTCCTATTTTAAATTTTACGATTGAAATGGACTTTTTAACAAAACGGTTCAGTTTTTGTAGAGATCATTATAAGGTAAATAACATGTTTTGTGCTCTTATTGTGTATCCCTTAATGATGAAATATTAAGGGTTGCTTGTTGGTTAATTGGGGTTTTTTAGGTTTTATGTCCAAGGGCCATATTAGGTCAAGCTGTGCCAAACACAAGACAACGTCAGGTAAAAAATGTGAAAGGGAAAAAAGAGAGATTTATGAATAGAGTAATGTGATGAAAGCAGAAAAGATTGCTTGGGTATCCCAGGAGCGCGACTTCCATGTTTACTAAAGACACTAAACCCCATGTTCGAGGGTTGTCATTTCTTGCTGCTCAAGAAAGAAGTCTCACTTCGCGATAGTTTTACAAAACAAATTGCTTCTTATTTTGAATTTTACGATTGAAACGAACTTTTTAACAAAACGGTTCAGATATTGTAGAGATCATTATAAGGTAAATAATATGTGTTTTGTGCTCTTCTTGAGTATACCCTAATGATGAAATATTTAGGGTTGGTTGTTGGTTAGTTGGGATTTTTAGGTTTTATGTCCAAGGGCCATATAAGGTCAGCTGTGCCAAACACAAGACAACGTCAGATAAATGTCGTGAGAGTGAAAAAAAGAGGTATTGTGGAATAGAGTAGTGTGATGAAAGCATAAAAGATTACTTGGGTGTCCCGGAAGAGTGACTTCCATGTTTACTAAAAACAGTAAACCCCATGGGAAAAGAGAGAATTATTTAGAGAATTTAAAAGAAGGAGAATTGCACTGCGATAGCAACTATATTCTTGGGAAATTTTTCTAGTGGCTTAATCAGAAATATTTTAATCATTTTATTTTTATATTGTAAGGCAGAATAAATACGCTAAGAATTATCTTAAGTGTTACGTTGTACATAAACGTTGTTATAATTTTTACATACGTTATAAAGACATTTCTTTCGTGTTCGGTACATTCTTCGTTTTAATTTTCTCTTAAATTTGTGTTTCGTTCACAGTTATTGCTATTAATCATTGCCTAAATAATAATAAAGCTCATAAATATCAGCGGAAGTGCGTCGAAACAGAAAAGAAAACAAAATTCAAATATCCAAAAACTGAATATCTAGGGTTGTATAGAACAACGATTCTAAATTATTTTGGTTCAAAGCCCTATTTAATTCTATCAATTCTCTATTAATTATTGTCTAATAACAAAGCTTATAAAGATCAGCGTAGAAGCGTAGAATGAGAAAAACATGTCGAGGGTTGTATAGAACAGCGATTCTAAATTATTTTGCTTCAAAACCCTCTTTCAAATCCATAAATATAATGGAGCCCGTAAGTTTCTTAATGCGGAGGAATTATACAATTAAAATTTATAAAGAATACTATAATTATTTGTTTTAATGTCAAGCATAAAAATATAATTAAATGCTACAAACTATACTATAAAGGTAAAATACTACTATTGTATTTTAACTGTTTAGAATAAACATAACCATAAGATGCATCAAGTTCGAATGATTTATGGAATTTCAAAAAATAGTTTATCATATCTCTGGGTGTTAAATTAGAAATAACTACTCGGCCAGTTACATGTTCACCTTGTAAGTGATAAATTGAGAATTTTCGGATTCTTACAAGGAATGCTTATCATTCATTATCAATGGTTATAACATCCGTGTGTGTGTGATACACCAAGCCCCCGTTATGTCATGCATTCGATATATCGCTCTTTTACTTGTCTGCCACTTTGGTTTGCGAACAAAACATCTTAACTAGTTTCTTTGAATGTAGAGATCAAATCTTAGAAAAGTAGTCAATCCTAAACCGAATTGATAAAAGGATTTGGTTGTCTCTAACGAGTGAATAAGAAATTTCTGTTTGCAGACATATTAAACCCCATTAAGCATAATTAAAAATGATTTTCGGGCATCGTTTTGTTTAACTCTTTTATTTACATAATTTTAAGTAAAATTGCGTAATGAATGGAAAGGACGTATCAATTATAGAGTACCTACAGAATTTCAGCGAACCTCCACATTATAATTTATTAGAAAATTTGCAATTTTTGTCTCCCAAGAAGCGCGATATATCATTTTGTTATTATATATACTTATTCATATCGTCTGCTTACAAATGAAACACACTCAGTCAAAATTCTCAAGATGCGAGTTTTTTAACTTTTCCAAACCAAAATGCAGGGATCTTTAGATGGATGAAGTCCACTAAGTTATTTTTTCTTATGTATGAACACATGTGTTTTCCAGACACTCATACATTCCAAGATATCAGAACCCTCAAAAACGATGACGCATGCATTCACTTGAAGACATGAGAGTAAACATGCCTTTCCCTCAATATGAAGGTTAAATTTCATCTTGAGAAACACTTTGTGAGTAAAGTTTCAAGAGTAGAACATTTGCAAATTCATTTTGTCATAACTGTTTTTTGACTTAGTGTGTTTCACTTGTCTTTTCAAAAGACACTCATACGTTCCATGATATCAGAACTCTCAAAAAAGATGACACATGCCTTTACATGAAGACATGAGAGTGTATATGCCTTTCCCTTGATATGAAGGCTAAATTTCTTCTTGAGAAACACATAGTGAGTAAAGTTTCAGGAGTATAAATTTTTCCCTTCGTTTTCTCAGAATCGTTTTTTGACTTAGTGTGTTTCACTTGTGTTTTCAAAAGACACTCATATATTTCGAGATATAAGAACTCTCCAAAACGATCGAGTATAAGTGTCTACGAAAATGTCCTGACATTCCTTTTCAGCGTGCCGTCCTAAATGCACTTCGCATTATTAGATGAATGCAGACTTGGAAACGGGAGGGAATACTTCTTTGATGCATACTTCCATTGAGTGGATTTTCTGAATGGGCGACCACCAACAATAACCGATTCAATAGCAAGCCGTTTGAGGGGACTTGGTGATGGATGACACATGAAACATTCAGGGATTTTCTTTTATTCATTTCATTAGGCTTTCGATCCAACTACTTACGAAATTTGTGAAAGGCCAGTTCCTATGAAACATACGTCCTTTAACCCAACAAAAGACAAAATATTAATCTCTGCAAACTGAGAAAGTAGTATTTATCAAATATTTCAACTACTGAATTTTATTTTCATATACCATGACATTTCTTAAAAAGAAATTGCGCAGATCATCTCCAGTACCCTTTCATCACTGGTACCTCAGTGGAACACCAGGAGAGCTGCTTGCCTTAAATTTGCCCCGGAAAACGTCCTGTATGCTTGCAAGGATCCTATCTGGCCATTTGAAAAAGATTATATTCATTGATGGACAGAAATCCTTTCCCACCTGTATAAAGTGCGGCTTATTACCAGCCTCTCCCTCACAATCCTGAATTGCATTGGAGCCATACATCAAGACATTTTTAAGGATCCATCTGCCATTGCCCAAAAACTTTTTTGCACAGACTCAATGACTTAGTGTAATTTGTTGTCTTTTTTACACTGGGATAAGAAATAAGAAAGAGGAAGATTTTCATATACCTTTATAACCCGATAGCTCGGAATGAAGATTGTACCAGTATTAAAATACCACCTTCACGAAATAGTCTTCGTTTGCTCGGTTTTGTTTACAGTAACCCGTCGTTATATCATCCGTCGATATATTTTATTTCTAATTTCTTTCGACCCTTACTATATCGCTCTCCTCGATATATCCCTATCTTTGATACATCGCTCCACTCACTATATCACTCTCCTCAATATATTGCTCTCTTTGATAGATAACTTTTCTTGATAAATCGCTCTCCTTGATACATTACATCATTGATATATATCTCTCCTTGGTATATCCCTTTCCTAGATATATCGTAACTCTTCTCAATTTATCCCTCTCATTGATATATCATTCTCTATCCCTAATATATCCCTCTCCTTGGTATAGCCATCTACTTGATATATCGCTCTCCTCGATACATCGTGCTTTTTTAATGTCTCCCAAGAAGCACGATGCAACCCCGAGGGGTTACTATATTCTGTTAACCCTTTGTCGGTAAAATCGTAAAAAATATTTTTCGGAGAAAGACTTGATGGGTTGAGAACCTATCATCGAAAATGAATTTATTTTAATTGTAGTAAGTTCTAAATTTCTTGTTTAAGGGAAGTGAAACACCGAATGTTCCCCGTCCTTCTAGAATACATGAAAGAATATTTATATACATTAGCCTTACTGTACCAAATCAAGAATATTTATTCACAGGGGCCATAACCCTTTCTGAGGTTGTGGGACGCCAGACGTCCCACCATTCCTGAAGCAGTTAATCCTCTTAGGGGTTCACACACATATATTCCTTCTGCAACTTGTAATCTGTACATGACTTCTAAACAGTTTTAACCAGTTGAATCTTAGGATTCTTTCAACCAATGGATGTGGGTATTTAGTCATTCAGTGTATTGTGGGGTATCATCAATACCTACACTACTCGGAAATCTCGTGGCTCTCAGAAGGTTAAAGGAGGTTTAGAGTTACTTCTTACTGAAAACTTACCACTTACTGAGAATACCACATACATCTATATAACCCTACCACAAAGGAAATCTATCAGGATAATGACGCCTATTTTTTAAAATCTTTTCACAGCACTGAACCCTGGCAGTTGAACTGGCGTATTTTTTCCAGATCAAATTCAATCTATGCTTCCAATGATAAATCGCGTATTTCATGTTTCAGCTGGTGGAAAAGACATGGACGCACATCGCTTTAAAAGTCACTATCCCTGTTTTGAATTCGGAAAATATTTAGAGTCGGTACAGGTCATCATCTTAAAATATAAGTAGATTGAACATTGTTATTGAGACCAGCTTCAAAAAGTGTGACCAGCATGTCGACTAGTAGTCACATGACTGCTCTGTAAAAAACTTACTTGGTTGGCCGATTTAGTATCTTATCCCACCGTTTGGCGATATAACATCTTATGACAAGGTGTGTGAATACGCATTTCTATAGAGTGGCGACAAAAATGGTGAAATCGCTAAAGCCTACTACCATCAGATGATCGATCTGTGGACCAATCACCTGCTGAATCAATGCATAGAAGTCTTCTCCCGTTCCGGGGACCAATTATATGCTGAATGTTAGGTTTCACCCAGGAGAGGAAAATAATCTAAGGGTCACGTTACTACTAGTTTTGATCACATGATCCTGATCACATAAAAAGGTTACCATTTCTGAATCTACTTTTACATTTCCTCTACGGTAGAGATAGTCAATGATCACTGGGGGACAAAATTTGGAAAATTACTTAGTGATAAGATGTTTGTAGTACGGATAAATTTTTCTGATATTTATTATTATAATTTGATATTATATATTAATTTATTATATTGATATATTAATTTATTATATTGATATATTAATTTATTATATTGATATATTAATTTATTATATTGGTATATTAATTTATTATTATATATTTATTATTATAATTTGATATTATATATTGATTTATTATATTGATATATTAATTTATTATTATATATTTATTATTATAATTTGATAATATCTTATTTTAATTACTTTTCTTACTACCCCTGAGTGGTACACGCATATGTTCGTTCCGTAAATTGTTGTCTTCCCTGCATGACTTCCAAACAATTTTGACATTGACCGATAGGATCTTTCCTAGGATTCTTTAAACTAATGGATGTGATTATTTCTTCATTATGTGTGCTGTGGGAAAAAGTAACACTACACTTCTTGGAAAACTCATGACCCTCACAGGATTATATAAGTTCCCATTAATAAAACAATCACCTTCGTTTCTTCTGAATAAACAACTTTTGATCTTTTTAAGAGTAATAACTTAAAGGGTGTAGTAAAAAGTATTCAAAACATTACGTTATACATAAGCGTTGATTTTTGTACCGACAGATAGCTTGCCAAGTGTCAATATAAATTCTTCCTTTTAATTTTTAAGTTACTTCTTATCGAAAACTTGGAATGATAAGTAAATCTATAAGCATTTCCAACAGAAATCTGTCAAGTTGGTTGGTTGGGTTGGGTTTTATGGCTCAAGGTCCAAAGACAGACAAGCTGGGCCAACCGCATAATGCAAAACAGCAAAAATAAGTAAAAGGTTACAATGGGTCTAACAATAAAAGCATATTTAAAATTATATATTACTGTACATATGAAATTATTTAGTTTAGATGGTATAAAAGGTGGCGCATTTGAATTTGATTGGATGTTTGGGTTTTATGGCGCAATGACAAAAAGTGCACTATAAAAGATGTAATGCAAGTAGGTCAACATGGTAAAATAAATTATGAAGGTTAAAAACATAAGTACACAAAATTGTGATAAGATGGGGTGTCCCAACCTTAGTCGACTATTAAAATTCTAATATGAAATGTAATCATAAATGATTAATTATAATGATGGTAAAATGCCGCAACAATGTAAGAAGGCAAAGAGCGATACATATAGAGGGTGACCCAACAAATCTGATAAAATAGGTAATGAGGTTTTAAAAATCATCTATATAAATGTCTAAGGCATGTGTTAAAATATGGTTTATGGAGGGATGTTCTTGGCAATGCTGACACGATGGAGCGATTGAAATCTATCAGGATAATGACGACTCTTCCAAAAACTCTTCACAGCACACGAACCTTGCTTGAACCCCGACAGCTGAACCGACGCCTTTTTTCCAGATCTTATTCAACCCATGCTTACCAACTATGATAAATCACGCGTGTTTTATGTTTCAGCAGGTGGAAAAAAGACATCGAAGCACCTCATATCTCACCGACACTGGATAATGGCTTCAAAAGTCATTATCCCCGTCTCGAACTCGGAAAATATTTGGAGTCGGTGGAGGTACCCAGTGATCACTTCGTGACAAATGCTTTCATTATCACCCCCCGCGACATCATTAGAGGAAAACTCCGGGTGCCCCCGAATTTCACGTGGAAAATCATTGCGCCATCGCAGCATCTTATCTGCAATCCAGAGCCTATTATCGTTATCGGAATCCCCTAATTCCTCACATTCTGATTGCCAGATCATCTGTTTCCCCTTCTGGAGATCTATTTCCTACCGCCTGCCCGATAAACCCAGACCATCGCTTCGATGAGCTCACAACGACCTTTGATTTCACCACGTGGACAGAACACTGACACTTCAATTTGAAACTCGATCCCCTAATCGATCGAGCAATTTTCGGCCTCACCCGCAATTTAGGGAGAGGTCTTTTGTTTTGAGCACTTGGTTTTGGTGCTTAGTGAACTGGATACAGGGTGGAGATAGTGTGAAGGAGTCACTTGGACTAAAAATATTTATAGCGCTGGACAAACCAAGCCAAGCCATCTTCTGGTCTGTGTTGGTTTGGCAAAGTTGGTTTGGTCCTGATCTAGTGTTAGATTTTTTGAACGGTTTTGGACTCATGGATTTGGTTTAGCTAGGCATTAAGGAATAAGATGCAGATTTCTATTTCATGAGAGAACCGTCACTTAAACTGGTACCTGTGACCGTCATCTAAACTGGTGCCAGTGTCCGTCATCTAAACTTTTACTATCGTCCGTCATCTAAACTGGTGTCAACGTTCATCATTTAAAATAGTATCACTGACCGTCATCTAAACTGGAACCAGTGGCTATCACTGAAACTGGTACCAGTGGCCATCACTGAAACTGGTACCAGTGGACGTCACTCAAACGGGTAATGGGTCAGAATTATTTCTCTCTAGGGCGCTTAGTTTCTAATCTCATCTATGATTGCTAACCCTCCAAAAAATAGGTTTACGAAAGAAATGAAGCTTCCCCAGATTGATATTCTGAATGGGTCATCGAGCAGAAGCGTATGTCTAATAAGGTATGTAATTTAGGTTTTATGGCGCAATGTTCAAAAACGGACAAGTAGCACCAAGAGCACACATGTGTGGTAGACCTAAATTTTAAAGAATTATTTCTATCTAGTGGTTTAATTCTTAAGCATCTAAAATTACTAACCCTCCAAAAAATAGAGTTTACGAAAGTAAATGATGCTTCCTCCAGATTGATATTCCTATCCAGCCCTCGAGCAGAAGCGTATGTGTGGTAGACCCAAATGTTACTCAATTATTTCCCTCTGAAGGGTTTATTTCTTAAGCATCTAAAATTACTAACCCTCCAAAAAATAGAGTTTACGAAAGTAAATAATGCTTCCTCCAGAAAATATTCTTAATGGACCCTCGAGCAGAAGCGTATGTGTGGCAGACCTAAACTTTACAAAATTATTTTCCTCTAAGGGGTTTCAATTTTAAGCATCTAAAATTACTAACCCTCCAAAATGTAGTCTACGAAAGAAATGAAGCTTCCTCCAAATTGATATCTGAATGGACCCTCCAGTAGAAACGTATATGTGGTAGACCTAAATTTTACGGAATTATTTCCTTTCCCACAATGTATATACAACCCCTCTCCTTGACATTTGAGTTAGAAGTTCGATTTGATGCGAGCGAAGTTGAGATAGGTAAAGAGCGGAAGTAATGAACGGTTTGATCATGCCATATTAGATATCTCTTCTCTCTTTCAAATCGATCGCCTTGGAAATTGATGCAAATGCAGCTCATTGAGGGAGCCGAGAGAAGAGGAATTCCGAATACAACCCTGATTGAGATCATTCATAGTTGATGACTCCTTTCTCAGAGAGCAGAGTGTGTCGCAACTGTTTCGGTGGAAGAGAAACTTGATAAGGGAAGGTTCCGGAGAGAGTTTGGGTCTCAATTTCTCTTCATCCATTACAGTGTCTGAGAGGTATCTTTCATAAAACAGTGCCGCATTTCTAAGTAGGCTTCACTAGGGGCGTAGCGAGAGGGAACTATGGAAGACCTCGAAGATGTTGTCTTGACTTCTAAAATACCTCTATAAATGAAGTATTATGAATGCATGAAATAGTTTTTGTATTCTCCAAACTAAATGAATCTCCCTTTGTTCCAAAATAAGTAACATTTTCTTTTATTTCCAGGCCATTGTGAACACAAATCCTTCAGTCGAAAGTACACACAAATAAAAACAAGAACTAGCAGTTTACGCTTGAATTTTGTTTCGAAAAAGAAGTAGATTCAATCGAAAATGAAAAGGTTTATTTTTCTATAACATGGTTAAGCATTACATAGTAAGACATCCTTTGGCTTTTAATGTAGCAGTTTTTCTTTCTTAATGTGTACAATTATATACGCATTACTTCCAGATGATATCTTATTACACTTTACATACGTAAATGAAAAAGTTTATTTTTTCAACATGGTTAAATATTACATATTAAGACAGAGTTTGACTTTTAGTATAGCAGTTTTTGTTTCTTAATGTGTGCAATTATGTACGCATTACTTCCAGATGACACATCTTATACTTTCATACATTTTAAGAAATTGTTTTCTTTCGGGTAAACTTCTACCTTTGGCATAAAAGATGCAAATATCAGACCAAAAATATTTCCAATGATAACTAAGGTTTATAAATTCATTTAAGTTTTATTAAATTATTGGCACAAATGAATACTTCAAAAATAAAGCATATCCTACTTTTTCTAAATTCCTTCACATACCTAACTGGGTACACGTTACAGAAGAATTGGTAAGTGAGTATAGTATTTGAAAAATACGTTAAACTACTGTAATATGGACTAGAGTTTATTACTCACTCCAGACTTTTGTGAAGTAATAAGCTCTAGGTAAGCATAAGCTTAAGGCAAAAGATGTTAGCATTTTAATGTACTCAAATGATTTCATGAAATATATATATTTATAACCATATCCGTCCTTCAAGATAGAATAGGTTAATAACTTAGAAAAATTCACTCAATAACAAGGTGGTTATACAAATTCTATAAGTGACAAATTAAAATAACAATTTTGTAAAATATATTTATTTTATGTGTTTAAAATATATGTATGTACCTCGGAGACATAGGACAGTATCACAAAAATAAAATTTTTCAAGGGAGCAGTTTAAAGTTCTTTTTTTCTACATCTCCCTCAGTTACATAATTATTTTAACGAGGCAGTTCTGTATGTATTGAGACTGGACAATGTTGTATACCATTGAACCGAGCAAAAAAAGTTGGTTCAAATTATTATAAAAATTCTATTTTCAAAACCCAAATGGACATAGTGTCATATGCCATCCAGGTACAGATATACAAAACAGTTCATATATATGTAAAAACAGCTAAATAAATTTAAATTTAAAAATAAAAAAAATTGAAAATTGTTTAAGATACATTCTTAAATGTGCTCTTTATTAAACAGCATGTTTTCCGCTTTTATGAATATTTGTGTCGTTCTTTTGCTTTTTAGATTTAAAATACTTATCTATCACTTACGTATATATGTATTTGCATATTTACTTAAAAACATTTTTAATGTCCAACCACTGACACCTTTGGCCTGTCTTCCATTTGTGAGGGAGCTCTTAATAGAAAGTCCCGCTATTCCAAACAGGAACAATCGCCAACATATATAAGCTAACAAACCGAGATTCGAACCCAGGATCTATTGGGTGACAGGCAAGTGCTATGACTGCTATACCCAGGTAGGCAGAATATTTACTTCAAACTTGACATAAGAACAATTCGATGAAAAAAGGCTAAAATTGCATTGATTAAATATTTTACACTGAAAAAATAGTATTTTAAGCTTTCATTTCTTTTATGAATACTGAAATTCGTAGATCGTAATTATTTTTTCTCTATTATATCAAGCTCATCAAAGTTGCGTTTTCCCCATTTTACATTCATTCGAGAAATATGTAAAATTTCATTTGCGCATTGAATTTTAAAAAAGGTACACAAAAGATAATTTAGTGTACAGTTAAATAATCAGTGTACAGTTAATAAATAAATACAGTAAAATAATAATTACACTTCAACCCTCTGAGTTCATTCACATATATGCGCTCTGAAATCCTGCAGTCTCCCCTGCATGATTTATAACCAGTTTTGTCTTTCTTGACCAATAGAATCTTACGGTTCTTTCACTTAAAAGATGTGATTATTTAACCATTATGTGTGTTGTGAGGTCCACTACTTGAAAATCCCATGATGATTAGAGGATTAGCAACATATAAACTTTAATTAATATTTTAAGTGAAATCTGCTTTATTTTTTCTATTTTTATAAGTTTCTTTTGAATTTGATTCAATAATTTCTCATAAAAGAAAACTAGTTATTTTTTAATTTCAATATCATTCAATATCCACATTGAAACATGGTTAAATGTTGTCTATTTCAAACCACGAGTTAATAAAAATTACATTTAAATCATTAATAAAAATATATTATGATCATGGCTTTTATCATCAAATTCTATTACTGTCTATATGGATTTCTCGATTAATATTCTGCAAATAAATCCATTTTATGATTAAAAATTATTATAAACACAGGTAATGACTGTGTTTGGTTAATGAAAGAACTCTTAAGTTATGCCTATGAGTTTGAGTTATTTATATTAAGATATCGGAGGGACACAGAACTCCATAGAGCACGTAGTGTGTATTCAGTAGGCTAAGCAGATAAAATAGTTGAAATGCTTTTTAGTAGAGATGGGAGTATTCAAATACAGGTACTCGTGTACTCAACACTTAAAAGTATTCGTTGTACTCGATTCTTTTTCTATATATTCGAATACAGTAATATTCATCGAAAGTATTCGAATACTAAAGTACTCGGGTATTAAAGTTTTCAGCTTGGGTATTCGAATACCCAAGTAATCAAATATCAATCACCAATGCAGCAGTGTTGGGTTGTATACCTATCCATGTTGGTCGTGTATCAAAAATTACCCTTTGTATGTAAGATAAATAACAATACACAACGATCCATTGTATTTCCCTCTTGGAGTGGGTTTGAACTTTGATCCCTGTGTCACAATTGCACTAACTCCGAAGCTGGGAAAATCAGAACAAAGTATTTTTTAATAATAACCTCACTGCTTTCAATGCTTGAAAGTACTCGAATATCAAAGTATTCGATTCTTAAAAGTATTCGATTCTTAAAAGTATTCGATTCTTAAAAGTATTCGATTCTTAAAAGTATTCGATTCTTAAAAGTACTCGATTCTGCCAATCTACTTCTTAGTAATGACCACGAAGAATTTGACTCAGGGTTAATGAAACACGCAGACTTTCTCCTATCGTTCGGTAAATTTAAAATAAACTTGGAGTAAGAGAACCATTTCTCATATCTTGATATTTCAGGAAGTAAGCTTTTGCAGATGAATTATGTTATAGATTATTGGAAAATCTGTCGCAGATCAGGGAATAATTTATGAAGTGGGAACGTAATTGCATTCAGTAATTAACTGCGCATTAAAGATTGAAATCTTCGACATTAAGAATTAAAATCTTATTTTCATTAACAGATTTTGTTATTTTCATTTCGTTTTATTACTCAACTATTTTTAGCTTTATTTATTCAGTTTGTACTTATATGTCCGTTTTATCTTTTTTTCTTTAATAATGCTGCCATCCTTAAGATAATATTAAGGTTACTTAATTTAAGGGTTACTCCATTACCCATCCTGGTGATTGTCCCGACAAGGTATCTCGTCACTAGCAAAACTGACCAGATCTTGATGAACGAGATATCACGTCATCGGGAAAATTACTGAACAGATCTTGATCTCGTCATAAAAAAAATCATCAATATCTTGATGAAATACTCGTCATTAGTAAAATTGAATGGTTAATGAAAATAAGATTTTGATGGAAGAGATATCTAGTCGCAACCACTTGGAGGATTAAAGTTATATTTTTGTAGGTATATTTTGATATTAGAGTTTACTTTATAAAATTGTAAGTGAAATTGCATTCGTAATTCCTATACGAAAATATATTTTTGACATTTCAAAAATAAAAGCAGACATCTTCATACTCCGTTTTTAATTTCTAATTATTTTAATTGGATTTTATATTAACCGATATTTTCAATATTTCTCAATATTAGTGTTCGGTTTTCATGACGTAAGGACCAGATATGGCCAGGGAATGTTTTTTGCGTCAAGTAAATGGACATACACACACAAAGAAAGTTTTTACTGATACAGAAAAGAAAAATATACCAGAGGGTAGTCGAAGGAATCCAACCTGCGCCCCCTGCAGCTCACAGCCTGCTTGCGCAGTGGGCAAATCACTGGGCTATGGCGATCCCTTTTTTAATATTAAAACTAGTTTAATAAACGTAATAATGATCATCTATCCAAAAAATTAGTGAATATTTTAATTTTTACTTTGAATATAATTCTATTTCTTTATATTTTTATTTAATTTCTATGTAGTCAAATAATGTTAATTACTCCGATTCTAAATTATCTTACAGTAGACAACTTATTAACTGAGCAAATGAAGGAATTCCTCATGGTATATATAAATTGCCATTCATTCTTAGAAATATTTAGATTTTCTAATCAATTATAATGTTTTAATTTGCTAGAAAAACTTATGAACCTCATTTGGTTGATCCCTTGAAGGTAGATATAAAGACAATAAAGTAAAAATATTTTACTTTCAATTCAAATATTCAAATATTTCAAAAACTTTGAAACATTTGTTAACATAAATAATCAAATTACATTTAAAAATTTGCAGTATTAATCAAATGTGTTGTGACATCAAATTTTTTTAATCAATTAAAGTTACCAATAAAAAACAAATACGTAAATTTTAAATGTTTTTCAGAAATGCCTCACTGACATTTGATAATATAATTTACAATAAAACTTAATAATTTTACAAATATAAGTTATCATTGATGCTGAACCATTTATGAACCATAATTCTTACAAATTAAATTAAAAGTAATTTAATTATCTATAATTTTAAGTCTCGAGCCATGTTTTTGTCTTTAAGTAGATTTGAAACGCATTAATAGTTCTTGTGTGCTAAAAACTTAATTTCTTCTAAAAGTGGCATAAAACTGCCTTATTAGATTGTATTTACATGCATTCACAGCTATGCATACACATACCTTTACATTACTCATTACAGACAAATATTAGGTATTCATACATATGTGCAGATGTTTTTTAATGAAATAATTGTTAAATTGATGAAATTAATGTAGTAATAAATTTATAAGTATGTTTTCATTCCTATTTAGCTTTGCCTTTTCTAAATGTTCATTGCTTTTTGGGGGTCCTCTTTATTTTTTATTCCTTTGTGAATATATGTTAATTATAAGGCCTGCAGGGCGAAAAGCTTCGAAAAAAGACGCATTTTATTATAATTTGTTAATATATCAATATTTTTAACGTATTACGTAACTAAAACTAGTTATGATAGATTAAAGTAGTGCCTTGTTCACTCTTAGGTTACTTCAAATTTTCATCTTTATATTTTAAAAACTTGTGGAGATTTGAAAT
Organism: Meta bourneti; assembly: GCA_933210815.1. Taxonomy (NCBI): domain Eukaryota; kingdom Metazoa; phylum Arthropoda; class Arachnida; order Araneae; family Tetragnathidae; genus Meta; species Meta bourneti. The sequence goes on from OW119933.1 coordinate 80,965,985, forward strand.
AATTAGTAATGAACAAATTGCTACGCATTACATTGTGTTGCAGTGCATTTGCAAGTATTGTTCATTTGAAATGCAATTTGCATTTTCTAAAATTATGCAAGCTGTGAGCTTAAATTTTCTATACTTATTTAATTTTTTTTTATTTTAAATTACTATAATGATTTAAAAAGTTCAGTCATTTTCTCATTATCTCCTCTATTAGACTTGATTTGTAAGACATAATTATTGTTCAGATGGATTATCTTTGTTAATTTCCGATTTTTTATCTAAATATTAATTTAGTTTGTCAAGACAATAAATTTGTAATTGCCTTATTGCGTATATCCATGATAAAAATTACATTCAAATTAAATTTTTACGAATGTAAATTTTTATGCCCCTTGTCCAGAGATTTCTTGGGGTTTGATTTTAGCCTAGAGGTGAGGAGCAAGAAAAGTAAGATGAGACTAAAGAAAGAAAAAGTTTGAATCAAAATAAGGTTCGGCAGATGCCAAGCCCCAAAAGACAAATTATCCATTTATCAGCATAATTGTTCATTACCATAATGGCAACGTTTAAGATTTTTTGCTTATTTACTGGTTTTCCTTCAGAACAATAAAATAAAAATTCATAGTGAAACTAATGCTTAAAAACAATAAACATTCATCATTAACAATCTGAGCAAATTATGCTACAAATTTGTTTGACAAAATGGTCTTATCAGCTATTAGTCGTGAACAATTGCAATTTAGTTCATTTTTCATTTCAAATATGTATAAATATGTTATGTGTGTAATTTTATTTTAATTAATTCCAACATAATTAATCATGAAATGCAAAACAGTGCATACACACTGATCTAATAACATAGTAGACGTTTTACAGGGCACTTTAAAGAGTTATGTTACTTTGTGATGTATGTGTGTGATGTTTTTGTTTGGTATAATCTAAAACACTTATTTATATTGGGCATATTCAAAATTTTATAAGCATATGTTTAATGGCACGATTCTTAAAACTTGTAATTATTGATTTTTAAATGTTCTGTGTGAGAATATACTGTTGAAATGGTGTGCTTTGCATTCTTAATAACAAATTTCTCCAGAATTAATTGATCAAATAAGTTCTAGTGTAGCAATACATAACCTAGAGTAAGTACTAAACAAACTAAACTCTGAATTAATTATAAACGATGTTTTCAGAATAAACACCATTACAATATATTCATTAGAGACTTCTAAGCAAACGTCAAGAATAGTACTTCTAAGAAATTCACTAAAATTATGAATAAATAATGCTAAAAATAACCGATCATAAATTATGTGTATTACCCACTTCCCAGCTTACTATACATAATTACAGCCCATACTCCATCACCAGAAGATAGAAACACTTTATAAACAATACATAATTCTTTCCATTCGCTTTTAAGTGAAACAATGGAATCCAAAACATAACGGAAAAGTGAAATCTTATATCAATTAATAAATAATCACCGACCGTAAACTGCAGGAACGCAAACAAAAGGATATTAACAACTTTCGAGAAGGATTATTTACCTAGCATTGACAATTTCCCCACACATGCAAAGACGGACAATCGAATAAAGAAAAATCGCGTCTTTTCTCTTGCAAAGCGCAGCGTTTATTTGTATTCGGCTGAGTTACGTCTACCGCCATATTGCCTTCTTCCACAAACCGACACGCAAACGCTGGGAACGCCTTTGCATTTTTTGCTTGCGATTGGCACACAAACAAGCTCACTTATTCCTCCTTACTTGAAGTTTGTGTGTTTGTGACTGTCTCAGGATGCAGGATGCATTAATAAAACATTAAAATATCGACTTACTTGATCCGTTTTGGCGGCAGAAGCGTCGGAATATCCTCTCATTCTTCGGTAGATGTATGCTGGGCGTACAGGCCTTGCCATTCATTGGTAGACGGGTCTCCCAGAAGCTTTTTACTGCGATTCGTTGGGAATCGATAATCACCTAGAATGGCCACACATTTCACCTCGGGGCTTCTTACGTTCAACAATGTATCTCCTTCGTTTTACTTGATCGCTTTGGAAGAGTCTTATTGGGATGGAAAGTCTGCTTTTCATCGGGTTTATTGCTGTGGGAAAACGGAGATTTCCGAAACCGTTCAGATATTGATGATTGGTAATAAAGCATGAACATATTTCGATACAAAAAAAGCAGTTCTCTTCATGTTTATTCACTTAAAAACCGCATTCGGACAGCATGAATTCGGAAAGAAACGGTAGAATAAGAAACCTTGGAATTAAATATTTTGACGATTGTTAGTAAAAACAGTAAATGGTGCAGAAAGGATGTATCTTACTTCACATTTGATCACTTAAAAATGACATTTGGATTGCATGGTTGATTTCTTCTCAGTTACTTTTTAATAAATATATTGGTGATTGGTAATGAAAATAGTGAAGCATTTCGATGCAAAAAAATGCATCTTTCTTCATATTTGATCACTTAAAAATCACATTTCAGATAGCACATGGTAAAGAATCTATACAATACATTACCTTGCGATGAAATAAATTGATGATTGGTAATAAAAATGGTGAAACATTTCGGTTCAAAAAATGCATATTTCTTCATATTTGATCCCTTAAAAACACCATTAAGATAGCATCGTAAAGAATGGATACAATACGGTACCTTGAAATTAAATTTGTTGACGATTGATAATGGAAACAGTGGATCATTTCGATGCAAATAAATTCATCATATTTGATCACTTAAAAACGCCACTCGGATAGCATCGTAAAGAATCAATACAATACGGTACCTTGAAATTAATTCAGATATACTCGTGGGCTATTTAACAATCGTTCATGTGCTTACAAAACTAATTTTATGATAAAATATCTGTTGGAAATCTTGTGTACGAAACTGTACCATTTAAAATTCTTTATCACTTCCGATTCATATTCGTGTGTAAAATTCTACACACGAATGCTTGCTTTAAAGATTTTAAAATTATATGCAACTTAAATTATTTGTATTATAATAAGGTGTTTATTCAACAAGAACAGTCCAGGAAAACAAACATTTAGTGTCTGTTGAATAATTTAATAAATAGTTAAGTTATTTCAGTTTGGAAAATATCTTTAATAACTGTTTATTTATAACATATTTATCGCCTAGCATTCATATTTACAGTAATAATCATTAAATGATATTGCTGAATTGGATATTCCAATTTTAAAAATGTTTTATGTTTTCTAAAGTGTATGGGAAGCCTTATTTTAAGTACGAATTATTCCACCTGCCTGTCTATGTATAAATATAAATAGAAAGTAGCTAAAATTAATTACTGTTGTTAAAATTCAATTTGTCAACAGAGTTTATTTATTTTAAATCTATTTCAATTTTAATTTTAAGTCTCACATTTTCATTTGTTTGAAGGTTTCATAGCTCAGTACTGTTAGATTGAAAATAAATGTTTTCCAATAAAATAATTTCCCAATCAATGCTGCGTCACATGATTTTCTTCCCCCAATGTATTATGAACGCTTAACACATCTGGAATTGTCATAACATATTCGCGTACATAATATGTACTCATTTCTTGTAATAATATGTATAAAGTTTATATAAATATTATCAAATACTATCTTTTAGCACATTTTGAGCAGTGTCATAGATATGTCAGGATTTATACATCCCACATTTATGGTTGGTTATTTATTTTAAGAATACAACTTACAAAAATTTATTTCCACGTAGAACATACTAATCAGTTTTGATGTAAGTAATTTTACTGAAATAGAAAACATATATTACTACTCACGCGATAAGAGCATCAGCTTTAACCTCTTCGCTGGAGGGATAAGTATTTTATACTCCCCAATCGGAAGTGGAAATGATGTCACATGGAGCATTCTGGAACATTCGAGGCTTTTCAAATAAATGGATAAATTAACTAAAAATAGTTAGCCCATCATAGCAAGGTTGAGAATCGAACACAGTGTTTCAGCGAATTTTCAGTACTAAGACATGGAGTCTTAATACTCCTGACACTCAGTTACTCTTCAAAAGGTAAGATTACTTCGTTTGTTCTGCCTGCATTTAACATTGAATAATAGCTGGCATCAAATTTGACCATTAAGGTCTAAAAATTAATAAAAGTTAGAATACGAAAAATTATCATCGAAATTACATTTGAGGAATGGTCTTCGAAAGTTTTCCATTGTCAATTTCAATAGAGTTTAATTTCTCATTTTCTAAAAATATATTTGAAAGCTTTTTAATTAAACATATGCTTGAGCTGAGATTGTAGTTGAACTATTCATAACTAGTAGTCGTATCTTGACTTCAAGCATAGTAATATATCACAAAGCCCTCCTACTGGTTGTCTCAACGAGGCATCTCGTCATTAGCAAAATCATTAGCAGATCTTGATGGACGAGATATCTCGTCATTAGATGAAAACTAGCCAAATCTTGATAAAAAAAATCGGCATTATCTTGATGACGAGATACCACAGCATTATCAAAATTGGTCAGATGTTGATGGACGAGATATCTCATCGAAACCACTTGGAGGGTTAACAGATGTTGTCATTTTGAAGTATACCCGGTATATGTTGTATGAAGAAAAAAATCAGTAATATCTTGATGACGAGATGTCTCATCATTAATAAAATTGGTCAGATCTTAGTGGACGAGATATCTCGTCGAAAGCACTTGGAGGGTAACCACATTAAACTATATTACTAGATTTATTTTTAGAGTAAATTAGATTGTTTACTTTGGATTCGCAATAAATACCTTGTTTCGTAAGGATACGCTTATAGAACAGAACAAATAAACGCAACAAAAATTATTAGATTGTGTGAACAACCCAATAATTTTTGTGTAATCAACCTTTTTTTATTGTAAACACAACAAAAAATTATTGGGTTGTGTAAACAACCTATTAATAGACACATTTTAAAGCTATTCAAAATTTTGAAAATCTGTAGAAATTATGAAGCTGACACAAACAAATTTGTGTACTTTCAAAAGCAGCTTTGTTCAAAAAGTCTTGAAAACGTTTAGGACTGGTTTTAGTAACTTGGTTTCCGATAACCCTTTAGTAACTTTACTTAAACCTTTTATCAGTTATATATTTATTATTCTTGATAACAAAATATTTGGCAAACAGAACAAATAAGTAATTACAATAATCCATAACAGTGAAGTGACATTCTTGATATGGTGTTATTCTCCTATAGCTATTTTTGTGTCGATTATAATCCCATAGGCTGTTTCCAATTTTTAAATTTTATGTTTTAGCTAAATTAGATCTTTAGTATAAATTAAATAATTTCTGCACTTATGACAGTTCTCTTAGTGACACCTGCATTAAAGCATTCAATATATTTTAAAAAATCCCCTAAAAAACAGTTATTAACCTTCCTGGTGTTTGTCTCGACAGGGTATCATGTCATTAGCAAAACTGGCCAGATCTTGATGCACGTCATTAGAAAAATACTGTCCACAGATCTTGATCTCGTCATCATAAAAAAATCAGTAATATCTTGATGACGAGATGTCTCATCATTACTAAAATTGGTCAGATCTTAGTGGACGAGTTTAGTTTGTCTCGCCAGGGTATTTTGTCATTAGCAAAACTGCCCAGATCTTAATGCACGTCATCAGAAAAAAACTGCCCAGATCTTGATCTCGTCATCATAAAAAAATCAGTAATATCTTGATGACGAGATGTCTCATCATTAACAAAATTGGTCAGATCTTAGTGGACGAGGTATCTCGTCGAAAGCACTTGGAGTGTTAATACAATAACACAATTAGCATCATAAGTAAGAAGTTTTAAAACACTAAAATCATGTGTAATCTCTTCATATAACGAAGGATAAAAACACACAGTAAACACCTCGATATATCGCCTCTTGGGGAAAAGAACGCGGCGCGATATATCAAGGGAAGCAATGTATAGCGAGGATCGATGAAGACTTGATTATAGAAAAAAGTCACAAATTGTACATTAAATTCCACCATTTTTTGTTTAAAATAACATAAAAATACCAAGTCATACATAAAATCTAAATTTAAATCTTTCAAAACATTATTGAATAAGAGAATATTTTTGAAAGTATTAAAAATGGAGTAGTAATACACGAAAAGCTGGTAAGTATTAAATAAAAGAGCGTTATTTAGTAAATTGATTTACCATAAGTTTTGGGTTTTGAAAAGTCGGAAAAACGGTATAAAATTATTCACTGTGGAAAAGAAAGTTTCTTCCGTAAATTTGGGATATTTCTATGCAAACCACTCAAATAAGACAGATATTCTTATATGTGTTTTCTAAGGTTCTTCATCCCACCTACCAGAGGATAACGCCCCCTTTGTGGGACGTGCCACTCTATTCGCACAAATCTAATATGCTGACATGGTCATTAAGACCGGCCATTCAGCAGAATGTAGCTCTCGTGATAATTTGTCATTGTGTGAATTGTTCTCATTTCTATTATTATCACAAAGGAATAATTTAAAATTAATTAATGAATTTAAATCTTGAAAAATAACGAAAAAGAATGTTCTGATGTTATTTAATGGAAAAATCGCCGTAATTTCATGTCAAACCGCAAATTTTCTCTAATTCTTTTACTGAAGTTATTTTTCGTTGTTATGGGTATGTACTGATTTACGACGATTGAGTTGAACTTTATTTCGACTTAAGCTGGAAACAATTTTAAGCTGAAGTTTCATAATTTAATGAAAGATAAAAAATTGCTTTTTGAATAAGTTTGAGACTAGAAGGTTTAGTTTCCTTTCGAAAATTCGGCTAGGCCTTTTGAAGTAGTAATACATTTGTTTATGGAATAAAAACACAGTTTTGACAGACTTTCTTAGTCTTTTGAGCGTGCTTTTTATGTCGCCAAGGAAGAATTTCTTAGAAAAAACTTTTAAGGCTTAGCAGAAAATAATTAAAAATTAACGAAAAGAATTTTAAAAACAAAAAACCACACAACTGATTATTCTTTTTATTAGGTAAGTATTTACTTTAATGAAAAAATCTTTACTTTTCCTGAAATATTGTTATAGAAGTTCGTCCAAGTTTATTAGTTTTAAGTCTAATGGAATCAGGCTATATAATGAGTGTAATAAAAAATTAATTCCAACAAACTTTTGTTATTTAGACATGGTAAAATAAAAAAAAAAAAGAAATGATTTACAAAAATTAATCAAAGAAATTCCAATAATCGTGAGGTTGCCATATCCTAATAAAGCGGGGTTACCTTTGCAGCCAGAACTCACTACAAAAAGCGCGCCAAAAGCGTTGCTACAAAAAAGACTATATCAAAGCTGTACTATTACTTTTCCTCAAAGCCTAATACATACACTGTAGTCAGAATCAACCACACAATATTCATCAATCTTCTATTGAAATAGATCATGCGGGCGAAGTCACTGTCGTAAGGTCTCAGAAGAGTAAGTCAAGTGGACTTACGGATCAACTTGGGCCGATTGGCTATCGAAGCGCAGACTAGTGCTTTTAATTACGCTGGATAATCACTTTAACAAATCAAAAATGTGTCCCACCTTATTACTCATACTTCTTCCAGTAACCCCACGTGAAAGCCAGGTCTTCAAACAGAGCGACCGAAAAAAATAGGGCATGAAGCTCATACTCCGTCTATTTCATTAGAAGGTCGATGACAATTATCTTGTCATGCGATTCCTTGACAAAAACCAACCCGAAAAATTGTTGTCTGCCTTTCGATTGAACGGATTCCGGAGAGAAGTTTTATGATGTCCCTTCCAGTCATTCAAAATTTCAGTTAAAAATATCAAAGCATCCTTTTGGTGTCCCCAGGGTCGCCAGTACCTAAGTGTGAATAGAGACACATGCACAAATATAAACCACAAAATGGATATGGAAATCCCAAAGCGTGCAGTTGTCTCTACGCATGAGTACATCTATGGAATGCTGCGTCAAATCGAAAAACGTACTCTATTTCGGGTTGGATTTCGACAAAGAATCACGTTGTACCTGTATGATTATTGGGAGGTCTGACCACCTGTATATTCTAAAGAAATCTTTCATTGTTAAGAGGACAGTGGGCTTTCAAAAGCACTAAAACCGATCGAAAAATCGATTTTTTTTATTTAAGCGTCAAAAATTGATACCACACACTGTAGGTGGCAAAAATATTTTTTCACTTACGATCAATTTTGACGGAGTGGCATATATAATAACATAAAACATAGAGCAGATAAGTATAGTAAGTCTACTATAAAAACGCGTGTTTCTGCGATTAAGATTTTTTGACGTTCTTCTGACTTCGAAATGTTCCCTGCGCATCTGCTTTTATTCGATTTGCTTAACATTTTGGATAATCCTGGCAGCTTGTTGGATATACTTAAGTGCAAATGACAAGTTCATCTTGATTCCAAATTTTGAAATTTTGATTTAAAATGTTGCTTAAACCACGCTTTTTTGCAAATTTTTAGGTTTCAGTCTAAAACTTTTTCCTTTGCAGTTAACTAATACACTTACCAAATGGAATTAATTTGATTTATGTGTATGCAAACTATTACGTGATCTAAAATTTTGACAATACATGGAAAATTAATGTGCATGGGACCTACTAAATTTTTACTGATTTATCAAAATTTTTTACCATATTTTATGTAATAAATTCCGCACGACTTAATAATTTTTATTAAAGATATTTTGACTTCTAGTAGAAAACAGTCTGCAAATTTTATAACAGTCGGTTTATAACTACAAGTTTGTTTTGTATGTCCAAGGTCCCCTTCAGTCATCTTCATTCTTTGATTTGTATTTAGAAAAGTTAAAGTTGCATTCTCTCAATTTAATAATAACAATAAAATATCAACATCATATTTTTAAAAAAGAGTATCTAAGGATGCTAGTACTGATCTTTTACAATTTGAACTGCGAATATAAAGGCGTCCATATGGTCTCAGCTTATGGGATGTGTCTAAAGAATAATTCAATAGATTTAAATTATAAAATGGAAGTTATGGGGTGAAGAAGCGATCCTTTTTCCCAACTACATTCGCTCAGAGCTGAATGTTAACATTTTCAAGATGGTAATGAGGAAATTATGCTGATGAAAGGATAATTTGTCTTTTTGGAGTCGATCTTTGTTAAGCTTAATTATGTTAGTCAGTTAATCACTTTTTGCTCACGTGCGTCTGTTCATCCGACGAAAGTCTTACTTTTGAAATAAGTCTCTGCTTTCTACACTAGATCCATATTTTTATAACTTCCACTTTTCTTCCTTTCAGAAAAGAACTCGGTCCAGCCAAGAGATCTTCATGTACACGGAAACTGGCGAATGTTAAATCTGTCGGGGCCTCAAATGCCCTTACGTGCGGAAGTTTGGAGAGTGGGGTGCCAGCTCAGACGTTCTCGTCATCTGACAGTGGTTCAAAATTACCAGGCGTAGTCCTTGAAACTTCCCTTCGGTATTGATCCCGGACCATCGCCAATAGAACATTGTGTTGCTCCAGTGCGGCGTTAATTAACTACCTACCTTTCAGAAAAGAAGTAACATAACGTTCGGTTTGGAGCAGAAACTCATTTACTGTTAAATTTTTCGGAGACGCTAAATGCTAACTTTTATGATGAAGGTTAAAAGCTGTACAGAAAATTTGTGTTTTGTCAGTAAATGAGTTTCTGCTCTTAGCCGACTATAAAGGGTGGTGTTTCTGTCGGAATGCAAAGCGCATGCGTGGAAGCTCGTGATGTTTATGTACTTAACCGAAAACATTATATTTATATGTATTAGTATTTGAATTGGGGATACTTCTAAATTAATTCTACCAAACTTGAACAGCTTAACAGGACAGTAATTATGTGCAAATACTTTTTTATTTCTAAAGACCGACCTTATGCTCAAATATGATCCTCAGCAATTCTTGACTTAGGCCGCCTCACACCAACAGAACCCTAATCAATCTGAATCCAGTAGAAACTGACCAACGAAGATTCAGGAAAGATTCTCTTCCATTAGATATAGCTTGTTGGTTTTAAAGCCTTTCACACTGCATGAATCCAGAGCATTCCGCTTCAATGCACCCGTATCTACGTTAGTCAGTTTCCACTGGGAGGGGGGGGGGATTTCAATTAACGTCACACTGGAGCAACACAATGGGCTATTGGTGACGGTCCGGGATCACTCCCAAAGGGAAAGATCCGAGGACAACACCACGTAATTTTGAACCACGGTCAGATGACGAGGCAACACCTGAGCTGGCACCCCACTCTCCAAACTTCCACACCACGCCAACGTGAGGACATTTGAGGCCACGAAAGATTTAACGTGCACCAGCCCCCTTTGTACACGACGGTGTTTGGCTGGATTCGAACTCGCAACCTTTCGGTTGCAAGTCCGTTACTCTTCCAACCGGGCCACCGCGGCCCCCAGTTTCCACTGGATTCAGATTGATTCGGTTTCTGTTGGTGTGAAGCAGCCCTTAAACTTTTTGAATTTCTAAAATTCTATCAATCTTGAACATCCCAACTCAGTATACACTTTTGTTGTTGCAAACTGCGTGTTGAGGGGTGAGCTTATGAGCAATGACCCCCTCGACTGACACCCCCATGAAAGAATCTGGTGTTGCTTACACTTGCCTGCTTACATTTTCTGAGGAGGTTAAAAATCAGATGGGATTTTGAAAGCCTGTGTTCGGTCGAATCCTCGTCGTCTGACCGTGGTTCAAAACTACGTGGTGTTATCCCCGAATCTTTTCATTCGGGATGGATCCAGGACCGCCGCCAATAGGCCGTTGAGTTGCTTCAGTGCTGTTAATTCACCTACCTACCTACCTCAGAAATTTTCTAATAAAGGATGATAAGAAGTTGAATTTCGTAGCAGTATTCACAATAAATTTTCAACTAGTATTATGACAAGCATATTTTAATAGTTAGGTAGGTATTTGAATTAACGTCACTCTGAAGCAGAACAAGTCTATGGGCGACAGTCCGGTATCGATCTCGAAGGGAAGGATCCGAGTACTACACCGCGTAATTTTGAATCACGGTCAGATGACGAGGATTCGACATAACACATCGGCTAACACATTTTGGTACGACGAGATCTTGATCTCGTCATTTTAAAGGAATTGGGAATATCTTGATGACGAAATATCTCGTCATCAGCAAAATGGGTCAGTTCTTGATGGACGAGATATCTCGTCGAACCACTTGTAGGGTTAAAAGTGGTTTGATTTTTTTTATCCGTAGCTGTAGGTAATTCCTACTTAGCTCCGAAACAGGTCTCTCACACTGATATTTTGGAGCATCATTATCGCGAGCGAGCATCTAAAATTTTACTCGGATGCCTCTTGATGGCTAAAAAAATAAAAATCGCGAGGCTTAATAACAATAATAAATATGTCTGAGTCTAATGTGTAATAGATCGCCGAATAAAAAACCCCAGCACGCTTGGATTCAGAAATCATTGAAGAAAAGGGAAGATACTCCAAATGGTGGGGGAGAAGCAACATTATAAAGCATTAAGGGTTGTGGTGAATCTTGATTATATAGAACCAATATGACTTGTCCTCACATATTATTGGTTACCACCATGGCATGGGTCGGTATCCCAGGGAGGGTAGGATAGACTTTCTGGCTGTCAGGAGGTGGTATCTTTTATACCCGGGTGGTCTTTCCAAATAACTATGATAAGGTAGTCATTTGCTAGACCGAAATCTGTAGTCGACGTATGAAACTGTAATCTGAGGTCAGTAGGGGGAACTTTAAGAATAGAAGTTCGTGTCTTGTTAGCGAGATGGAGAATCTCACCAACAAGAACGCGAATGATATCTCTCACACCAGTTGATGGTTGCCATGTCGTGATCCAGCGAAGGACACTGGAAAGCGTAAAACTTTTACAATTATAGGGGAGAGAACACGACACGTTTATGAGGTTTTAATCTTTGCCTTTCGTGCTATACAAACATAGAGCTAGATCTTTTCCAAAAGAAAAATGAAGGCATTCATGAAATTTAACCCTCGAGGGGGTTTTGCGTCACTCGTAAATGGATAAATGAGCGATTTGACACTTGTCCTTTGTAAAAACGTGTGTGCTGGAAAAGTAATTCTCTAAATCAACGATTTTCAACCGGTGTGCTTTCCCTGTGTCTGTCCATTTGGCGTTTTCTGTCTTGTATTGTATATTAAATTTTAAAAAAGGACCCCTATTCATAATTGGTGGTTTTTACATTCGAGTGTCTTCGAAAGGCATTAAATTAACTTACAAAATCAGTGGATACGTATTTAGTTTGTTAGAAACGCAATTACAACAGTAGTAAACAAATACTTATCCAATAATTAATCAAGATTGTTATTGAAATCATAAACTAATTCTAACAGATGCAGTATATAAGAGTATTAAAAGCGTGTATTTGGAAAGATTCACTGTCTTTAAGAATCAGAATAAGCAAAAAACATTTTAAAGGATAATCAAAGACTGTACTTGTAAATGATAAACTTTTTTATGTGTTCTATAAGTCATTGTATAAGTAAGCGTAGTAAAGTTACTTAGTTAAAACTTCTTCTTACGTTGTAAACTAATGAATAAGATCGAAAAGTATAGTTCAAAAATATATAATCTAATCTCGTAACTATAATCTGGTGGTAACTATGACTTTACCCGGTGCATTTCTCTCTTTGACAGTAAAACTTTCCTTGTGTGTATGTCCATTTGCTTGACATTTTCTATCTTTGTGTTTGGCCAAATATGACCTTTGCGCCATAAAACACAACTAACCAACCTACCTACGGCTATCATTTTTATTTCCATTAATAATAGTTGGCTTATGTGTTTTTAATTAATAGCCCGTTGTGTTGCTTCAGTGCGACGTTAAGTTCAACTGCCTACCTTATTCCCATAATGTAATGTAACAAGTATCGGATGCTTCACTTATAGGGTTAATTGTTTGGCCTGGAAGAGCATACTCGTGATGAACAACACCTTCACAATCAAAAAACACAATCAACATGGTCTGCTACTTTGTTACGCCTTTCTTCGGGAGGAAAAACTAAGTTTCTTCCACGGGGGAACTTAATCATCTGAATAGTTTCTGCGGACGAATTTTCAAGTTTAAAGCAAAATTTGTTGAAAATTGGCTGCTCTACTTGCTCCGTCATTGCGAATGCTACGGTCTCATGGAACAAACGTTCACTCAAGGGCGTCTAGCACCAAACGGATTAGTAAAATGTGTTCGTGACTTACCAAGCATGTGCGTCAATGTCCTTTTTGGTTGTCAAGTTGCATCAATACCGCACAAACCGGTACGTTTGTACCGGTCACCTTGTACGTCAAACCTCATTAAACCGAACTAGCTTAATACGAATTGCTGATGCTGCAACTAAATTCCAATCCCCATCAAAATACATATTTAAATAATGTTGATTTATTCGTTTGATAAGAATTCGGGTTACACTAAAAAAGTCGTCGGTTAAGAACACATTTTCTAAACTTCAAACGGATTCTTTTCAATCGTATTATCAGAAATATTAAGTGACTCCGAAATTGTAGATTTATTTGTGGAAGATAGGAAGGGAGAATAAATGATAAAGATTCCGTAGAAGGAAGGAATAAGCGTGCCCTCTTCAAAAGAAGCTACTGCTGGCTGATAAATTATTCACTGCTTTTTGTTAGGTAATGAAACCTCATCTGCTCCAATTAAACACCGTTGACCACATCGAAGATTTTCTTAAAGAATATCAGGAAATAAAAAAATTCACAAAAATCGATAACATAACTACTTCAAAACCAAAATTGTGTTATCAGAAAATATGTAATAGTATCAAGTATTCTGTGTGATTAAGAATTATTCGTGAAATTAAGAATTATCTGTATATTCAAGAATCATCTGTATAATCTTTGTGATAAAGAATACCATTTATCTGCGAACCAAAAATTGTATAAAAAGGAAATGCATTAATATTTCATTTTATTGTTAAAGTAATGCTTTTTCTGAATTCGGATAACACGAACTACGTATATTAGAACCCTTTTTACGGTCCCGTGAAATTCATCTTAACGAGATTTGACTGTATTAGCAATGGCTGGATACTTTCCGGACAGACATCGTATATACAAGGTGATCCAAATTAAACAGTAGGTGCTTAGACCTCTCTGTATCAAAAACTACTGAGCGAATTGCAACCAAATTTTGTACATATATATTTCCTAAGTATGTGGTTTCAATTTCTGAAGAAAATAATGTAGTTCAAATTTCGGCCCCTAATCGGTAAATTTGACGCCGTGCTTCAGGTAATTTGTATATTGCCAAACTTATCTAACATCCTCCGCCTATATAACGAGTCACAGCATTTTTCACTAATCGACGATTCTAGCTTAGTGTCATGAAGCTCTTCTTACTTATTAAACTCTTCTGTCAACGAAACAGCAATGCTTCTGCTGCACTTCAGAAATTTCGGTAATTTTAAGAGTTTATATAGACATCCACTGACGATTTCGTATCTTCGGAATATGATCTTAAGTTTAAACAGACCAGGAACTTTTTCTGTAAAACCAAGACGAGACCGAAAGTCAACTAGACTGGAGAGAGCAGAAGTACCAACTGCTGTGGTGGAGCAGGAAACAGCAAATGCCCATGGTAGCACTAGTGCACGTGCGATATCACGGAAATTGTACGTGCCGTATACGACAGCGTGGAGAGTTCTGTGAAATGTCTTGAAGATTTGCTCATAAGATATACGCCCTTATAAGATATACAACACTCAAGAATTGTTTTCTGGTGATTATGATTCGCTGAAAACATTTGTTTTATATTCATCCCTCGGATGGCGGTGGATGATGCATAGCCTTGGCGAATACTGTGGAATGATGTGACTTATTTGCATTTGAATGATGCTGCAAACACTCATAACTGTCGTATCTGGTCTGAAACAAATCTCCACGTCCACTAACCATTTCCATTGTCAAAAGTAACTGTTTGGTCTCGGTGCCAGTGACACGTTCTGTTGCTGGCTCCAGATATGCTCCAGAACTTTGTAATTCCATCACTTCAAGAGAGGAACTGTCTTGATACCAGTCTACATGCATTGTTTCCAACGTCATGGCCATCCTGGTCACTTGATCTGACTCCTTGTGATTTTTGGTCGTGGGGCTATTTACAGAGATTCTTTTATCAAGGTAATGTTCCGAACTTAACTATTTTAAAAAACAAAATTTCGCAGCATGTGACACAAATCAATGCGAATCGATTGGGTTTGCTATCAAGTGTGTTGCGCAGCGAATGCAATTTACAGAGTAAGGCAATGGACAACATGTTAGAATCGTATCAGTTATGTTAGTGCGATTCCATATGTAAAGTTATTGCATAGCTCTTTTTCGCCCATATTTGTTATTAATTTAATTTCAACATGCGATTGCAATAAAGTTATTGCACGTTAACTCTTTTCTTGACTATGCTTGTTAGATGAGTTCGTCAATTTGCAAATTACCTGAATCGCAGCGCCAAATTTCATCCCTACCGGCAGAAATTCAATCTAATATGTTCCTCCAGAAATCGAAACCGCATCAGTAGTTTTTCCTACAGAGAGGTCTAAACACATGTTTAATTTGGATCACCCTGCATATTTCTCATTACATATTGTAACTTAGTCCCTTAACCCTCCTGGTAGTTGTCTCTACGAGGTATCTCGTCTTTAGCAAATCTGACCAGATCTTGATGGACGAGGTATCTAGTCCGTAATAAACTAACCATATCTTGATCTCGTGATCACCAAAAGATTGCCAATAGCCTGTTGACGAGATATCTCGTCCTAAGCAAAGTTGATCAGGTATTTATGGACGAGATATCTCATCGAAGCCACTTGGAGGTTAAGATACATGGAACTGAGGATTTTACATCCTTTACCAGCTCACTAACTTCTAATTTATTGTTATTAAACTCGTTACTTGTTATCTCTACAATGAATAAAGTGTTCGATATTCAAGAATTGAACAGTAATAAATATATTACAGTATACCCATACAGTAGTAAATACATTATCATTCGTTATAAATCTAACTTTCCGCCAATATGTGTCATATTGAAAGATGGAAGTATCCCAGATTCATAAAATTTATGATAAATCAATAACTTTTAAGAATCAGCCTGGAATAAAATGCAACGGAATTGCAATCAATTCAATTAATGGATAATCCACTCAATAAATTTGACGGCTTTATAAGACAATGGAAGTACTCTGATACATTTAAATCCTTAGGCACATTCATTTTGTGTTCATAAATGATATTATTTACTTCGCTGTTGACTTGCACATCTATTATAAGATATTGATTTCTTTTGGGGTCTTCATTTTCCTTAGTTCATATCGATCTAAATTCGCAACCTCGATATAATTTACGGGGACTTTCCACGATTGGCTGTTTCAGACAATAGAGGAAAATAACTATCAATCTAAGCGTTAAATCAATGATTGTTCGCCTTTAGCCAATCTTTGGGCCTGTTCCCTTTAATTTATGCTTTTTCGAGCAGTTTTTCTTTTTTTCAAACGACCGGGTTCCCCGAACAAGATACAGACAACAAAACACCTAGGAAAAATAAACAGATAGAAAATACAAGAAATATAATTAAATCTGCTTGCCCATATTTCAACGTATCTATTTGTGAATTAACGCCAGGCTCTGCTTTGCTACTTAGAAAAACTTATTTTAAGAATGAATATACTCTAGGAATAGCTGGTATCCATATCTTGTCTGCGCACCATGTGAACTTATAAGAAGGATCGTGTCTGATTGGTGGGCCGGGTGAATCTTTTCGAGAGTCGTATCTGTACGGTGAGCCAGATGAGCCTTTTCAGAGAGCCATATCCGTCAAGGTAACTTTTTTGGAGGGCCGTATCTGGACTGCGGACCGGGTAAGCCTGTCTGGAGGGCCGTATGTGAATTGAGAGCTGTTAAACATATCCATAGGGCTATATCTGGTCTGATAACCCGATGAAAATATTTGGAGGGCCGTATCTGGTCTGTGAACCTGATAAAAAAAATATTTTTCCGGCCTTATCTGGTCTGCGAACCTGATAAAACATTTGGAGGGCCGTATCTGATCTGCGGGCCTAAGGTAAACCTATTAGCTATAATCAATATATCTTACGTGTACGGTCCTTCATCTTTAGGTGTACGGTTTTTGTGAATGCCCCCTGACCCCAATGAGAACAACAGCTATTTCTCAAATAGCTGAACAAAGACAACAGAGTAAACAAAAGAAAGCGTCAAACAGCAACCGTTGATCGTCGCCCTTAAGTCCTAGAATTACCATGGAGTGAGTGCTTCACAAAGAAGCACGTGGGATCTGTCCATATGTTCATTGTTTTCACAGAGGGGTACCGAAAGACCAGATATAAATACAAATGCGCACAGATGAGCAGCAAGAAGATAGGCAGAATTTTTAGAATCGACTACTTTTTTAATCTAATACTTGGTATTCGAATACTTTCAAGTATCGAAGAAGTATTCGAATACATATTCAAGATGCCACTGATCGATACTAAGAATCAGCCAGCTGTGATGTAAAGCTTTTATAAAAATAAGTTGGATGAATCGTTTGGTATTAGAATTCTTGGGATGAATACTTTGGTGCTATAGTACTTTTGTATTTGAGTACTTTCATATCCGAATACTTTGGTATTCGAGTGCTTTGGTATCCGATTATTTTGTGTTCGAATATTTTGATATCCGATTAGTACTTTGATGTTTGAATATTTTAGTGCCCGATTACTTTGATGTTCGAGTTCTTCGGTATCCGAGTACTTTTGTTTCGAGTACTTTGGTAGTCGAGTATTTTGGTATTAAAATATTTGGTGTTCGAGTTCTTTGGTATACGAGAAATTTTGTATTCGAGTACTTTGGTATTCAAATACTTTGGGCCAAATACTTTACTATTTGAATATAAGTTTTTTAAATAAAAATAAGTTAGGATGAATGTATTGGCATACGAATACTTTGGGTGAATACAGTGGTGCTCGATTACTAAGGATGAACACTTTGGTATCCGAGTACTTTGGTGTTCGAGTACTTTGGTATCCAGTGCTTTTGTATTTGAGTATTTTTGTGTATTTGAGTATTTTTGTATTTAAGTACTTTGGTATTTGAATACTTTGGACGGATACAACTATATTCGAATACAAAGAAAAATAATCGACTACAACGATTACTTTTAAGTATCGAATACACGAGTACCTTTGTATTCGAATACTCTCATCTCTAGTATTAAGTATGACTATCGAAAAAATGAGAAAAAGCTTAGAGGGTTCGAGATTCAGACTAGAAAAAGTGTCTTCACGAAAGAACTAATTTCTCTAATTTCGTTTTATTGAGTGCTATAAAAGATTTTTTAAATATTCTCAACTTCTTATTGCAGATAAGTTCAATTTTATGAATTTTTAGGAATTAAACTTATGTAAAGAACAGTATATATCATCAGGTTTAAGTTGATAGTTAAGTTGTTGATTTAAGTGATGATAATCAAACAACTGACTCGTAAATTCGAAATTTAACTGTAAACTTGAATCAAAATTAAAAGAATGCTAATCAATATATTTTTTAATTTGAAAAATTAGCTCCTATCTATGAAAACAAAATAAAATTGATAATTTCTTCTTGCATATGTAGTGAGCAATATTATTTTTATTTTACAAATGTATTCTCTCTCTCTCTCTCTCTTAATGCATGTCTTCTTTTTACCACATCAAAAAATGAACTCCTACTAAACAAATGTTTCTCAATCACTCCATTTTGTACTGTATACCTTGATGCATGCACAAATATTTTATTGTAATAACTGATTAAGTTGACTTACATTTTGTTATTAAAAATTTATAGAATTTTCAATTTTATTTTTAGTCGCCGTAGAACCCCTTTTATATACTACTCTTATGTACATTCACTATATATGTATTGTTGCACTACAATAACTGTAGGTTTGTGAAGTGCCTTACTACGGTAGCTATACGTTTGTGAAGTGCCTTATTGGCAAATGAGTTTTCAATATGATTACTTTATTCCAAAACCCCATTTATTATACTATTGCCATGCATATTCACTGTTGTATATGTGTTGTTACACTACGGTAGTATAGCTTTGTAACTAAGTGCCTTATTGACAAATGATTTTTAATACAATTATTTTATTCCAAAATCCCATTTATATTATATTATTGCTATGCATGTGTTACACTACCGTGGCTATGGATTTGCGAAGTGCCTTATTGACAAGTGATTTTTCAATGATTGCTTTTTTTCAAAACCTCATTTATTATACTATTGCTATGTATATTCACGGTTGTGTATGTGTTGCTACATTACGGTAGCTATAGGTTTGTGCAGTCCTTATTGACAAATGGTTTTTTAATATAATTACTTTATTTCCAACCCCCATTTATTATACTATTGCTATGTATATTCCCTGTTGTGTATGTGTTGTTACGCTACGGTAACTATAGTTTTGTGAAGTGCCTTATTGACAAATGATCTTTTAATGTAATTACTTTATTCCCAAATCCCATTTATTATACTTTTGCTATATATGTGTTGTTACACTACCGTAGCTATGGGTTTGTGAAGTGCCTTATTGGCAAATGATTATACACAATCAAAACACATTCATACTAGACAAAGAATTTATTAAAGGGCAAAGAAACTACAGTAATGCTGTATTATCACACTCGTTGAACTTTTTCACAGTTAATTTAATAAGTGAATACACATGAAAATAAACATGAAATAATGATATACAACATTATATCCTACAAGTGAATGATATCAACATGAGGAACACCTTCAAGTAGAAGACGAGTTCAATTTTTCTTTACTAATATCTAAACGAGAGAATGAAATTCTAAGCACGCAGCAAAACTCACAACATGATATCAGGAACATTCGGAAAATCATGAATTTCAGACTGAAACTCATTTGATAAGGAACCAAAACAAAACTGGCTTGAAATTCTTTAAACAACGCTTTAGTGTTTCAACGGTTTGAAGAAAACCTTACAAAGCTTTACACGCGTTTAACTTTACTACTTAAAAACTCTTCAACTTTAACTACCTATTCCACGCGCTTTAGAAAAAAGAACTCATTGTATTCAAAGTAAAAGGTTCTCCATGAATATTTTTATGCATTGTTTTTGTTATATTAGATAAGGACGCATAAATAGGGTATTTTATGAACGCTGTATTTTTCTAAATTAGAGGATGGAATTTTACAAGTATTTTTTAAACTAAGAATGATTGATTTTGTATTCAAGTTGATTTACAAAAAAGTCTTAAACATTGTAAAAATCATTTTGTTTTAGATGATTTAAAATGAGCATCTATAGCATCTTATATTCAAAGTGTTCTATGAGGGAACTTTTGGCATTATAAAAACTTTCCAAGACTTCAATAGGTTTATGTATTATGGAGGTATCTTGACCATTTCTATTTGAAAGTAAATTACTTGTGTTTAGTTTACTTTTGGTGCTTTTGAATTTTCATACTATTCAAAGTAACTTTTGATTCTAACCAAGAACCAATTGCGTAGTTTTCAATGCGAATCCTCTGCGCTTCTTGACTGCAAAATTAGTTACATTGACTGGGAATTACAAAAAAAAATTTACAAAAGAGCAATAAAAGGATGAACCAGTACAAGAAATACGTATTTTGTGGTATTCTATACACTATATTAAACAAATATAAATTAAATAACTTAATTTTAACAACGATGTTTTTCGCATGGAAAGAAAACTCACTTTTCTTTATACTTGAAGGTATCTGACTACGTTCGGATTCCTTTTTAAAAATATTATAATTATACTATTTTTTCTTTTTAAGTAAAACAACTTATAAAAGCATATTTAAAACAAAAGAATCACTAAAAATTATTGTGTAAAAATGACGTTAACGAAAAGCATTACTACTGAAAAACTTATGAATACATTTGCCTAAAAGTTTGCATGAAGTCTCCTAAATATATAAAGCTAGGGCTTGAACTAAAACATATGCAATATTCCTTGCCACTCACTTTTCATATTGGGAATAATGTAGAAAAGAAACATGAATTTTTGAAACTTTTCCTTACGCCACAATACTGAAATCTCTTTAAAATTTTTCCTTTGAAGATAACTCTTATATCCAAGTTCGGGTCCTCCAAAACAAATATAAAAATCAGTACACCAAATTTCATTCAAAAATACATAGTACACTTTTAATTATCGCGTTTTTCGTGCAAACATTTTGTCCAAAGTCACAATCAGGGAAAATGCACTCATAGATTTGAAAACGAATTGAAAAACATCTGTCGAGATCTATTCAAATTGCTATATCTCCGTTTCTATTCAGCGTAGACAAAATAAAAACAGTTTTGTAAAGAAAATGTCTAAATATTAATTACAATATTAAATAAAATGAAATATTAATATTTTAGTCAAAAGTCGACTTTTTAACGTAGTCAGATACCTTAAGCTTTTACTTTATAGTTCTTTGAAAAAGCAAATTTTATTCTGCAAGTAGAATAAATATTAATTATTAACCGGTCTAATTCAGTAAGCATGTATTCTAATCACATATCTGAACATATCTTTTAATGATTGATAAATATTTCACAACTAAAATTGCTGCAGATTCTCAATTTCAATTAACGTACTAGGTTTGTGTGAATTTATCCAGTTTTAATACATACTACTCAATGAGACTTGAGTACATCTTTGCTCAAAATCCATGTACTATATACATACACTTATTAAAATGCTCCATCTGTGAATTACTGGCAGTATATATTCAACTATGAAAATTACAAATAAAAAATTACAACCACCGAAGATTTGTGTATGTACAGCGACATAAATATCTTTTTCGAAGTATTATGTCACAAAAAGAACAGGTACGTATACTTCGGTACTTTCGATTTATAAACAAATCATTAATCAATTCCCGTATGATTAAATAATTTATAAAAAAATCAACTAGGTCATTTTACACGATATGTTTATGGTAAATAAATACACGTAGATCTTTTTTCATTATAGAGTCTGGGTAAAAAAATTATTTCACTAATCAATTTTAAATATATAAAACTTCGATTTATATATCGAAGAATAATTTTCATGGGTACTCTGATAGTACCCAAGCACCGGATTGGGTGTTTCCGACTGAAAGCAGACATGATACACAAATCACATTGCACTATAACATAACGTTTCAGCAGCACAACAGTTTCCATATCTATTTATATTGTATAAATAAGTCTAAATATATTTAGACTAAACATATAGTCTGAATATATCTATATTGTATAAATAAGTCTATGAAGCATTCGAACACAATTCATCAATTTTTGTTACACTACTCTTGAAAATAAAGTTGCTTCCTAAGCAATGCATTTGAAATTTTCAAAAAAAAGTTGCTTCTACTAAAGAAAATTGAATCACAAAACATTTGAAGTATTTTATTCATATCAGTTTTGTGACTGAAAGGGTCTGAAAAGGCTCTGGAATTTAAGAAATATTCATTAATTTCCGTTAATAATGATGTTATCTAATTTTTTATAGATTATGCAATCAGTTAATTTGTGTTTGTCTTCCCATTTTTAAGTTTAACATTCAGGTTAGTGTATATTTGGGATGCAAATGATATCGGTACTGAGATGATAAACGAATACCCATTAATCAAAAAGTTAACGCATTCTTTACTATCAACTGCGACTGAAATTGATATCACTTTCAGCTTAGCCTGTAGACAAATATCCCGGGGAACATATTATTTCGGGTCTCTGAGAAAGCTATTAGTGTGCGAAAATACCTTCCCTCTACCGTCACGGTTGTTTTTTGTTTGAAAATCTTTCAGGAATTTTATGCCTGTCGATAACTAACGCAACGTTTCCAAGCCGAGTTCTCCTCTCTTCTGAATCAACAGGTGTTGAGCCGCAGACGTGAAAAGTGTCAAACTCACCCCCCGTAAAGAAAGAGGCGTGCCGGTTAGGAGGGATGCAACTTCACCTGGAGCAGTAACATACCTGAAAGCCGGGGTATGGCTACCTGGGGTTCGAAGTTAAATAGAAGAGTTCTGGGTACTATGCAAGATTACAGCACTGTGCGTAACGGATGTCAAGGTTAGAACTTAGGGGAAGTGTTAGATCTGAAAGCAAGGGTATTCGTTGTGGACTTGATTCTGATCGTCCGTTCACGTCTTGTCTTAAAGAAATTTTAACGCTGTTTAATCCTCCAAATGGCTTCGACGAGATATCTCGTCCATTGTTAGATCCATTGTTTCTGACTCTTCATAAGCTTCATTTGACAAAGAACATGTACACGAAGCACGAAGTTCTAACAACGCCTTCTGGGCCATTATAAACACAACAGAATATCTCGAATCGTTGCCAATTTTAAAAGGCTTAATTCTCATCGAATCTAATAAACACAAAATAGGTGCCACTGCTTGACATCTTAATCTGATATCAATCAAGATATGACCAATTTTACTAATGACGAGATATCTCATCATCAAGATATTGCCCATTATTTGATGATGACAATATCAAGATCGGGTCAGTTTTCTTATGACGAGAGATCTTGTCCATCAAGATCTGGTCAGTATTTTTCTAATGACAGACTATCTCGTCTAGACAACCATCAGAAGGGTTAAGATAAAACATGGGTATTCCTTGTCTCTTATTACGAGTAATAATTAGAATTTTTCAACTGTTCTCACCAATACACACGTTCGGAAAGCAAAACAACAATTCGAAAATTCATACGCGAACAAACAACTTTAGTACTTACTTCAAAGTTTATCTCGATGGCACTTTTTAAAAATATCTCCAAAAAATAAGCTTCAAGTAGTATAACTTTTACATTTTGTAAATCATAACTTTTTCGTTTTGTGGTTCCGTTAATTTCCCATTTATGTGAAAATAAACAATTTAATATCTTAAATGAAAAACTTGAATTACATGGTCATTGTTTCACAACTTGTCTCTTACTCTCTATTGCCAAGTAAATATCATTTCAGTTTAATCTTTGTCTACTGCGACTTATTGCACTGTTCTTTTCATGTGTATGTACGATTTAAATGAAGTTTCGCAGATGGTTGATTTTACATAGATGATATGAACGAGATTGAACAATCTGTGCGTGGGATAAACTTATCCATAATTCTCATTCAATATGATCTTATCATTCGTTTTGTGCTACAAAATTGTCTAAAAAATTTTCTCTACTAGTTGATGTACTTGGACGGAAATTCATACTTTCAATTTTCCTGACCGAGACATTCACTATAGTTGGGACTAGAATCTACAACATTCGGATTGAGAGGTTAAAACTGAACATTTAAGAGTCAAGATATGCTTCTAGTGTGGGAAACGCTACTAACTTTACATTACAAAGAAACCACAAATATTCTATGCTAGTAACTGTTTTATACTTGATTGATCTTTCAATCATATTTTCAGTGAGTGCTCCAAGTAGTGAGTAAGGGCTTATTCCTGACTCTAAAGTTTAACCGTACTTACTAAATGGCTATAGTGATTGACGAAAAGGTGAGCAATATTTTCAAAGGTTTGACAAATTTGAAACAAATAAAATGGTATAAAAACCCCAAGTTATCCAGATGAAATATTTTCCTATTACAAAAGAAATAAGCTTAGTAATTCATCCAAAGCCCGTGGAGTAATCTGCCTTGTGTTTGACCAAAGCCCGTGGTATATGATACTTTTATGATGGATGTAATCTAATCGGATGAATGAAATCGGAAGCTCCACCAATTTAGTTTACTGAGCTCCAAATATTTCAAAATATATCTAAAAGGAGATGAAGTCCTCATAACTTCGAAATTACCCTGGTCTAAATTTCTTCGTGTAGTGAAAATGGTCTTAAAGTGTCAAAAACTAAACCTAATTTCCAAATTACAACTTCGTCTTGCCAACTGATGTTTTCTAAAAAAGAACATTCCCGAGTTACATAATCCTCAGATAGTTTAACAAATTTTCATTTAAACAATTTTCAGCAGAAGCATTTTTATAGAATATCCATAGTAGATGTAAAACAAATCTTGATGTAACGAATTAGAAACCATATCACTCAGTATCTGAATGGTAACGCTAGTAACCAAAAGGCTACTTAACCCTCTGAGGAGTTCAGATGCATAATTCCACCTTGCAACTTGCACTGTTCTCTGAATGACTTCAAACCAATATTATATTTCCAGAGGATTCTATTCCAAGGAAGTGAGTAGTTGAATTCAAAGGATTCTATTCTAAGGAAAGGAAGAGTAAAATATCTCCAAAGGATTCTATTCTAAAGAAAGGAAGTGTAAAATATCTCCAAAGGATTCTATTCTAAGGAAAGGAAGAGTAAAATATCTCCAAAGGATTCTATTCTAAGGAAAGGAGCAATAAATTTTTTTTCAAAGGATTCTATTCCAAGTCAAGGTTCAATAAAATATTTCCAAAGGATTCTTTTCAAGGAAAGGAATAATTCAATCTTTCTAAATTATGAAAAAATCCATGAATTCTTTCTACCAATACATGGAGTTATCAGTCATTTAAGTGTGTTGTGGGGTAAAAACAATACTACACTACTCGGAAATCTCACGTTTACAAGATTTGCCTCCAATAGCCGATGTTACATGGAAATTTCAGTACGATAATTAACGCAAAAAAAGAGTTTGGTATACAACCCCTAGTCTTTTCGTGGGGGACTTTTACTCGACAAGAGAGAGGGAAGGTAGAATTCAAGACAAGGGTTTGACAAGAAGAGAAGAAGCTAAAGCGCAAAATCTCATAGAATTGCGTAAAGGGCAGAAGGTTACGTCAGTCGCTGCAACAGTTACCTAGCTTGGGATGTTACCTTTTGTTCCCGTCCCCTTTTCTTGCACGCACAATAGACCAGATACCAGATGATGGGGATAGTGGTTCCACATCTCCTTTGTGTTCCAGCATCACCCCTATAAGTTGTGAGAGAAACTCAAAGAAATATGCAGCTGAATTCGGTAAAAGAAAATGCAGTTTGTGGTCAGGCATGACAATTCCCTTCCAGGCTTTTTAACTGAAGGTGGTTTGAAGCCATTAACCACAAGCATCCTTTCAGAGCTATTTCAACGAAGTGTGATCGAGATGAATGTTAGTCTGGTTTCTCCAAGAAAAGGAAGACTCGCATACAGAAAGAAAACTCTGACAAGGGACCAGGTCTTCAACAATGATCACACGAAGGAAAAATTTATCCAGAGCGAGTCAATTCCATCTTGCTTAAAACATGCGTATTGTGGTTCGTTTCGAACGATAGCGATGAGCACCTTTCCTTATCTGTTCCATTGTTGCTCATTATTTAGGATGTAAAGATCTCTGAACGAAAGCGAGATGAGCACCATTCTCTTATCTAGTTCATTGTCCATGATTTGAGAAATCAAGACTGATCAATAGCGAAGATCACCATTCCTAATTAATCCATTGCTGTTCATTATTTCGGAAGTCGAGTCTCTGAACGATAATGGACACCATTCCTATCTATTCCATTTTGTTCATTATTTAGGATGTAGAGACTCTGAACGATAGCAATGGGTTTCCTCTCGAATCCATTGTTGTTTATTATTTCGGATGTCGAGACTATGAACGATAGCTATGAGCACCATTCCTATCTAATCCTTTGTTGTTCATTATTTCGGAAATTGAGACTGTCTGAACTATAGTGATGAGCACCATTCCCATTTATTTCATTCTTGTTCATTATTTTGGAAGTCGGGTCTCTGAATAATAGCGTTGAGCATCATTTCTATCTATTCCACTGCTCATTATTTAGGATGACAAAAATCTCTGAATGATAGAGATGAGCACCATTCCTAATTAATCCATTGCTATTCATTATTTCGGACATCATTCGGAAGTAGGAGCTATCGCTATTATTCGGAAGTCGAGTCTCCGAATGATAGAGATGAGCACCATTTCTATCTATTCCAATGTTCATTGTTTAGGATGCCAAAAATCTCTGAACGATAGTGATGAACACTGTTCCTACCTATTCCATTGTTGTTCACTATTTCGGAAGTTAAGAATCTCTGACAAAATAGCCAATTGTTTAGAAAGTTGATGACAATTATGCGTCTTTCTTTTTTACTTCCTTCTCACTTAAAATATCTAAAATTAAAAATTCCGGTTTCGATGTTGAATCAAGCATAGGAATAGCTCATTTAAAAAAGAGGGGGTCGGATATACTCTTTTTAATTTCGCCTGTGACTCAGCTATGATGGTCACATTAATTTAAATAGTGATCTGTGAAACGTTTTTGTGTCGTAAAGCTATTGAAAAGAAAAGTTATCAAAGCCAATAGAAAATTGCAGCTCGTAACTAGGTTCAAATTCTGTCATAGGTGAGAAAAGTCAAGTTAATTCTCACAAAACTACTACTCATAGGAAGGGTGATATTGCGGTAAAACTAGATATGTTTCTCTAATAGAATTACTATGATAGTTATAAGCAGAACCTCGAAACAATAGATTAATTTAGAAAACAATAAAACTTGTTTTGTTTGTAAAGAGTGATACCGTCTATTCGGGAAACTTAAAGCGCGAAATTTGGTCATGAAACAGTCAACCGAAAATAAATTTTGTCAGAAGAATAAATTAATAAAAAGTTTTATCCGTAATTGCTGTTGGACTATCCATGTGCAATTGGTGAGATGATAATATATAATATGGTGTTATGCTTTTAATTTCTATTCATATAAGTTACCTTTTTTACTCGATCGGACACGATTATTTTAAAAAATTATGTCGATTCCCCCCAAAAAATTCAATACGTACATTTATTCTGCATTCATACTGTGCGTTTGGGAAACTAAATGTCTTATTTGTATAAAATATGCAACGAATTTTATTTTAAACTCGAAAAAATGACAACAGCACATAAGAAAAGACAAAATCCAGAATTGTGTAACGTTATGCTCTGGTTAAGCATAAATAACATAGATGGACTGTTATTGCGATAGCAGTTATAGCTATAACAAATTAACAGTTAGCAAATATTATGGAAAATATTAGCAGTGATCGATAAATATTAAAAAAAACTTAAAATAACTAACCTTATTTCAAAAATTCATAAATTAAATGAAAAAATATTAAAATTTATTAAGAATTAGGTGTGAATAAAAGTTTAAATTACTAATAATTTAAAAAATTATTAATTGATGAAATTAACAATTTTAATATCAATTTCTAACAGTTAATACTACCTGTTAAATTAATTCTATAACGGTTAGTGTTAGTCATTACCTGTTAACGAAACTGTTAATATAATCAGTTAATAATAACTGCTGTCGAAAATTAGCAATAACAGTTATAACTATTATCTTAAAATAACAGTTCTGCTCATTTCTAACAAACAATATTGCTTAAAGGTTTGCTTCTAACTGTTGTGCCGCTGAATTTATACCTGTTGCGATGAAAAACAAAAAAGATAAATAAAATATACACTTCTCAGTCAAATAAAACAATATTTTTCATGCCTACAACTAGCTCTTGGAGCACATTTCATTCATGGGAAGTTTACATTTAAGCATGACATATCATAACTTATAGTGAAAAAGAAGGCTGTAAATGCATAAGGTACGTATTTTTTACTTTTTGGAAAATTTAAGTTGATATCCATCGCTTTTTTAAAAGGATATTCGATTAAATTGCTTATATTTTAAAGTAGTTATCTGGAATACGATCTCCCATCTTTAATATAAATAAACTTTAGATAGCTTGTTTTATTTAATACAGTCAAATATGATAATGCATTAAGAGCCTTCTTGCTTTATAAATCATGCATGATTACGCTTTATTATTGGTGCAGAGGACATTTACATGTAAGAACAATAGTCACACTTAACGATATACGTATAACTAAAATCACCGTATGATTTGTAACTACATTATTTACAATGTTACATAGATAGTATGTTTAAAATAGGAATGGGGTTTTAAGTCCTTTAATCGCACTACATTTAAATAAACAGAAAACATATATTTTAAATAATATAGCTAAAAAGCTAGATTGCAATCGCATTTCATTTTTGTAGCCTCTTTTGGGGGTATAAGAAAATTCCAACTCAAGATACAACGTGGTAAATATATTTCCCTAAAAACAAAATATTACGTCTTTGAGCAATCTCAATTTCTTATATTTTTCACAAATTTTGTATACTTTTCGCATCTGTTAATTGTAAACATCGGAATTTGCTTACACATCGCAACAAATAGATAATGTTATCTCTACGAGTATGTCATGGATTGAAAACTCATTAAAAAGATTATAATCAAATATATATATATATAACAGGGGAAAATAAAGGACAAAAACAAACAAACAAAAAATATCGCTCCACCAGAATCTGTTTTTAGTTACATCTTACAATTAACACACATTTAAACACAAAAATATGTTTCACGGAGATTGAAAGTCCGTGTCTAAACTTGTAGTTAGCAGTCTTAGAGAACGATCAATTCTTCCTCAAGGTCTCAGCCCTTTCGTGCTGTCCATATAGTTCAGTTATGAAATGTTATTTTACTAAGCAAAAATACACAGGGTTCTCTTTCTGCAGTTACCTTTTATTGAAATTGCATGCTTGAAGCGCTCTGTGTTTCGCTCAGAGCTACTAAAAATCGCGTTGCGATTTTCTTGGACTTGAATTATTTGTCCTGGGAAACTCATTGCACTTTCTTAATGAAAAAGATATTTATATTGTACAATCTGCATTGCTCATACAAACCACCCATAGAAATAAAATTCACCTAACTGTACAAATGTGATTTTACAAGGAACAGAGACAACAACTTAGATACTCAGTGGGCGAATTTCATTCCTTTTTTTCTGATCATCGACACCTTTATAATTAGTTTTTCTATGCAAATATTTTTTGTACTATATTTTGAAACACAAACGCGTACATTAATTTTCAAGAACATCTTATCCCTCCAAGTGGTTTCGAAGAGATACTTCGTCCGTCAAGATCTGACCAATTTTGCTAATGGTGAGATATCTCGTCATCAAGATATTGCCGTGATCTGGTGAGTTTTTCTAGCGACGAAATACCTCCTCCATCAAGATCTGGTCAGTTTTGCTAATGATAGTGACGCGATACCTCGTCAAGACAACCACCAGGGGGGTTAAAGAAGATTATTAGTCACTAATCTATGTCCCATACAAAGGCTCTTGTAATTTAATGCTTCTCACCCCAAAATGTTAGAAAAATTATTAACTTTAATTCATGTTTTTACCACACAGGTGTCAGTGGGTACATCTGTCGACTCTCTGTCCCAAGTAAAACAAAGCAGGTACGAATACGTTTCTGGCAGTGTTCCAATTCCTTGTAAATCTCACAACCAGAATAAGACTTGATGCGTTTAATTTACAGATGAATACGAAATGAGGAATCAGGATGACAACAATACAGATAAATAAATCCTAACTCGATATCCTCCCAACCCACGAATCCTGAAGGTGCGATGAGAACTAAAGTGGACCAAGAGAACCCTTCTTCTGTTTGAGTACGCTTCACTGCTGTGGGTGCTCCCCAAGGTGGGTCAGTTCAGGGGGCGTGGGGCCCATGATGAGGCCTGCTTCGGACTTGGCCTTGTTTTCCTTTTTCCATTTCATGCGACGATTCTGAAACCAGATTTTGATTTGTCTCTCGGTGAGGCACAGGGCGTGTGCGATTTCTATACGTCGTCTTCTGGTCAGGTAGCGGTTGAAGTGAAATTCCTTTTCCAGCTCCAAGGTTTGGTACCGGGTGTAGGTCTGCCTTCCGCGTTTTCTCTCTGCGAAAAACAAAACAAGCAATACGCATTATTATATGTACTGGTACTGTTTTACTGTGCTATTTAAAAGGGGATCTCCCTTTATTGTTGATGGTTGTAAAAATTATCGAAAAACATGAATAGTCCTCAAGGATGCAGAGCTGTTCGGCCCTTAATCCTCCAAGTG
Source organism: Meta bourneti (assembly GCA_933210815.1). NCBI lineage: Eukaryota > Metazoa > Arthropoda > Arachnida > Araneae > Tetragnathidae > Meta > Meta bourneti. The sequence continues at coordinate 80,996,939 of OW119933.1, forward strand.
GTTTCGACGAGATATTTCGTCCACCAAGATCTGATCAATAGTTACAAGCAATATGCAATGATTATTAAGTTTTAAAGATGTTTTAGAACTCATTCTAGAAATAACTCAAATTAAATCCAAGTAACTAAAATATTCCAGTGGCTACAAAAATGACACGAATGTTTCTTGACATCACCAAACAGTTACAAGCAATATCAAGTCACGATAGGTTTTTAGAATGTTTTAGGAACTCATTCCAGAAATAACTCAAATTAAACCCAAATAACTAAAATATTTCAGTGACTAAAAAGATGACACGAATGCTTTTTGACATCACCAAACAGTTACAAGCAATAGGCAATATACAATAGTTTTAAAAATGTTTTAGGAACTCATTCTAGAAATAACTGAAATTAAATCCAAATAACTAAAATATCCCAGTGACTAAGACGATGACACGAATGTTTCTTGACATCACTCAACAGTTACAAGCAACATGCTATGCACAATAAGTTAAAAATGTCTGAGGAACTGATTCCAGAAATAACTCAAATAAAACCCCCGAGTAGCTCTCCGTAACTAAAAGGATGTCCCGAGTGCTTAGAAATTCCAAAGAACTGGTTGAGGCAAATAAATGGACTTCTCTAAAATGCCATCTATCTCAAGAGGCATCGACAGCCGAAAATAAAAGAGACGCATCTTGCTTTCAGAAACGGCGTCTTCGGGAGAAAAGACAGGCGCCTCAATGAAGTTGAAGCGTTTGAAAAACGATCTTGGTACCCTGAACAAGTCCAGTAAGACTTACTTAACAATAACACTGATGTAACGTTTCAGAGAGCATGCCAATTAAGTCATTGTTGCTGACAGCATCAGTGTGGGACTGGTGATCAATCACACACTTTCCCTACCTGCCCTTTTATCTTTACCTGGAATCGGGAAAAACTGCCCAAGGAAGTTTTCTCCCCTTTGTGCTTGTACTTTTCACGGGGCAGTGTCTTTGTAGTACTGGTCAAACGAGGGGTGGGAAACGACGCTGGCAGAGAAGAAAGTTTGAGCGATTTTATGTAACCGCGTGTAACTCAGGTCTCTTTCCAGGTAAGTTTTTGAATTTATTTAACCCTCCTGGTGGTCGTCTAGACGTACTTCGCCAAAACTAAAACTAAGAACGTGATGGACGAGATATATCGTCGTTAGAAAAAATGACTTGATCATGATCTCGTCATCATCATAAAACGGCAATATGTTCCTCCTTCGGAATTCAATCCGCGTTATTGATGACGGGATATGTCGTCATTAGCAAAATTGGTGAGATCTTGATTGACGAGGTATCTCCAGGGGCAGTTCCACAGAAACTCTGATATAGTCTAAAATATGAAAGGTTATAGGTCAGTAATTGAATTTACGTCGCACTGAAGCAACACAACGGGCTATTGGCGAAGGTCCGGGATCAAGCCCGAAGGAAAAGATCTTAGGACAGCACCTCGTAATTTTCAACCACGATCAGATGACGAAAATATGGAAAGAATTTGCTGCGGTTGTGGAGCATGGACAAGTTGGAACCCTCCAAGTGGTTTCGACGAGATATCTCGCCAAGATATCGATCGAGATTTGACGAATTTTGCTAATGACCAGATTTCTCGTCATCAAGATATTGCCGACTTTTTATGATGACGAAATCAAGATCTGGTAATTTTTTCTTCCAATTGATGAGATATATCGTCCATCAAGATCTGGCCAGTTTTGCTAATGACGAGAAACCTCATAGAGACAACCAGCAGGATGGTTAATTCCTCTCACAAGTCGTATATCTTGTGTGCCCGCTTCTAAGTTTTGCATTAGTAGATATAAAAACCAATTTCATTTTGAGTTAATTACTATTATCAAAACATATTCAGTAATGGAATTGATATATGCTATCAATAGCAACGAGAATTTGGTTTCTTTTGAACTGCATGAAAATATTACTTAGAAATTGATATATGCTTCGGTTAGTGTGTAAGGACATTTGTTACTTGATTGTTAAAAAATCTCTAGAATCGATGCTCGATGACTGGATGAAAATATAAAACTACTGAATTTAGATTTATTAGATTAAAAAAGTTTTACTAAAAGTTTTTATAACCTATATGTGGTCAACATTATAAATTTTAAAATAAGAAATTATTGTAAGCAAAAAAGTGACCAATCTCGATTTATCCGAATAAAGAAATCACTTCAGGATGGTTGGACGAGCGAATAGTTAAAAAGGTAATTAAATAATAAAATTAAGTACCTATTCATGCATAAATATTGTTTCTCGAAATTCGTTAATATTTTGTCATTTTTGAAGCGTTGCGATGATATGTAGATATGGAATGGGGGATTTCGTTTTACAAGTGAAAAAATCATAATCTTTATACTTCGCAGCGATTAATTTAATAAACTATTAATTAATAACTGTTGCTTTGTATAAAGAATATCACAAAACTACTCTCACGCATTTATAATATTCAATTTCTTAGGAGATAGAAATCAGTAGCTAATACTTTCAAAGGGACTTGGGGCTCCTAGTGCTCCCCTCTCTGGCTACCTCAGGATGGCCGCGGTAGCCCAGTTGGAAGAGCAGCGGATTAGAAACCTGAGGGTTGCGAGTTCGAAACTCGATTCAACCAAAGACCATCGTGTATACGGGGACTGGTGCACGTTAAATCCGTCGTACTCTTAAATGCCCTTACGTTGGTGCGGTGCGGTAAGTTTGGAGAGTGGGGTGGCAGCTCAGGTGTTGACAGCGTCATCTGACCGTGGTTCAAAATTACGAGGCGTCCTTGATCTTTCCCTTCGGGATTGATCCCGTACAATCGCCAATTGCCTGTGGTGTTGCTCCAGTGCGACGTTAATTAACTACCTACCTACCTGACTACCTCAGGAGCCAGTGTCAGTATTTTTAACCATCATCAATAACTTAGCCAGTACTTATTTCGAAGGGAGTAAAGTTAGAAAAACCATTTTTATATTAAATGCCAATATAAAATTCTTATATTCAGAGATTTTCAACCGGTGTGACGCAAGAATCGCACTATTGTGCCTTACTGATGGTGAAGCGGCTTAAATTGTGTGACTTATTTAATTTCAACGGCAAATTTTAAGTTTCTGTGTGTTCAAAAATAATTTGAATACTCTTATAAATTAATAATTACCCGTTAAATACCCGTATAATAAAATAAATTGGGAAAATCAATAAATCGAAAGGGTAGGTACTTGCTTTTCTTTCTTATAAATCAATCAAAATTATACCTATTTTCTGTAAGACTAGTAAAAAATTATTTTTGATGTGCCCCATTTTTGAGTGATTAGTCTATGTCTGTCATAAGATGAAAAGAATTAAAAATCGCTGCCCTAACTTATTCGAATTTAAAAACATTTCACCAAATGTCTATATCTTATGCTTTATCTCTAGATTAATTTTCAATAGAGTATGAAAAAATCACGATTATTTAAAAACAAATCATAAAAATCGGATTTTATTTAAATCAGATTTTTTTATTTAAATCGGATTTTTATGATTTTATTAATCCTTTGTTCGAACAAGTTTGAACTTAGACATGAGACACGCAAATCACACTAGTATCTAGGTATTTTTGATTTATGTTAAACATTAATATTTACGATGAATAATGTTAATGCATTAGGAAATATAGAAGGGTAAATTTTGGAAAGATTAAAACGCGATATAGGAATTAGCAAAGTTAATCACGAGAGTAAATACAACAGCATAACAAATGCCATGCATAAGGAATGTTTTCCCATCTGGTTCTCGAGCGGTTTAGATTAGTTTGATTTTAACCCATAACCAGTGGCATGAAACTTTTTGGATCTAGATAAAAAGAAAGGTTGCGGAATCCCACTAACATCATATTAAAAAATTTCGTATAAAATTAGTCAAAAATCAGACAAACTTCAGAATTTTTTGCATTATATATTTATCATGTGTGTGTGTGTGTGTGTGTGTGTGTGTGTGTGTGTGTGTGAAAGATGTAGATTTCTTTAGCTATTTTTATATAAAGTAATTAATTGGTTAAAGACTTGTTTTGAAAAAAAATCATGTCAGCAATAGAAAATCAAATAAAGGAACTTGCAACAAAATTCCTGAAAAATTCCTACTTCCCATTGATTTACTTTACAAAAAGTACTTATTTGTGAAAAAATGTTATTGGTAAGCAAATAATAAAAATGAGATAAGACATGAAAATATACATAAATTAAAATCAAATATGCCAATTTTTCAAATTTTCTGAGCATTGATAAGTATTTCAAAGTAATATTCCGAGCGCACAAAATGGTTCATACCTAACATACAAGAAAATGAAGCTTTTTTCTATGAACATCATAAAATAAGTGTACAATAGCATTCCCCAAGAACATGCCAATTGAGTGGAATTTTGAGCTTGCAATAAAAAAATAATCATGATCATTAAAATAGCTTTCCGCTTCAAACCATAATCTATTTTTTAACATACTCATCTATCATATGGGTGGGGGTCTTTCACATTCCAAATTTGAATCCCATAAATATAGAATAGTTATGCTAGCAGTGTAAAGAATTCCTAGGGATCAATGCATAAATTTTTCGAATTCAATTTAACCAACATATTACACAAAACAAAATGAAAATATCGAATTCCCAATTATAAAGATTTATGTGCAAAATTGGAATGCTTTTGTGATACTGCAGGAAAACTTTTTCATTGTGACTAAGCGTCTGTTTTTCTTAAACAGACTACTTAACTTATTTTATATAGTTTTTGACATACTTGATTAAAATAACATGCATCTTGTTCGTAAATTTTGATTTAAATTAATGATTTTTTTAACCTGATTTAAATCGGCATACCCTGTTTTAAAGTACTTAATTACGCGAGATCTAAAGTGACGCCTCTCAGTTGATCTGAGAACAAAAATCATATTAAAATGGTTTGTGTACGCAAAAAAAATTGCATGGCAATTAAATAACAATAACTAAATACTAAATCTTATTCCTACGAATTCCTTTTTTACTTACATTATTGAATGTCGTTGCTATAGCCAAATTAATAGTTATGTCAACGAAAAACAACTAATTTTCGTATTTTCTAGTAAGTCGGTAATTCAATATCTATTAATTAATTAATAATCGCTATTTTTTATTTTAATATCACAAAAGTAATTTTTTCATTTAATGCTTCATTTGTAAAAAAATAGATTTAAGATACCAACACTTTCGAGATGTGCCCCAGGCTCCTTCTCTGGCATCGACCCTTTAATGAAGATCATTATTCATTAGAAGGTTCATTAATTAGATTCCCTTCATTAGGAGGTCGATGTTCTTTGGGAGTTCCAGCGGGGAGCTCCATAGTTCCCCACTGACCACCTGTATATGAATCTTTCTGCGAGTAGTGCAGCTAGAGATGAAAGTATTCGAATCCCGAATTACTCTTGTGTACTCGATAATTAAAATATTCGTTATATTCTATTCTTTCTCGTATTCGAATACAGTTCAATATTCATCCTAAGTATTCGAATACATTATAATATTCATATCGTACTAAAGTACTCGAATACAAAAGTAATCGGATGCCAAAATACTCGAACACCAAAGTAATCGAATACCAAAGTACTCGAACACCAAAGTAATCGGATACCTAAATAATCGGATACCTAAATAATCGGATACCAAAGTACTTGGATACCAAAGTATTCGAATACAAAAGTACTATAGCACCAAAGAATTCGGATACGAAAGTACTGGAATATCAAAGAATTCGGATACCTTAGTACTTGAATACCAAGTTTTCGTATACGAAAGTACTCGAATACCAAAGTTGTCGAACACCAAAGTACTCGGATACCAAAGTATTTGGATACGAAAATACTGGAATACAGAAGTACTATAGCCCAAAGTATTCGAATACTAAAGTATTGATTCCAAGAATTCGAATACCAAAGTATTCATTTTCCAAGAATTTTATACCAAAGTATTCATCCCAAGAATTTGAATGCAAAATTTCCATCCAATTCATTTTAATGAAAAAGCCTTATATCGCAGTTGTCTTGGCCGAACGTTGGATTCTTACCATCAATTAGTCGTTTTTTATAAATGTATCGAATACTTATTCGATACTTGAAAGTACTACAATACCAAGTATTCGATTCCAAAAAGCACCCGATTCTGCCCATCGCTAGTGGCAGCACTGTCCAACACCAGAACTCTTATCGTTCCGATCTCAGCTTGAATTGGAAACAATAATCAGAGGACAGATGGGACCTGGGACTGTCATGTTATTAGCATAGAAGCAGCATACGGAGGACCCGCTTTCCCATCTAATCTCCTCCCATCCATCTTGTGCGCAAATCCTGGCGATCGTCTTATCAGCTGTCCGATTCCTTTTAATCCAATTAAAGCGGCACTGACGTCGCATTTCATAATTTAGATGGATGCCTCGACGCAGTTAATAAGAAAGAATGGCTCGGATGCGGATTTTTTGCAAATATTTCAAACCGGGTATTTGATGTCGGTGGGACCTTTTCCCTGATTCGCTCATCCCGGCAAATAAGTTGTAGGCAGGATGGGTGTGGGAGAGGGGGACTTAAAATTCCATCCATAAATCACTCCCTCTCTCCGGAGGGGGCGTATATAAATATCCGTGATACTTGTCAATAGGAACGTTCCCGCCAATGACAGTTTAGAGATAGAGATAGGAACTGTTGTGGTGTTTAAACGCTTGCGATGAAAAATTGATTTTATAAAGGGTATAATAGCATTTGCGGAAATATTTACTGTTTTGTGATAGATGGAAAATTAACTCATTATTCTTTGAAATACTTAAATCACTCTTCATTATTTAGAATGTTGTGGTTATAGTCAAAAATTGGGAATATTTACACTCTTTGTGATAGAAGATTCAAAGATATTATATGAAATAATTTAACCACTCTTCATTATTTAGAATGTTGTGTTTATAGTCAAATATTAATTTGTGTGAATATTTACTCTTTTTTGTGATAGAAAAACAAAGAAAATTCTCTGAAATAGTTTAACTACTTTTCATTCTTTAAGAATGCTATTCTTATAGTCAAAAATTAGTTTGTGGGAACACTTACGCTTTTTGTGATAGAAGAAACAAATATTTTCTCTTAAATTGCTTAACCACCTTTAGAATGTTGTACTTATACTCAAAAATAGATTAGCGGGAACATTTACACTTTTTATGGCCGAAGAAACAAAGAAAATTGTCAATTGCTGATGAAACATTTGCTATTGTTTTATTTCTCTTTTGTAGGGCATTTGTTGCCGTGTGGTTGGTGTGAGTTTTATGGCGCAACGGCTGAATTCGGCCAATCTGAGCCAAACACAAGACAGACAACATCAAGAGATACTGAACACACAAGGAAAGTTATAATTGTTGCCGTGTGAACCAATAGGAAAGATTCAAACATAAATATGGCATTTCATGAAAGATATTTTGAAAGGATTTGTTGCCGTGTGGTTGGTTGTGTTGAGTTTTATGGCGCAGCGACCATATTCGGGTAAGCTGAGCCAAACACAAGACAACGTCAAGTAAGAGACATGAAAAGGAAAATTTTATTGTTACCGTGTGAATCAATAGGGAAGATTCAAACATAAATATGACAGACTATGAAATTCCCAGTGGTTTGGCGTGATTCAAAATTACGAGGTCCTTGGATCTTTCCTCTCGGGATTCATCCAGGAGAGTCACCAATAGCCCGTTGTGTTGCTCCAGTGGACGTTAGTTAACTACCTACCTACCTATCTACCTACCCAGTGGTTTGGTAGCTATTTTATTCTTCGCCTCTGGACAATTTGTGGAGTGAGAATTTTTATCTGCCGAGCTTTTGAAATTATAGATACCGAACTTTCTTTTCAATGTGCGCAATTTCACTTGAAATTCTGTCCCCCAGTGCAATATAATTTATTAAAACGAAATCCCCACACAGAGGTATGTGATCGACAATCCGTGGACAGGCAATTCATTTCTGAAATGTCATTTGTGAAGTGTCCCGAAAAGGGAATGCGAGGACAGGAAGGGAATTTGATAAAGAGTCCGGAAACCATGGAGAGGCGGGGGGTTGAAGTAAAAATCTCACCGTTGCCAGATGCATACCGAAATGTTTTGCTTCTCGTTCATCAGGACACGCGATGATGAAGCACCGGAACCCATGATTTAAGGCAAAGAATGGGAAGATAAGAACTGGATAAAATATGAATTTCTCGCTTCAACGGGACTCGGTTAGGAAAAAATAAAGATTAAAAATTTCGTCCAAATAGATAGCAGTTTAAATGTTCGATAAATTTTAGTACTTTCGAATGGGATGGATTTTTTTCCCGCTCCACACCTCCCCCGTTCGCTTTGTATTGACTCTGGCGGAAGATTTATGCGCGCTCAGAAATGATATGACAATGACAAGCGGGGCTGATTTTTATTTATTTATACCGTTTTTCGCTCAGGAGTACGGTTTAAATCCGAAGATAGGAATCTGCTCATTACGACGCCCCAACTTTGTTTGCCTTTTAACAACCGGAATGACTGTTTGGTGCCTCTTTTTCCGGTTCATTTCGGCTCCGATGGATGAATTTATGAATTTTGACGCGTTTTAAGCGGACATTATTCATCCAGTAATACACCCCCTCCCGCATCTGCACTGCAGGCATGGCTATGTGCAGGGCCCCTCGTGAAATATCAATATGTATCTCAAGAACACAATGTTCAATTTGCGCAAGCATGCAATTTTTTCTCTGTCCCTTTACGGGCCCGCGGTAGCCCAGTTGGAAGAGCAACGGATTAGCAATCGGAGGGTTGCAAGTTCGGAACTCGGTCCGACCAAAGACCATCATGTACACGGGGCTGGTGCACGTTAAATATGTCATAGTCTCAAAAGTCCTCACGTTGACGCGTTGTGGAAGTTTGGGAGTTCCAACTCAGGTGTAACCTCGTCATTTGACAGTGATTCAAAGTGACGAAGCGTTCTTCTTGGATCTTTTCCTTCGGGATTGGTCCCTGACAGTTGGCAATAACCCGTTGTGTTTCTCCAGTGTGACGTTAATTAACTACCTACCTCTGTCCCTTTTCGAAACTTGTTGCACAGCTTTCGTGTTGTAAATGCAACAAGACTAAAGTTTCTAAACTTAAAAATGGACTTCACATTGCAGTATAATCCGGCTCCCGTTAGAAGACAGTCGAATCACGTGGTTTTGGATGAGTGTATTCATTAACCCTCGAAGTGGTTTCGACGAGATATCTCGTCCATCACGATCGGACAAAATTTTGTTAATGACGACATACCTCGTCGAGACAACCACCAGATGGGTTAAGAAAATTTTTTTAATCCAATTGAGTAATGCCATTATCGTTATGGTTGTTAGTGATGTATTCTTGAGTTGAGAGGGAAAAATAAAAATATATGCACTTATTTCGGTTATCAACAGAATACGTCAATTTTCGGATTGTTATTCTAGTCTCATCATTAATCCCAATCCATTAAAATCCTGAAAGGTTCAGCAAGGAATCGACATGCGAGGTAATTTTTATGGCTAAATTAATTTCTATATCCAGTCAATTTCCTCACATTAATGAGAAAAAATTATTTTTCTCACGGAGCACAACACCATTTTGCGGCTTTCACTGATAATTTTTCTTTCTAAAAGGAGTACTTCTTGATAGCTACGATCGGAATGAATTGTCAAGCGGTTCACGTCCCATTTTATGATCACTGCCACGTACTTCGCACTTTCGGAGTTAATTAGCTACACATTCGGTTATTTTTGAGTGCGAAATTATTCAAATCACACACCGCAAATTATTTCAGGTCAGCACCCCCATATACGGCTACATTTAGTCAAAGCTGCTATTTGTATCTCGTTAAAGACAATGTAACACAAAGATAAATACATTTATAATGATGCAATATATTGGGAGAAAAACATAATAAACATTACTCTGAACTTTGATTTTACGAGCCCCGGTACCTGGTAGAGTCACGGATCAGCAACCAGAGGAATCTGGTGCTCCACTCTCCAAACTTCCATACCACGCCAACGTGGAGACATTTGAGGCCACGACATTTAACGTGTATCAGTCCCCAATACACGAAGGTCTTTGACTGGATCAAGTTTCGAACTGACAACTCTTGGGTTACTAATCCACAACTCTACCAACTAGTCTACCGAAGCCCTCGCTAGCCTCTTTAATAATTTTAGCTGAAGAGCAGGGAGATGTTAAGAAAATATATCTAGTTGAAAATATCTCTAGCTCATATGAAACCAAGGCGTTACTCTTTGATATATAAGTCGTTTTCATCTACTATATAAAAAGTGCAATTTTTTGTTGATTGAAATTAAAAATTTCTTTACTATTGCATCACTTGTGGGTGCTTTCGCTTGTTTGTACCTACTTCATATTAACAGCAACATTGATCTTCTAATGAAATAGACATAGCATGTGGGCGGAGTCGCCGTTGTTAGATCTCGGAAAGATCTGACGAGGGCTTGTGGTTCGACATGGGCCGATTGGCTATCGAAGACTAGTGTTTTAAATCACGCTGGACAATCGCTTTAGCCAATCAATAATTTTTCCCATCTTAGGATTCCTACTTTTCCCACAACCACGTGACAGACCTTCAAACCGAGCGATCAGAAGAAATTACATGAAACTGTGCATACATCGCTGCAAATGTCGCTGCGTGGTGTGGAAGTTTGGAGAGTGGGGTGCCAGCTCAGGTTTTGTCCTCGTCATCTGACCGTTATTCAAAATTACGAGTTGTTGTCCTTGGAGCTTTCCCTTCGAGATGGATCCCGAACCGTCGCCAATAGCCCGTTGGGTTCCTCCAGTGCGACGTTGATTCTCTCTCAACTACCTACAACCGCCAACTACCCTAAAAAGCTTCCCCCTAAAAAAACCGAAATGACGACAGAACTTGCATGTAACTCAGATTGAACACAAACGTGTTCGTTTTTGTGGTATTCCAACAGCCCGCATTTTGCGCAACCCTTGAAATGTTAATGACATGCTTTCAGCAAACCTCGCATCTTCTCTACCCCAAAGAAGCATAAATAATCGAAGAAGAAAAAACTCCCTCGAATGAACTATAAATACTGCTTCACAGATAACACAGAAAAAAGGGGGTGGCACCTCAAAGCCCTTAAAGTTTCAAGAGCTATTCCTCTCCCTGCATCCTCGATTTGAGGTATTAAGAATATTCCGCATTACTTAACGATTTTTTAAAAACGAAAATGGGTGTGGTGCTGAGGGAAGGAAAACTTTGGGGAAAGAATAATGTTTTGAACAATTACGGAAACTTAAAAGAGGGGAAAAAATAGTTTCTCCGGAGAAATGTAAATTATTCGCTAATAGGGGGCCTGTTTCTAACTAAACTCATCAGTGAATGGTGCCAGAGTTGATCCTTTAATCACTATCCAACTCATCTGATAAAGCGATCGCAACTTATCTCCGCAAAAATTTCCATTCTTTCTTCTCAGCATTCGACAGTGACCAATATTTAATGGAGTAAAACCAAGCTTTCGGGGGGCGGGTATGTATTGTAAATGTTCCTGTCTGATGATTTTTAAAGATTTTTAAGTTTATCTTGAATTTTTATCTTTAAAATAATCTTTACCTTTATCTTTAAATTTGTTTATCTTTTTAATTTTTTATCTTTTTATCTTGAATTTTTTAACCCTCTACGTGGTTGTCTCCACAAGGTATCTCGTCATTAGAAAAAAACTGACCGGATCTTGATGGACAAGATATCTAATTAGAAGAAAACTGACCAGATCTTCATGGACGAGATATATCATCAGAAGAAGAAAACTGACCAGATCTTGTTCTCTTAATAAAAATTCGGCAATATCTTGATGATGAGATATTTCATCATTAGTGAAAGTGATCAGGTCTTGATGGACGAAATATCTCGTCGAAACTACTTGGAAGGTTAAGGTAGTTGGATTTACGTCGCACGGAGCAGCACAACTTATCTTTTCTTAACTCTCCAAGTGTTTCGACGAGATATCTCGTTCACGATATGGTCAATTTTGCTAAGGACGAGATATCTCATTCAAGATATGGTCAATTTTGCTAAGGTCGAGGTACCTCGTCGAGACAAAACTGCCCTATTACTCTAATGGGAATGACGATCCAAGTAGGAAAAACAAATTGTCCCTTGCCCAGAACTGGTGACAGTTTGGAACAGGTTTTTGTATCTAAGGTTGGACATTATAGGGCAGTTTTAGACCACTAGGAAGGTTAAGAGGACAGTAGACTTAAAATCAGCCAAATCAATTTTTTAAATACTTATTTAAAAAATTAATTGGTATCGAACTCACAATAGCTAGCAATAAGAATTTTTTCAATCTCGATCTCTTTTCGGAGTTATATTGACAATATAAAACGCATTGTAGATAAGTATGGGAGGTCTATAGAAACACATTTTTCTTGGATTGAGGTTTTTCTGATGCTGTCGTCCTGATTTCGAGCGTTAGTTTTTCTTGATTTCCTTAAATAATTTTTGGAACAATCCTTGCAATTTGTTGTATAAATCTAGAAATTCACAATGTTTTCTAGTTTTTAAATTTTTGTTGAAAATGTCTCTTAATTTCTGTGCTTTTCTATTAACCTTAGTATTTCCATTTGGTAAGTATATCATATATTAGCAAAACAAAATAATTTTTTGTTCTAAAACATCTAAAATTTTGCAAACAAAAGCATAGGTCAAGCAACATTTTAAACCCAACTTTCAAGCTTTGGAAGCAAGATGAAAATCTCTATCATTTTCACTTTGATATATACAACAAATTTCAACTACTATCGAAAAAATATTTTCAAGGAAATCCATTAAAACCTGATGCGCAGGGAACATTTCGAATTCAGAATGTCAAAAATCTCAATCGGAGAAAAACGCGTTTTTGTAGTAGAGTTACTATACACATATCTACTATATACTTTATGTTGCTTAAGTAACTCTTAAGTAAATTGCTTAAGTACAAAATTATTTTTGCAATCCACAGAGTTTGACATAAATTAATTTTTAACGCCAAAATTAAAAAATCGTTTTTTTGATAAATTTTGATGATTTTGAAAGTCCACTGTCCTCTCAATAATTTTCACTAGCGTAATTTCACACAATATGACCCAAAGCAACAACTGGCCCAAACCCTTAGGCGCGAAAACACGGATATTCGACATATTAACGACATCTAGTGAACTGTTTAGGTACTAAATGATAGAGCATAAATTGAATGATAGTGTCATAATATTGGAATGTACTTTGTCCGTTATGCTTTTCCATTGGTTAACGGTCAGTGTGAGTTACCTATTGCACCTAACCCCATTGCAAATCATTCTCTAGACATGTATTGATTTATTAATGGAAATATTCGATGAACTATAGTGAAGACTTACTATGTGATGGGCCCAATTTATTCAATATCTATGTAGTAAAATATTAAAAAGAAAAACAATTAATTAAATGACGCTTTTTGAAATGAAGTGAATTGAATTGTTGACAGTAGAAAACTTTTTCAGAGTAGAAATAATCGTTTAAGTGAGTCGCTGAATTTATGAAATTTAGGAATTTCATTACTTGATAATAAATGCATCTTTTCTCAATCGCATTCGTGACGGGGCCCCTTGGAGTGTGAGGGGTCCCATTTGGGGGCATTCGTGAAATCGGCTTAGGGTGGGCCTTGAATATAGGTGTGTACTTCATACACAATCATGGTCCAAAGTTTGTGTAAAATAAATTATATAAACTACATATCGAATAACAAGTGTTTAATATCCATTTCTGATCTTTCCACAGGTATTATCAGCAAAATAATATTTTGAAGAGCTTTATTTTAGAAGATAAAACGAAAAATCTAAAAAATGGGGGTCATTTTGGCCCATAGTTGTGTGAAATTATGGTACAGTGCAAATTAAATTTTTGTAGCAGAACTTAGCACTTGGTAATTCCACAGATAGCTATAGTCGTGGCTAAACGTTTTGGTCGTATTTGAAGTAATTACATAACAGAATCAGCTACTTTATTTGATTTTGAAATGTATTCACCACCTGCGGATGAAGTTTATGATTGATAAATAGCTAAAAAATTAACTCACAATAAACAACTTAGCTTGAAAAAATAACTTATTTTACACTGATTTTGAACTATAAGATTTAAAAAAATAACTCGTCATGTTGGAAACTTTCCAGATGTGTTAAAAAGTTTCTTAATGTACCACAATGAAAAGTATTTAAAAATCTTGTAGAAATATTTTAAATGCTGATATGTCTCAAAAACTGCTCGTTTTTTGTCTGCATGTTCAAAAGTAGTTCTTAAATTTCGTAACAGCTATCGTACGAAAATATGATTTTAATTCAAAATTCATTATAACTTTCAATTTCTAAAGTTTCTTTCAATTTTTTCTGAATTTTCAATAAAGATTTTTTTACCCTTTGCCCGTCTCCAGCCATTGGTCGGCGAGCAGCCCTATACAGGGCTAAAGTGATAAACTAAAACTGACCTACTTAATAAAACAAAAATTAGAATACACTAATTTTTTATTCTAATCTTTGGAGTGTTTAATGATGCAATATAGCTATACCTAGAAGGCATATGACACTGTCCAATTTTTTACAATGGACCTTTTACAATAATCTTGAACAACTCTTTTTGCTCTTTCTAATGGTATGCAACACTATGTCCAGACTCAATACATTAAGGTCTGCCTCTAAAAAATAATTGAATTATTGATGGAGTAGTTAAAAAAACTTTAAACTGCTCTGTTGAAAAATTTTATTTTTGTGACAGTGTCCTTTGACTTTCCTGAATCTATTTCTCCGTTCTGTGTCAGTAAAACTTTCCTAGTATGTATATATCCATTTAGTCGAATTTGCTTGGCTCAGTTTGTCAAAATACGGCCTCTTCCACCATAAAACCAAATAAACCAACCAACCTTTGCCTCCGATGTACAGATTTGCTTCCCAATATCACACTACCAAACAGCGAATCTAAAAATACAAAAATTTCAATGCCTCCCAAAAAGAAGACGTAAAAGAGCAAATTAAAAAAAAATATTGTTCTAATCTATCCACGTCCATACTTCCAAATCCCAATATTTTCTTTCTAAAAAAGTGAGATAACATCGATCCGAACCTAATTGTAAATTTCCACGATGTTTCCAGCACCTGGAAACTGGCATTTGCATATTGAAATTCGCAACACATGGCGGCAATGGTGGAATATACCTTTCTTGATATATTTAGAAAGTCCGTTCGGAAAATGCTTCCTTGTTCTAGAAAATCGCTTTCCTTTAAGTCATTAAAATATTTTCTCCTGATATTTTGAGCTCGGGAGAAAAAAATAGGGGGGGGGGCGTATAATTTTCTCCAAAAGATTAAAAAAGACCAATACAACCATCTGCCTCATTAGGAATGCAGAGATTGAGCGCACAGAGATAAATGCCCGAAATTGCGATGAAAATGGGGAATTCCGATCACTCGAAAATGGATGTGATAATGGATTGCGCAAGCTTTCGATTAAATTAGTGGGTAGGGAAAAAAAGAAGGGAAGAAAAGAAAGTAGGAAAAAGAGTGTAGGAATGAAAAGGAATGAGGGGAGATATATTTTTCGTCGGGAAGAGTCTTTTTGAATTCTTTTACATTTCTCTTTCCTACTTCTCTCTCATTCTTTCTCTTTCATCCTTTGAATCAAAGCGGGGAAGTAGACTTGACATGAGGGGAAGTGTACAAAGTGCGGAAGAATTCAAGTTAGATTCAGTTTCTTAAATTTAGGTCACACAAATGCAATTACTGGTGGAGTCTCACTTCAGTGGCGTAACTGACGGGCGTTGGTCCCGAGCGCCAGTATCTTAACACTCCTGGCGTTTGTTTAGACGAGGTATTATTAGTAAAACTGACCAAATCTTGATGGACGAGGTATCTCGTCATTAGAAGAAAACTGACCAGATCTTGATCTCGTCATCATCAAAAAATCGGCAATATCTTGATGACGAGGTATCTCGTCATTAGAATAAAACTGACCAGATCTTGATCTCGTCATCATCCAAAAATCGGCAATACCTTGATGACGAGGTATCTCGTCATTAGCAAAATTGGTCTGATCTTGATGGACGAGATATCTCGTTGAAACTACTTGGAGGGTTAAGAGATAGCATTTCAGAAATATTTCTTAAACTATGGTTTCTCTTGGAATTTTTTAAACTTTTGTCCTTGCCACAGAAATGTTTTCCAGTGCCATGCATGTGAAGAGAATGTGATTTCTTGCACTCTATCTTTAGAATACAGTGCTTAAAAGTCAATTCTTCTCTTCATATACTCCCTACAATCATATTCTTATTTAGAAAAGAGAGAAGAGGTAGTATTTGAATTGCCATTTCACAAACGTCTGGAGAGCTTAAAACAAGACTGACTTCGTCCTGGCGATTCACCCACAGGAGTCATGAACAAACTCCACCTTTTACTAGGCTTTATGAATAGTCATCAATTAATTGCAAAGAAATTAATATTGGGAAAAGCTATATGTTAAGGAAACTTATATGATTCGAATGAGTATATTTTATCCTAATTATGTTCGTTTTTAATACATATATTTTATTATGGATAGGGCGGCATCAGTTTCGTTTACTCCAAGTACCAAAAATTCAAACTCTTATGCCTCGCTTACTAAGTACGTAATTTGGATATACCGCTAAAGAAATTCTCCCTTATGTCGAGGATACAAAACATGAGAAAAACATTAGGATTACGAAATGTTCGATAGATAAGAAAACGCGAAAGAGAAAATACTCAGTATATCTAGTGAACCAACCCCCCAAGTGGTTTCTACGAGATATTTCATCCATTGGAATCTCACCGATTTTATTAATGACGATATTTCGTCATCAAAATGTAGATTTTTTGATGGTGACAAGATAGTTTCAGTTTTGATGATGACGAGATCAAGGGTAACTTTCTTCTAATGACTGGGTATCTCGTACATCAAGATCTGGTCAGTTTTGCTAATGATGTGATACCTCGTTAAGACAACCACCAGGTGGGTTAATGAAATCACATGAGTATAGGGTTGCCGGCTTAAAAACGGAAGTTACCGACAAACTGAATTATAATTCCTGACATTTAAGGGAAGTTCGGACAAATAAAACTCAGTTGATGGTATTCATTGAAATTTTTTTCATTGAAATGCTCAAATAAGCGCATTGCTTCTAACAAGAAATAACAATATTACAGATAAAGAAAAATAAAAAAATATGATCCGACACATACAATTCCGTGAATTGTGGTAACGACTGACACTCTCGGTACACAAAGTGATTTAATCAATGCATCTGGATTAAATTGATGATTCCTCTGAAAAATTCGAACAATTTATTTTTCATGGGGAATCCGAGCAACTCATGCAAGTTCCGAACTTTTCCAGAAGTCTGGAAAACCAACATGAGTAGTTGGATGACATGAGTTGTTTTTTATCCCTTTCTCTGTATATGTATAGGAAAAAAAAATTGATATGAAATTTTCTAAATTGCCAACGTGTGGAATTTTACTAACTCCAAAATTAAAAAAATATTCATTAATTATATTCTCGATCTAGTGACCGAAAATTGGGCGCCTCTTTAGAGTTAGATAGTAGATATAATGTAATAGATAGTGACAGAGGTAGAAATACTGTATTTTCGTAGCTTTTTTCAGAGGAAAAATCTACTTAATGCTTTACTTAACACATGTATGTGACAGAAAATGCTGAAGTACTGTACCAGATACTCTTTAAATTTACTTTTAATGATTTAAAACTTCCATTTTTAGAAATAAATTTATTTTATTACTGATCTAATTAACTATTTCAAGAATAACTTTCCTTTTTTTGATGATTCGATTATTATGATGACTTTTTTCAATGTGATCAGCAAAATTTAATATATTTATAGTGCGGCTCGAACGAGAGGGCATCGACCTTGGGTCAGTCGATTTTTGTATAGGTGTGAAAGGTCGCTAAGAAGAGGGCTTCCATACGCAAAAAGCATGATTGAAGATCACCGAGGGTGGTTTTGCTTCTTCCAACTCATTATCACTTAAAGCACGAACGGCAAACTTAGAACCAGAATCCGGGCTAAAGACGCTAGTTGTGGAAACGCTTCGTTTTCGTTCTAACCTATCACCTCATTTAAAGAATAGACTCGTCCAAAACCACGTGAGCCGGACAATGCTACAATGTGAAGTTCATTTTTAAGTTGAAAACTTGTCTTCGTTGCATTTATAAGAAGAAAGCTGTCCAACGACCAGTTTAGCAAAGAGACAGAGAAACAAATTACACATTTGCGCAAGTTAAACATTGCGTTCTTGAGAACGGTAAACTTAGAACCAGAATTCAGGCTAAAGACACTAGTTGTGGAAGCGCTTTGCTTGCGTTACCGCCAAGTAGTTACAACAAACAAATGAAATCCTACATAATCTGATCACAATTCCAATCTCTACATTCCAAAGTCTTTCGCAGCTTAAGCTTGTTTACTGAAATAAATCTTTTTCGTCAAAACCCGAGAGACAATGGAGCAATAAATATCAATTTCCGAATGGCTACAAAATAACACTTGTTCATCAACAGATTTAGTGTTAACGATGAGGGAAGCGCGAGCCTTCATTTTAAACACATTTTTTTACCGCTCTATTGTACTAGTTGAAGCAACGGAGCGGTTAAAAACCGGTTCTTAAGTCTCAATTAGTCGATTGTTCGCTATCAAGCTGTCAGCATCTCCCTCTGTAAGCTTTAAATATCCTGTAATTGCACCGACAGTAAATTTCAGAGAAGTTCATTACTGTGTAGAGGCAGAACTGGGCTTTTAAAATGAGCTTCATTTCAGGACTACCGTACAAATTACGTGGCCCTTAACACATTTTATCCAGACACTCCTTTTCTTGACAGATATCTAAGTTACGTTTAGTTTTCTACCACAAATCTCCACCTGTGGCTTACACATACCTCAAAGACTTGAGCATCTGTTCTTTCCACAATGGGTGACTTAGGATATGCTCCTTTTCTTATTCAGGCACTCTTTTTCTTAACAGATATACGACTTTCAGTTTCTATCCCAACTCATCGCAAATAACGATCAGCAACATAGGTGGATATGATCTGTCTATTTCTCCCAGTATGGGTGATTTTATATGTGCTGCTTTTCTATCCAGACACTACTTTCCTTGACAGATATGTGATAGAGCTTTTTTTATCCCAACTCATTGCAAATAATGATCAGCCACATAGGTGACTATTTTACGCCTCTATTCTTCCCAGTATGTGTGACTACTGTTCTTTTTTTGACAGATATGTGACTTTTAGTTTTCTCTCCCAACTCATCTCAAATAATGATCAGCAACATATGTGGCTATTTTGTGCCTCTATTCTTCGCAGTATGGGTGACCTTTAGCTGCTTTTCAATCCAGACACTTCTTTTCGTGACAGATATGAGACTAAGTTTTGTGTTCTCCACAGTGTGGGTGACTTGGTGCTGCTTTTCTATCCAGATACTTCTTTTCTTGACAAATATGTGACTTAGTTTTCTATCTCAACTCATCGCAAATAATGATCAGCAGCATAGGTGGCTATGTTGTGACTATTTCTTCCAGTATGAGTGACTTTAGATATGGGTGCATGAAACATGTAACATAATATCGATAGAACAAAATTAGTAGAACTGCCTCCAAAATACCAGAAAACCACTTATTTAAATGATATTAAATTGTCCTTTTATCTGCTTCAGACAAAAAAATAAGTCTCTTCGTAACTTTAAAACGTATCGAATTGGCATAAAAGTATAACTTTCAACAGTGTATATTGCCTTTTCAATTTTTTCAGCTATAAAAACAAATAAAATATAAATTATATCCAAAGCAGAATTCAAATCTTCGAGCAGCAATTGGAAACGGCAACTTCATCAATTCTTCTGGGGGTAATTTCATCAGATCGGACAGCAGTTTTATCCATTTTTCTCATGAGTTTCAACGAAACGAAAAAAAATTGACTCAGTCTCTTTCTTACAGTAATCTTATAATAGCGTAATTTTTTAACCTCCTGACATCACTATTTTTCCTTTCTTAATATCTTACTTGACATTTATCTATCTTGTGCTTGACGCAGACAAATATGGCCCTTGCACCATAAACCCAACCAACCTATTTTTAATTGAATTGACTTAATCATGAGATCACACGAAACACACAGCAGGTCTATTATATGCAGCTTGGGATGTAAATTTAAATACTTTAATTTATCATTTTTAAACAACTTCAACAGTTGTAATAGTTTATTAATTTGAAATCAAATAAAGTAGGTAAAACCTTTTAATTATATCATAAAACAATTTAACCTTTAGCAGTGAAGACGGTGATTATTCGTTATCGGATTAATTATTTAAATGATTTGTCACAACTCTTCAGGTTGTAACATACTTCTATGTATTAAATTTAGCAGAAGGAAATATGTAAAATTTCGATTTTAATAGTGAGCTAAATTAATAATTGTGGCGCCATCTATTTAATTTTTATAAAAACTTAAACTTCGTGCAAAAATTGCACTATAGTATTCCAGGAACTGTACATTTTAAAGTACAATTATAATATCACCTGTAAGAAGACTAATTACCCGATTCGGCCCAATATAATTTTAGTTATTTCTTTAGTATTGTTTTAAAGAACAGAAATAAAATATCTGTGTTTCTTTGAAAGCTCAAATTTTTAAAAAGGAACGAATTACGACCGAAATTGTAATAATTATTTTAATGTTAAATGTAAAAAATTTTAATGTAATATTTTATGTGTAAGTTTGTGCAAAATACACTGACTGTCTTGTGAATAGCGATTAAATCTAAATATAACATGCCCTACTCCGAATTTAAAGTAAAGTTTTTGGTATTTAAGAGTAATGCTATAAAATGCTATATATGTATGCCATACAATGCTATTTAATAAAATGTTTATTAATTTCTAAAACGAATCTCTTGAGAAATTTGGTCAGTGAATTAGCAACGTCGAAAACAAAGATTCTTAATCATATCTAATTTCAATAGAATTGGTAGAGTTTGTTCTTTTGAAAAGCTCGTCTCTTTTTAATACGGTTTTATACTTAATGACTCATTATGCTAAAATAATTTTAGTTTTCATTGCTTTTATATTTAACTTTCTATACATTTGCCCTGTGGGAGTTCGTAAAGAAAGCGAAACGTGCGGTACCCAGCGCATAATAAATTTAAGTCTCACAGAAACGAAGCGAACTCAGTCCACCCATTCCGCAATTAACCACCGGGTGATTAATCCGGGGGAAAAAATCAACAAACGCAGAAAAAAAATAAAAAACCTTCGAAATCGCTCGCACGGACAATTGGCGCCATCTGTGAAAAAATATCCCAAACTCTCCACCCCCGAGCTTTCCCCGAAAAACGCGAAACGGGATATGGAAAAAAATGACCAGAAAAACTTGTCAAAGGGAGAAAAGAAAGGAAGTTGCACACCAATAATCAGATAATCATCCCTCAGCCTCGAAATAAAGAAAAACAGGCAATTGAAAGTGCCGAGAAGAATTAAATCTATCGGAAAAAACAGAAAGAACCGCGTATCGCGTGTTCTGGCATGGGAAACCATGGTTCGTGACGAGCACAATAATACTTTTGCACTTTCTTTGGAGCTGCAAAGCAACAAAACGTATGCGTGCGTCAGAGTGTTGTATGGCAGAGGAAAAAATCGCACTTGCAGGTGCATTATACATAGTATATTCTTCAGATCGTGCACGCAACCTGTGAAAATGATATATGGATTATGAGTGGATTTATTATGGATATAATTCCCAGTGGTATCGCTTTCTATGATTTAAATTATTTGTGGCGGAGGAATTGGAGTAATCGCATTAACTCAGTTGTTCCGTAAGGACCAATAATATAAAGACCCTCCCCCCCCCCCTTTGTTCGTGGAGTTGTCGGTTGTCCGATTTGAAAAGTTGTGTAATTTTGGGATATATGAATACGAAATTGCTCATATATGGGAGAGAGTAAAACGTGTTGGCGTCTACTGCTTTGCGGATCATTCCGAGCTGTTGTGATATAAACAAGGACGTGGTGATTAATTTGATGTAGTTTCGCTGGTGGCGACACGCAATCGTGTCGTATCGATTTGAACCAAAGGGGCATTCGTAACACACACACATCTATGTATCACTCGCATCTGTGTTATTATGATTGGTCTTTTTTCAATTTTATCTGCACAAGTGGCGAATTTTGGTTTCGAGGTAATGTGATACTTTTTATCCCTATCTTCTAGCGGTTGTCTCGACGAGATATCTTATCTCATTGGCAAAACTGACCTGATCTTGATGGACGAGATATCTCGTCATTAAAAAAAATTACCTGATCTTGATCTCATTTTCATCAAAAAATGGCAATTTAGTAAACATTCGGAATTCAATCGGCATTCTTGATGACGAGATATCTCGTAATTAGGAAAATTAGTCGGATCTTGATGGATGAAACCACTTGGAGGGCTAAGAAGTGCGGGCAGAGGCAAAGCTAGAGTTTTGGGGATCTGGGGTAATTGAGTTAGCCTCAATTACCCCAGATCTTGGGGTCTTGACTCCCACTTTCCAAAACGAATTTTGATTTTTAAAATGATGAAAAGATATATTATTAAAATATTTAATGTATAAAATATACTAATTAGTATACTTTTATTAAATTACTGTTCCCAGTATTAATTTTTTGGTTAGAACTTTTATTGAATTTTCATAAAAACTAGCAAAGGCAGAGCCTAAATAATAGCTCCTTTTAATAGATTTCAAGGGCGGAAGTAAGAAAAGGTGTCCCTTTCTTTGTTTTGTGTTCTTCAGACATATATGAGCAGAGAACCTAAGGGATCTGTTTCTTCCCTCTTTCCTTAATAGTAATATAAATGCAGTAGGTTACATGATAAGTAGTATTTGTGCAGGGAGCTATATGAAATGAAGGATTGACTTTTAAACCTGTAACCCATGATGGAGTGCATGAAAGCATTCACTTCATACGCACAGCACTGGAATATACTACTGCCGCAGACAAAATTGTGTTTAAGTATATAAAACATTTTTTCAAGAAAAATCACAAAATATTTCATCTGTATGTATACACTAGAAATCACGAAAATTGACCAGAATATTGACTTGTTTTTATTCCCAATTTCTTAGCTTTTATACGATAACAAGATCTTGTAAATATTTGGAATACTTTTTTAGTTACAAAGGTTTTTCTTTAGGTACCCCACATGTACAAGCATGTCTCCAAAACTTTAAACTCACTTTCCGAAGAACTTTGTTTTTGCAATACAATGCCTTGTTCAAACATTGATAACTCAACAATTAATTGATCTATCATAATTATTTTTGTATCATTATAATCTATATAATACAGTGGATGTTTTGAACCTCAATCAGTTATTAGTTAAGAAATTAATTTTTTGTTGATTTTTAAATGTTAAAATTCCTGAAAAACTCTTGATTTTTTAGACTTCCTTTGTGAAAATAACTGTAAAAAATAACCTAGTCCCTCTTGAAACTAGATTGAGGGTTAAAACAGGAGGAATAATATTAGGAAAGTAGGTATTTTAATTAACGTCACACTCTCTCTCTCTCTCTGGAGCAACACAATGGGCTATTGATGATGGTCCGGGATCAATCCCAAATGGAAAGATCCGAGGACAACACCACGTAATTTTGAACCACGGTCATTTGACGAGGCAGCACTTGAGCTGGCACCTCACTCTCCAAACAAACAATATTAGGAATAATTTCGAACAAGAATTGTCTTTCAGAACAAATTAGAATTTGAGATATCACTATTCAAAAAACATGATAATTATCTGAT
Source organism: Meta bourneti (assembly GCA_933210815.1). Lineage (NCBI taxonomy): Eukaryota > Metazoa > Arthropoda > Arachnida > Araneae > Tetragnathidae > Meta > Meta bourneti. The sequence goes on from OW119933.1 coordinate 81,020,814, forward strand.
TATATTTAAATTAGATAATCAATAATTAGCTTAATCTGATTTTTTCGTGATGAAATTATTTTAAGCATAACACAATAACTTGGAAAAAAAACTGGATTTTTAAAGTCAACATTTAAAAAATCTTCTAGTACACCTTAAATAAATATTTTTGAAAAAACGCCCCTTTAGACATTAGCGCTCGGGGAGCCGACCCTGTTGCCCTCCCTTAGCTACGCCACTAAGTGTGGAGCCCAATTCAATCTATCTTTAAAAATCCCCACGAAATATTAAAAGGAAAAATAACTAATCGAATGACGCTTTTCTTAAGTAAAAATAATTGTTGTATCGCACACATCTTACTCATATCATTGTATACACGCATATCGCTGTACACATTGTCCACACACAAATCGTTGTATACATGCCTATCTCATCTTGATTCCCAATGAATAATTTCAAAGAAGCATGATGGAATTTAAGATATGAGGGGTGTTGCAGACCAAAGTAGTCAGTAATAGTATGTGCCTTTCAAACTGAAGCGTTAATCCATGGCACTTAGCCTGGTACCAAGGATGCTCAGGCAGAATACTCCAAGTGTGACTATTTTTTTATTTCATCACAGACTGAATTTTTAGCTTGAAATCTATCATAAAAAAGGCTGGTTTACAAATTTTAACCCTCTGAGGGGTTCACACGCATAATTCCACCTTACAATCTTCCCTGCATGACTTCTAACCAATTTTGACCTTCTTGACCAATAGAATCTTTCCAAATGAGTCCATTCTAAAGAAATGAGCAATATAATTTTTCCAAATGATTATATTCTAAGGAAATGAGCAATAGAATCTTTCCAAAAGATTCTATTCTACCGAATGGGCCAATAGAATAGTTCCAAAGGATTCTATTATAAAGAAATGAGCAACAGAATCTTTACAAAGGTTGAAAGAATCTTCTTTTTCATACCGAATTTTTTTTAACTGAGGGGTTCACATGTATTTAAACACAACCTTAAGGCTTTTTCACACGCAACCTGAGGGGTTTACATACATAATTCCACCTTGCAACCTGCAGTCCTTCCTGAATGACTTTTTGACCCTCTTGACCAATAAAATAATTCCAAACTATTCTATTCTAAGGAAACGAGCAACATAATCTTTCCAAAGGATTATATTCTAAGGAAATGAGCAACATAAAATATTTACAAAGGATTCTATTCTGCAGAATGAGCCAATAGAATCGTCCCAAAAGATTCTATTCTAAGGAAATGACCAATATAATCTTTTTAACGGTTGAAAGGATCTATGGATTCTTCAACTAATCGATGTGGTTATTTAGTCATTAAGTGCATTTAATAGCAATACTACACTACTCGGAAATCTCGAGAGAGTCAAGACACACAATATTAGGGGAAATAAAACATCCATTCAAAAGAAGATTTACGATTTTAATGTTTGTATAAATACGAAGGTGGACTAAATATTTCCTCAATATAGCCAAGGAAAATGAAAGGATTTTTTATGTTTGTGATGAATTATCCATCATTACACATAAATGGGACTAATTATTGTGCTGTCATAAAAGCAGGTTAATAAGACACTATATACCCATATTAATCAAGGAATCATAATAGTAAAATTGTTGTGTATTTATAAAATGTTGCCTAAAAACTCTTATAACCAGAAACTTATTTCCTTAATATTGACAGGCGTTATTTAGAGATTGTTGCGAATAGAAGTACTGGGCTCGCAAAATTTACTGTCAAAGTGACTGACATAATAAGGTTGAGGGCTATAAGGTGTATATAGTAAGAGTGCTCAACAAACTTATACTAAAAGAGAACTGAGCACTAACAAATGCCATTGCTAAATTTACCATTTCGGAATGAATGAATATCAAAATAATTCTAAATAGTAAGAAAAATGTGTGTTTCAGCCAAATATCCCATACAGAGAGTTTGAGATGTAGGACTAGAGGTGAAACGATCAAAAGGTTTATACCAAGTCCTTTAGTATCACAAAGCTTAATAGAAAAATAAATACCAGCTCTCACCTAATGATTGTCTTGTAGTCTCCGGGTTGCAGCCAGCGTCATCTCCCTCATTCATACTTAACCCTCCTGGTGGTTGTCTCGACGAGGTATCCTGTTGTTAACAAAACGGAACAGATCTTGATGGACGAGATATCTCGTTGAAACCACTTGAAGGGTTAAGACGCGAACTTTTTTATTTCTGAATTCTACGATCAAGATCAAAGTTTCATTTGAGTTTCGAATAGAAAATTGATTCGGGCTACATGGAAAAATTATAAATTGTATTTAATTTTATTCATTGCGAAATAAATAGGAAAGAAAAATCTTTATTTAACCGTGAAACTCTAACGGATTTATTTAATTTTGCTCCTTACAAAATAAATAAGGAAGAGGAATCTTTATTAAAACTTTTTAATTTTATTCCATGCAAAATAAATAGAGAAGAAAAATCTTTTAGAGAGAATTCAGTGTAATCGGGGCCTATTACGAAATTAATTCACTAGTAATTTTGACGAGAAATAAGTGAATAACAGCTGTTATTTTATATTAAAGGTATTTTTATGATTTCATTGATCTTTTCTGAGCTGTGCAGGACAAAGAAGGGAGATTGAAACCCTCCAATTGAATAATTAGGAAATTATTTTTATTTCTGTTTTAGAGGATTTTTACAGCAAGTTATTGTTAATAAATAATTAAGTTGCAAGTTTCCAATCCATTGATTTGTTATTCTGAATAAAAAATCTAAACAAATAGTTTTTGTAATTTTGGATACATATTCATTTCAGCCGCTAAGGCCTTTTTTATTTAAAGGATTCTTAGGCGCAGTGTCTATTCTTACTGTATTACAACAACGTAATAATGCTAAGGAGACTATTAAATGATAGAATGGAATTATTCAAAATTGTGATCTCGTCTTATACTCTTGCTTTAAGTGTAAGAAAGATTATCTGGATTTAAAAATCACTAGGACATTGTTAGACTTCATAAACTTATAGGTATGATTATAGTAAAAATAATCCAGCAAACGTGATTTTAAATTACATTTTTTGGGTATACGTCACTTAAACTTAAGTCCAAAGTGAATTCAAGTTAAGAACATTATTGGTTGTTGTTCCTAATTCCTCTTGGTCCAGCACATGCTTGATCAAGTCTTTAACCCTCCAAGTGTTTCGACGAGATATCTCGTCCAAGATCTAGTCAATTTTGCTAATGACGAGATACTTCATTGAGACAAAACTGTCCTATTACTCCAAGGGAATGAAGATTGGAGTAAAAAATTAAATTGGTCCTTCTCCAGAACTGGTGAGAGTTTGGAACAGGTTTTTGCTCCAGAGGCTGGACACTACAGGGCAATTTTCGAAGCGAAGATTTCCAGAAGGGTTAAAAAATCCAAAACCATCAAAGAATTCTCAGAAAGGTCATGGGAATCCAAATCTACACACGAAAGCATGTGAGCAAGGGAAGCCTGTGATTTCGTGCATTTAGGACAAACAGGAAAAATTGTATGTCCATTTGAAATTTGAGAGTGTTCGTATGGCCACTTCTGAATCTCGAACATTATTGTTTGGTTGGGTTTATTGGCGCAAGGGGCATATTTGGTCAAGCTGCGCCAAACACAAGACAGACAACGCCAAGTAATGGGCATACGCACACAAGACAGACAACGTCAAGTAATAGACATACACAAGACAGACAACGCCAAGTAATGGACATACAACACACAAGGAAAGTTTTACGAAAAATTGTATGTCCATTTGAAATTTGAGTGTTCGTATGGCCACTTCTGAATCTCGAACATTATTGGTGGGTTGGGTTTATTGGCGCAAGGGGCATATTTGGTCAAGCTGCGCCAAACACAAGACAGACAACGCCAAGTAATATACATACACAAGACAGACAACGCCAAGTAATGGACATACAACACACAAGAAAAGTTTTACGAATACAGAAGAGAGAAATACACTCTGTGTTAGTTACAATAAATGGACCTTACTATCTACAGATTGCTAGTGCTGTCAGCAAACCCACTGAACTATATATCTTTTATTGGTATTGTTCGCTGTACACAAGTAATTTGTCACAAAATTACGACAGTCGTTTAATTGATGCTCTCAATATATAATCAAATCTGTCTTGTAACTACAAGTGCAACATTATGAGAATATAAAATAAAACAGTAGCGAAAATACACGATAAAAACGGGGAAAATACACGCTAATAAAACAGAATTCTCATTAGCAAAAATATTTTAGATTGACTGTAAACACCCCATATGATATATCCCTCCATTTTACCCAGGATTGGTTACAATAATCGAACCTGCGCCACCTACAACTCGCAGATTGCTAGCGCTGTGAGCAAACCCATTGAGTCATAGAACATTATTGATATTGTTCGCTGTACACAAGAAAATTAAAACAAGCTCTTTGTCACAAAGTTGCTACAGTCGTTTAATCGATGCTCTCAATATATAATCAAATCCCTCTTTTAGCTACAAGTGCAACATAATGAGAATATAAAATAAAACAGTAGTGAAAAATACGCGATAATAAAATACATAATTCTCATTAGCAAAATATTTTAGATTGACCGTAAATACCCCATATGCTATGTCCCTCCATTTTAGAACGATTATTTATTAACCCCCTCCCTTTTGAGTTATTGCAAAACAGCGCTTAAGGTCGAAGCAATACAAAGGTAAAAGTAATTTGAAAACTGAAGCGCAGATAGGAATAATCCCTTTTACATAATGGAGTTTACTAAGAAAGGTTGGAGGAGTGAAGATTGGATAATCCATCACTTTTCCTCCATTACCTTCGGAGGTAGGGAATTCGGGGAAATTCTTTTCCCTCTTGTTGTTGAAAGGGAACAGCATTTAATTCCCTGCCCGAATCATCAACTGCGAAACCCCGGGAAAGCATCAGAAAAATAAATGTGTCATACGAAGACAAATGCTGATATCCCTGTACTGGAAAGGAAAAGCTTTGATGCTGTTTTCTGTGAGCGAAAGGAACGATTTACGAATCCATCATCCATGAAATGAGTCTGTTGTGAGGTTCGAAATACAAGTAGTTTAAATTAGATATTAACCAACTTCACTTCCTTTGCGGTATTTACTCTTATGCGACAGAAGCGTAGGATATATAAGATTAAAAATATTATTATCTATTAATATGAACTGCACCACATAATAAGCAATTTCCTTTTAGTTTTCGGTAGTGATTTTCGTTGGAAGAGAAGCGGATTAGCAATCTGAGGGTTGCGAGGTCGAAACTCTAACTAAAGACCGCCGTGTACGTGGGGGCTGGTGCACGTTAAATATGTCGTAGCCTCAAAAGTCCTCACGTTGACGCGTTGTGGAAGTTTGTGTGTTCCAGCTCAGGTGTGACCTCATCATCTGACCGTAGTTCAAAATGACGAGTGTTGTCCTCGGATGTTTCGGGATCGATCCCGGGCCGTCGCCGATAGACAGTTGTGTTCCTCCAGTGCGACGTTAATTGAACTACCTACCGGTAGCGATTTTCAACCTTTTCTTTTATCTCATGGCGTGGGAGGTGGTGCCCGTTAAATCTACCGCGGCCTTAAATCTCCATCGACCGTCTATTGAAACGGGCAGAATATGAGGGCGGTCGCTGTCGCATGATCTCGGAAGGGTTAGTCGGGGAAACGTGGGGATAAGAATCGACTTGGGCAGATTGGTTATCGAAGCGTAGACCGGTGTTTTCAATCACGCTGTATAATAACTTTAACCAATCAATAATTTGTCCCACATTAGGATTCCTCCTTTTCCCACAACCACGTGACAGACCTTCAAACCGAGCGATCGGCAGGAATAACATGAAGCTGCGAGCACATCGATACAAATGTGCTCACGTTTGCATGATGTGGAAGTTTGGAGAATGGGGCCAACTCAGGGGTTAACCTCGTCATCTGACCGTGGTTCAAAATTGTTGTTGATTGTGTTGTCTTCGGGTATTTCATTTCGGGGTTGATCCCGGATTATCCCCAGTAGCCTGTTGCGTTGCTCCATTGCGACGTAAATTAAATTACAAATTTAAATCTCATGGCACAAATAAACCAATTACTGAAATTCTGTGGCATACCAAAAATGTATTACATTTTTTGCCAATCTGACAAAAAATAGGTATAATTTTGATTGATTAACAAAGAATTACAGTTATTGCCCACCCTTTTTGCTCCAAAATGACTTTTTTAAATGTATTTGAAACAATTCATTTGTAATTAAAAAATTATTCATACGATTTATGCGGGTATAACTTGGAATTATATGTGAAACTAAACCTGTGAAATTAAATAAACCTTACACAGTTTAAACCGTCTCACCATCCAATGTGATAGAATTTTCAGAATACATAAAAAGTTTCTTATATACGAATACAGCCCTTGATTATCCTTTTCAAATGTTTTGTTTATTCTGATGCTTAAGAACAATATATCTTTCTAAAAACACGGTTTTTGAACTCATATAAGGTAATTGCCAGAAATATTATATTATCGCTAACAATATTGATTAATTACTGTTTAAGTATTTGTTTACTACTGTTGTATTGATAAATACGAAATTACTTACTATATTGCTTACACTTATTATATTTATCTACTATATGTTGTATATGTGGCTCCGTTAAGAAGATCTTAATTGAGAAAAAATTATCTAGTTTGATAACAATTATTTTTTAATACTAAAATTAAAAAATCAATTGTGGTGATTTGAAATTCCACTATCCCCTTTATATAAATTCGGTCAAGTTAATCAAGTTGCAGGGGTTGGGGAGGGGATTTTGTACGTATGATGTACTTGTACATTAGTCTTCAAAGTAATTTCTACAACAAAAGTAAGTTGTGTTTAATTTTGCGATATATTCTACTACATATTTGTTAACTTTATTGCCTCTAAATATGACTTAAACATACTCAATATCGCACAGAGTTTGACATGAAGAAAGTAGGTCAAATTCAAATTTTATTAGCCGACATTTATAACTTTTGTTTTAAAAGCGGATCCGAAATTTAATAGCGCAATTAACGTAGGTAGGTATTTTAATTAACGTCGCGCTGGAGCAACACAATGGGCTATTGGCGAAGGTTCAAACCTGAAGAGAAAGATCCAAGGACAATACCACGTATTTTGAACCACGGTCAGATGACGAGGTCACACCTGGCATCCCACTCTCCAAACTTCCACACCACTCCAACGTGAGGACATTTGAGGCCCCAACAGATTTAAAGTGCACCATCCCCCCTTTGTACAAGACGGTCTTTGGTTGATTCGAACTCACAACCCTCCAGTTGCTAATCCGTTACTTTTCCATCAGGACTACCACAGCCATGAGGAATTAACAATATCATTTTAACTTATAAGTGATATTTTCAGCAGTATCAGAGAATTAGTGATTCAGAAACAAATATGCTTAATTTCAAAATTGCAGTATAGTAAAAAAATATACACACACAAAATCGAAGGTAAAAAATACGCGGAATTTCAGTGTTCTGGGTTTTAAACAGTATAAATATGATTTTAGAAAGCAAGGAAATATGATCAAACGCAGTAAGTGGTTTTTTATAAATAAAACTTTTTTATAAAAAAATAAATAATATACATTCTAAGAAATAAATTTATAATGAAACAAGTTGTGAATTTGTCATAAATGTAATTAATTTTCTAACACAACTAAGTCTAAAAAATTCCACATTTCTGTAACACAAAATGTTACTCTTCACTTGTTAAGTTAATGAAATATAAATTCACTTCTACCAATTTCAGTAATTTCATAATGCGATCTGTGGTAATTCAATTCAAGCAATTAAAGATTATTTTCAACTTATAACTAAGCAGTGGAAAAACTACTTCGCATGCGTAAATATAGAAAGATATTTTCTTAACTGCAGGAAATTCGAAACTACCTCAGTGAACGTACACAAAGAATTCCTTATTTTTGCACCTATTTCTCTGATCCTTAAAAAATATTCATGATTAAAAGACAAATTGAAATTGGCACTTTCTCTCTCAGATTTTAGTTAACGAATCAGTGATTTATAGATAATGAGCACGCTTCAGACCATGCTGCGCCGGTTGACTAACCTCCAGTCAGTATGCATACATAATTCGCGCCTCAATGTAGGTTACCTATAACAGCGCCATCTGCCGGTGTTTTGTAAACCATTAAATACACATTTTCGGATTTAAATCCAACTTTGAATTTGAAAAAATTCATCTAAGGAAGAAAAGCATTCGCAAAGATTTTTAACATCGCTTACAAGTGGTGATGGGATCATTGAATAATAGATAAAAATAAGTGTAGCAATTTACTGTTTCTTAGTCGTCTATTGTCTAGACTATATTAAAAAAATTGAGAATCGGTTAACTGGCAGCTAAAAATTACGAATTCATTGCGTAGGTGAAAAAATTGGCAGGTATTCGCGCGCATAGGCATTTTTCGTTACACGTGTATTAAGAATTCACGACCGATTGACGAATACATAAAATAGATTAAGCGGCAACTTGTCATTGGTCGCACTCTTTCGCAAGTGCAACATAATCAACACAGCCTCGAACAAAGCTTAGGAGACCCCTATCCTTTCAAACGATCTCAGATGCCCCGAAAACAAACAGAAGTGTGAAAAACTTTCACCCCGGTCTCCGAAGGAGCTGGTTTCAAGGCGATTAAACTTCACCGACGTTTTTTATCGTCCTAAGGTGACGAAATCGCAGCCGGCAGCTCTGAAACAGGAGCCAATGAGCGTGAAGGGAGGCGTGGCCTGAGCGTTGCTATGGGCGTCGCATGAGAAATGAGGCTGGAATCGATTTATGGACGCGCGTTGGATTGTTTACACGGGAAGCCATGCTGCGTTAGCGATGCAGGCTTGATTTATACTGACTTCTTACCCTGCACTATAAAACAAGCTTAATAGAGTTTTATCTCCGTATAGTTTGTTTATATGTTTTATGGCTCCAGAGCTCTCGGATTTCACACTACAGTCTAATTACAACTTTATTTGATTTAGCTGACAGCTCGCGCCTTGAGAACACCGGCCAAATGAAGAAATATTGCGACCACGTGGCAGGGGATGTTAATCATATTTTCACTTACGAATATTAAAGAACAGACTAATGTGCATGATTCAACCAATCAAATCCGTATCCCTCTTCTGTAATTAAATTATTATCATTACAAATCTGGGGATTTGGGGGGGGGGGCTTTAATTATGAAGCTGTGTTCTTTTTTTTTACTTCTCGAAGGCAGGTCTGGTTTTAATAGAAGTAAGGAAAAAACGCGTGTTTTCAGATTTCAAGGAAATGAACTTAATGTTAGTTTAAAAGGTTTTGGGCACATTTGAAGGAGACAATTGTTTCTTGGGAAACTTAGTCGTGTTTTAAATTATGAGAAATCTACCGGGTTTCATTGTTACTCTCTTGTGCTTATTTATTTTATAATTACAGCGTCGTGTCCGCGAGAATCTTTTTTTCTGGTCATTTTAAAGTGCTTTCAACAGTTAAATTTATATTAATGCAATGCTTAAGCTATTACATACATGAATTTGATAGCAATTTTCTTAATTTACATCTTGGGATTGTAAACACGAAATTGCGCTACTTTTCCTACCTTTCAACGTACGTCTGATATTATTAGGATTAGGATCACACCGTAGAATTTTTATATAAAGCAGTACAGCAGCGTTTAGTTGCGTTTTCTGTCAACAGATGGAGCACACATCAATCTATCGTGAGCACATTGCGTGATACATAGATTGAAGAAAAATGGATGTACGCAAAATTAAAAATGCGTGCGCGTCACGCTTTAAGATTAATTACAAGGTAGCTATGAAATGCAGGTTTGGAATATATTGAAGGAAGAGTATGCAAAATATGGGAATACGAATGAAGCCTCTCAAAGGCCGAGACGTATGATTTTGCTTGGAATTCCTCTTATATAATTCACCTCAATAGCAGTATGAAAACATTAAAAATGTTTTGCAGAAAAATATACAATGTAAGAGAAAACGCAATGGAGGAAAGATGTTTTTGTCTCAGATAAATTTAAATTCTTGTAAAACAACTACATTCATTCCTTATCCTATTGTAATCGTGTTGAGATAATGATTTTCACAAAACAGTTTATCATTTTCAATTTTTTTTCGCTGTGTATAAAAATCATAGCGTAATTTGATATGACAGGAAGCTAGCTGAAAACACATCTTAGTTTCCAGTGACAGGTCAAGTCATGTGATTTCGTAATCTTTCATGCTTTTTTATTGCAATTTTATAAAATTTTCCTCTTTAAAACACAAACAATAAAAATTCATTTAAGAATTCATGTAGCCGTAATTGAAAACTACATTTTTTTCTTCACGAACCCGAGGTACCCTAGTATTTTTTCTTGGAGCTCTACTGTCTTTAGTTAACATGAGGGTTTCGCTCCCGCGATAGCAAAGCGTTCTTTTTCTGCTATCTTCACCCTCCTCTATTCCCCAATTCCTCTTTTATTCTTTCACGACACTTTTTACTTGGTGTTGTCTGTCTTGAGTTTGGCACAGCTTGGCCAAATATGGCCCTTGCGCCATAAAACCTAAAACGAAAGAGCCAAACATTCATAATTTTACATATGACGGCCTTTTCTCTGGTGACTCTTGTCACCTTTGTAGACACGGACTTCTTCAAGGTCATCTGCCTTCTTACTCGAGCCGCAGTATACTTCTACAGTGACCAAATTTTCAGCTGAACAATCAGAGTTTGAAGCAATGAATATTTTGTTTGCGACTTCGTTCCTTTTTGCTTATATGTTATTTTTACTTTTATTAGCGGCGAGGTCGATTTCATTTAGAGGTGCAGAGGGGGTAGTAAGGGGATTCAACAGAGATGAAGGCCCCGACCACCAGTGTCTAAAGGGGCGGCATTTCAGAAATATTTATTTAAATTTAAGATTTTCCTTGTAAAAATGCTTTGTGATTTTAAACACAATTGTGTCTTTGTCACAGATCATTTATTTTCCAGTAATATGATAATGAACACTTTCAATCTCGTAAAGAATACAACACTTAAAAGTCAATATTTCTTTCGTGTGGCAATCGTACTACTTTCAGAAAAGATAGCCAGAGGCAGAGCAATTATATTTTTCTTCACACAAACGTATTAAGCGCACAAAACAAGACTGAGCCTTTTCTTAACTCTGCCCTGATTCGCAAAGATCGGCATTTTGATAGTTCTTATGCATCGTCAGTAAAAACCGGCATTCAAGAGTTAATATTGTTAACAATGATTTTTTAGAAATTAATATAGTACTAACTAGTTTTAACCTAATTATGTTACATATTTTATCATCATTTGAAAAAGTTAATTTTTTTGCTTTCGATCGAAGGTGGTATCAGACTCATTTGATCCAGGTCCCCAAAAGTCTAGCTTCTCTGTGTACCAAGGATTTTAGTATAATATTGCAATAATCTGGGAATTTCATTGTATTAACCCTCCAAGTGGTGACAAGACATCTCGTCCATCAAAATCTGAGCAATTTTGCTACTGATGAGATATCTCGTCATCAAGTTATTGCCGATTTTTGTTTTGATATTGATGAGATGAAGATCTGATCTGTTTTTTCTAACAACGAAGAATCTCGTCTATCAAGATCTGGCTGGGTTTTTTATGACGAGATATCTCGTCGAGACAACCACCAGAAGGGTGAAGCAGATCAATGGATAGTTTATCAAAAACGGGTAATACACATGGATTAGAAAACCTTTTTCATTAGGTAGTGTGTTCAAAATATATCATGGGCATAAAAAGCAAAAAAACATTTTTTTGAGAAATTCTTTCTCGTGGCAGCTCATACATCCTCACTTGTAAGAGGTAGGTATGCTGTTGAATTAATGTCGCACTAGAGCAACACAACGGGCTATTGGCGATGGTCCGGGATCAATCCCAAAGGGAAAGTTTCCAGGACAACACTTCGTAATTTTGAACCACGTTCAGAAACGAGGTCACACCTGAGCTGCCATCTCACACTTCAAACTTTCTCACTTCTAAGAAATGTGGTTGAAAGCGCGGAAGTGAGCTTATCAAATTTATAACATTTGATTCCGATGCAGTACCGGAAATGTATTTTACTATATTGCCTACAAATCCCAGATAAAAGCATTTTTTTATTAAAATTTCACATCGATCTTAAATTTCATCATGCGTTGATGGATGTACCCATGACAAAATAAAAAGAAATACTCACATTCGCTTAAAATACGAATCACACAATTTTAATGCATCAACTAAAATATAAAAATAGGTTTACTCACCACCTAAAACCATGTACGAATAAAATACTTTCTTTAAAAAGGTGTGAACTTTCAAATTTCTTTGGAATGGTAACAAAATTTTAAAATAATTAGAGATGGGCTCTTATTCCGATAGCAGTTTAAATAACAGTGTTATTTCAAAATAACAGTTATCAACTGCTATCGAAAATATTAAGTTTCTGATAAAGGTTATTGAGATAACAGTGATACAATCTCAATTAAATCAAATTTTAAATTAAAATATTGAAATTTATAAAAATATTTGGGCAAAAATAGAAAGTTGAAATTCCTGATATTTTATAAATCAACAATTAATTTAAACTGTTAATAACTCTTAAAATCAATCATTAATGTTAATTTCTAACAGTTAATAACCGTTACATTTAATTATTAACTGTTACAGTCAGTTGCCAATTGATAACAAAAGTGCTAATTACAACGGTTAATAACACTTGTCACCAAACTAGCAATATCACTTAACACGGCTGTCGTAAAATCACAGGTTTGCCCATCTCCAAAAATAATCCAAGCGTTAACGCCATTTTTAAAGTATTTATTAATACCTTTTTAAACGTGGTAAGTTAAGTTATTCCAACCTATTCGAGTTATAATACATCATCCATGTTGTTCATGCCTTAGATATGATGTTATCTCGGTGGATATGTTACAGTCAATGTTGAAATTAGGTATTGCATAAAAATGCCTAGGAATTCTATAGAATGCCTAAAATGGGACGTCCAAGTATGAAACGCTCAATATTTCACACATTTCTTAGGCATTCTATGCAATGCTAAAAGGCAAACCGGCAAAGTATAAAATTATGACTATCCTAAATATTACTTGTTTACTTATGTCTCTATCCTAAATATTCCTTATCCTATATTACTTATATATTTTGCCTAAATATTACTAGCTCTGTATAATATATGTTACTGCCAATGAGGGGAATTAAACATTGTATATAATGCCTAGAAAATCTATAGAATGCCGTAAATGGTACGTCAAAGAATGAAGCGCTTAATATTTTCTAGGAATTGTATTCAATGCCATATGGTAAACCGGCAAAGTATAAAATTCTGACTATCTTTCCATACTTTGCCAAAATATTACATGTCGTTCCGTACCTAGGTATTATATACAATGCCTAGGGAAAGTATACTGTGTATTAAAAAACAGACATTTCATGCTTTGCTTAAAAGCGTCACGCATCCTATAGATTTCCTAGGCATATACCATGCCTGTAGTTTACACATTGCCCGTAACAGATACATAATTCAGTAAAGGGGTGTACCGGCATGACGGATATCAACCTACCTAAAAGCAGAGGGTTGTGAACTATTTCAGGCCTTTCGTTCTGCTTGGGGTACAGAGGACCACCTGTACCTTCTTGACATAGGGGAGGTTGTACTGGGGGAAGAGGGGGTGGTGGAGTCTCATAAGGTGATAAAGCGTCATACTCCTCCTGGAGATCACCCCCACACTTTCTGTCGCAATCATCCTCGCAGTCATCCAAGCCTGCGTTGCAAAATGAAGGTTAGCATTCGAAAGCAGAAGCATTGGTTATTATTTCGCGAGAAGACCGATAGAGAAAGTTGACACTAATGTTCCTTGAACTGCCAGTCGCCGAAATTGGAAAAATGGGTCCAAAAGAAAGAACACGTTTTCAATCAGCTGAAAGATGTGAGATGAATGGTACTGGGACAGCATCCCTCCAATAAAGACATTTTAGGGTTAATTTAAGCTTATCATAGCCTCCGATGGATGATGAAAATAAGTCGTTTAACAAAAAATTCATATTAAAAGAATTAAGTTATCTATGGATAATAAATAATTTCCATGCTTGTCTGAGATTTTGTTTTAAAATTAGCGTGCTACCAAATTAATGTTACTATAAGCATCTGTGTTTTTTACTCACGGATTCTAATGTACAACAAATATTAGAGCACTGGATATCAAGGTCTTTATAATTAGTCCTGATAATGGCAGACCTTTCGTTTCACCAAAAAAGCTATATCTATAGACCAGTTTTATCATCTTTTGTATTAGTCTTATTTATTAGTCATTGTTTGAAGCTGTTACATTTTTGGCAATTGGATATAAAGCTTAAATAATTTAAGGAATCTCAACATAATTTGTATAAAAGCAAACAGTATCCATGGCTTTTTAAAATGTAGCGATTTAGAAAATGAGCATTTTGTTTTTCTTCAAGAGCTAACACATTGAATGTTTATTCATAATGTTGCTCATAAAAGATTCAATCAAGAGAAAGGTGTCAGAAAGAGAGTATAAACTGTCTGTCTACCATTCATTGCAAAGAGTTAACTAAGATTTGTTTATTTTCATAGTTAGCTCTGTTTTCAGTTGGGGGAAATGTAATGTTGATTTAGGTTTGCAATTGTAAACGTAAATCATAAGTTCGTTTAATCATTTAAGTTTGATTAAATTTAATCTATTTTAGTTACGATTCGATGAATGTTTGTACATGGGTCTAAGTAATATCTATTTACGATTTCTGCAAGTATCTTCAATATATATTCAAACATGTGTAAGTCGGGTTTAAGGTGTAACTTTGATATTTGGACGAAGAATTTCCACCAAGGAGAATTGTTTTATCCAATTCTTACCAACTTCAGGGTCATTATTTTGTCATGACGACAGATAAAGCTGATAACTGAGGATTATCCAAAGCATTTATCCATTCTGCAACCTGCTGTTTTCCCTGCATGACTTCTAACCAGTTTTGACCTTGGTCAACAGAATCAATCTTTCCTATGATTTTTCAACCAATGGATATGGTTATTAATATATATTTGGGGAGTTCAAAAATCCTTTCTGTCAGTATTTGTAAGTAGGATAACATTTTACCCCTTTTATATCTCTTTCAACTATTTTTTAAGAAATTGTTTAAACTTTGCTTAAATCTCTACTGGTCCAATTTTTCTTACTATTAAAAGCGAAGTTGAAGGTCACTCTTCGAAAACCTGAAATCTTCGTTAGATAAGACGAAGTAGCACAATATAACTTAGCGAAAGTATTTCTTTAAAACTGAAATTAGAGAATAAACAAAATTTTAATGCTTTTTTCAGGGATGATTCCTTAAAAGTCAGCTAGTTTTCAGCTACCTATTTGTGATTGTGAGGCTAAGGACAGGTGAATTTGCTGAATTTAGCTGAAGATTTGGTATGCTTCCCTCATTTTTTTAAATAAAATTCACGTAAAGTTATTACATTAAGATGTAATTGAGACGTCTTTCGTTTATAAACTTCGCTTTTTCATTTACTAAACGTTAATTTTTTTTCAGCTGGTTCTTAATAATATTTTTACCTACTTACTAATATTTTCATTTCTGCTGCTTATTAATATTTTTATGCTACTTAAATAATTATTAGACTACTTAGATGAAAAATCGAACTTTCAATATTATTTTTTCCAGCTGGTATAAAAGGCTACTTGAATAACTATTAAAAATTACTCAAATGAAAAATGTAATTTTCAATATTAATTTTTCAGCTGATATAAATTCTACATAAATAACTATTAAATGCTACTTAAATGAATATTAGAAATTTCAACATTATTATTTTCTGCTGGTATAAATGCTATTTGAATATCTATTAAAGGCTACTTAGATGAAAAATGGAAATTTCAGTATTAATTTTTTTCAGTTGGTATAAATTCTGCTCGAATAACTATTAAAGACTATTCAGAAGAAAAATATAAATGTCGAGTATTTTATAGGCTGGGATGGTAAGTCATTGAATTATCCTTTTTTCTGATTTCTTCTTTTATTCGTTTCTTCTTTGCCACTAAATGTTTCCAATGAATGCGAATCACATTTTAAGAATGAGTTGAAAGCAACGCAATCTGCTATAACTGCACAGACAAAAGAAAGATTCTTATTCAACTTCAATCGCGATCCAAGCAATCTCACTCCACCTAACATTCTCATTTGTTGAAGTGCACCCTCGATCAATAGTCTTCTGAACCATAACCTCGGTTGACATAATTGCCAAGTACGGAGCTTGTATCTGTTGGATCTTGTGGTCTATGGACAGAGTGGGAGAACTGATTCTCGGCCTGATTTGTTGCAGCCATTGTCTGAGTCAAATTTTTTCTCTGATTCCATTAAGCACGAAAGGAAAGATTCGAGTCCCCTCTGTCTTAACAAGATAAGTAACATTGAAAATATTTCTTGGGTGATGTTTTCGTAATAGTGGATGGAGCGACATGGAACGGAAATTCATTCATCAAGAGCTGACGAAGTTTTCGAGTGGAGATTTTATTAAAGTAATCTTAGAGTAGGGCTTGGTATTCACCTCCGTGAAGTGTCTTATACCTTCCGAGTGGTACTCAAATTTCTAATTTATATTTATGCGATAGAAATATTCATTAAAGATACACTCGCTGCTAGAGTAAATAAAAAACTCTCAGTTTGACGTATCTCAATATTTCTTTGTTGAGGTTGGATCGTTAGACATACATCTATCTTCTATTTTTTGTGTGCCTTTTAATTTATAAATAAATTCTGTTTTGAATTTTTTATACAATTCTAAAATTTTTGGAATTGTATATTCAATGATCTTTTTCATTTGGGCTTCGATTTTACTTCACTTTCATACACATTTCTTTCTCCTCTTGAACAATGTGAATTTGCATTTGTGCACTAGACAACTATTTTATAACTGTTTGAAATGAATCAAACATTAAAAGTGAGTACTAAAAATTTCAATAACTGTTTAGTTACCTCTACTGTACGAAAACCTTTTTGATGCTCTAAATCTTAAGATTAATTGTCAAGTACTTTTTTAGGGGCAGCGATAGCCTGAGTTGATAGACTCGCAGATTAGCTACCTGAAGGTTGCGAGTTCGAAACTCGATCCAACCAAAGATCATCGTGTACGTGATGGCTGGTGCACGTTAAATCAAATAGACCCTCTTGTACGGGGATCTGTTGCACGTTAAATCTGTGCAGTTATTTTTATGATGACTAAATTCTCTATGCAAAAAATGTCTGTTTTTTGAGAAACGATTCATGATTATGGATATATATTGCACGATACCTATGATATTTGAATTGCATGAGTATCAGCAATATCAAAATTTTTTAATTTCAGATGTATAATTTTAAGAATTGGTGTTCTTTTGAATCGGGTTAAAGTATTGTTATAGGATATAAATCTGGCAAAGGTTTATAGGAAGTAATGTTAATTTTATTAGCTGTTTTTTATACGTTAAAGAACAACGAAGATTAAGAAAATGTTGTGTTAACCTCATGTATATTCAAAAACTATAATTATATGTTACGAACTGATGTTGAATTACTCTTTTGTCTGCAGATTGATATATGAAGATGGAGATCCCAAAAAAATGTAGCGTTAGTAAATTAAGGTACTAAAATTTTCTCTATTAATAATTAAACATTTTAAAACTTAAACCTCAAGAAAATTAATTTTGCAAATAATTAGTACTTATTTGGTAGAATACAATTTTTTAGTAAAAATTGAAGTTTACTTAGGTTCGAATATAAATGAAGTTCCAAGTCCTCAAAACAGAATTCAATGCTGCAGGTTGATGTATGAATATTAGAAATGCGATTCTAAGGAACATTTTTGGCAACTTTCTCTTTTCGGTATGAGGTATTATTTAACAACTGGCGAAAGTGGTAGGTTCCATTTCTCTATCCAGTAGCTCCTAAGGCCCGAAATGATCCATTTACTGGTAAGCCCTGCTTCAGTGTTAGTGAACATGTGAATTAATTAATGAAATTCACAACAAGTGCCAGGATAACAAAATACAAACAAAAAGAAAATACCACAAAGGGTACATACAAAAAGCAAGCAAAACGTGCAAAGCAGGCAAGAATGAAGCAAAACTAAAGCAAAATAACAAAATATACATCTAGAAACGTATACAGTTCTGGAAAGTATTTCCTCCACCTGTGTTCCACACATGCGTACTTTGATTCGTAAATCCTTATTTACTAAGAAATAGGTAATGATCGGAAACATATCTAAAGTGTGAATGTTGCAAACATTGTAAAAAGTCTATGAAGCAAACGAAAGCAAAACAAATTATTATAGCGGTGCAAATTTGCGACTGAAGTTCACAAGATTGCAAGAATTAAGTGTTGCACTAAATGGAATTGAACTAGTTTTAATAAAAAAAACTAGGCATTCAACATTGCATTCAAATTATTTTTCTCTATGTAGAATATCAATTTCTTTGACTTCGGGATTTTTTGAAATTCGCAATAAATTCTATCCAAATGAGCAAACATTACCAAATATCCTTGACGATATATACACACACTAGAATTTTTCAGTCAAGGAGGGCAGAGAAATTTTAACAACCCTACTCATTGAAATTACATTGCACATGCAATATAAATTCATTAGGAGTTAGGCAAGCCACGCATTGCACCGACATCAGACAAAACATCCGACAGCGCATGCGCACTCCGTTTCTGTACAGAAAACCTGTACAGCGCATGTGCATTTCAACCTATTTAGCGTCGCGGGACTGATGTTGGTCCGATGTGTGGCCTGCCTTAGGATTTATTGTACGTGTTAAAAATCGATCAATGTAACTGCATATTTCGGTCATATCAATAGATTCGAAATTCAAGCTGTCAAGGTAATTCAGCCACTAAACCATTCAAACACCAGGAAGTCCTTCTGAGATTCCTTTTCATTAGCCCTCCAAGTGGTTTTGACGAAATATCTCGACAATAACGATCTGACAAATTTTGTTAATGACAAGATATCTCGTCATCAAGATATTGTTAATTTTTCGATGCTGATGAGATCAAGGTATGGTTATTTTTTCCCTAAGGACGAGATATCTCGTTCATAAAGATCTGGTCAGTTTCGCTAATGACGAGATACCTCGTCGAGACAACCAACAGGAGGGTTAACATTCATGCGAAACAAAGTAGTTTGATTCTAGCGGTAATATAATCTCTTTCACTATATTATTGTCTTATAGAGTTAATAGTAAAATAGAGCATTAAATTCATAAGTACTCGAATAATGGAGATAATTTCCCCACTTATTGTATTAATACGGTATGACCATTTCGTATTCTTTAAACTTAATACATTAGCTACAATAGTCATCTTGAGCAATAAGCTAAAACTGAAACGCGGTTTCTCCAAAACGAAAAAATTTAAAAGGATAATATTCGAATGAATTAAATTAATTTTAGTATAGCAACGTTACATTTTAGGGCTGATTGAATTTTATAAGGTTACATAAGGTTCAATATGTTACCTTGTCAGGTTGGTAATTGAATTTACGTCGCACTGAAGCAACACAAACGGTTATTGGCGACGATCCGGGATCAATCCCGAAGATAATAATCAGGTCAATACCTCGTTATTTTGAACTAGAGTCAGATGATGATCTTGTCAGGAGGGAAAGATAAATAATTTCTAATTTAATCAAAACCGGAAATATACAGAATTGAGCAAAATAGTTTAAGGTGAACACGATATAAAGAAAGTTTCGAATCATTATTTCCTTTATATAGTCAATATTAAATTTGTAGTTTCAAGGATAACAGTAATCTCTTATGAATTAAACACCTCTCACCATGTAAGTGCCGAGTATATAGACATATTGGTATATAATCATTTTATAAATTTGTATTGTACCCATTCATGCTTCATTTTTATATGGAAAGTGATCTTCATAGTATTTTGAACTGATTCAATATCCTTGAGATGAAATTATTTCACAGAAGCATTTTTTCACGTCTAATTCTCTACAAATAATTGCATATTGTTAAAAAAGAAAACCCTTCGTTTCTTTTTGTTGAAAGGCAGTAACATTTTTCAACTGAAACGACAATTGATTTCACCCTTCCTCAAACTTCGGGGAAAGTTTCATAATAAAATTTAGGGAAAATGCTTTTTATGAAATCAAAAAATTGTTTATACAGCATTATATACAGACTTCGGTTACATTTTAGAAAGTGCGTGAAACCTCGAAATGTACAGAGATGTGAGAATTGGTAGCACAGTAATCATACCACATGATGCCTTGTCAAAAACCAACCCGAAACAAGTTTTGTCCGTACAATTCTTGACCTGATATCCCGGATATATTCACGTGAAATGTTTTATGATGCCCCTTCAGTTTATTTGAAATTTCACTAAAATACCAAAACCTAAAAACACCAAAATATCTTTTTGGCTTTCTTTGAGTTACTGGTATTTGAGAGTAAATTGCGACACACGTACGAAAATTAAAGCACCGAATGGATATGCAAATCCGAATTGTATGAGTCGAACTATCACTTGTAAGTATGGGCACATATCCGGAATGGCACGTCCAATTGAAAAACGGACTTCACTTTTTCGGGTTGGCTTTCGACAAGGAATCGCGGCGTATACTTAGTGAGTGGTCCATTCTGACCACCCTAAATTTTATGCTAACTTTCAAATTTTACAGCTATATCATCGGATTGATCTAGTAGCTCTGTAGTCCATAGTCACTTGATCATACGGATATCCCAATTCCATAGCCTAAGCTAGTGCAATTTTTGCATGTCCCCCGATGATTGTATCACCAATGACCGAAGTTGCGCAGTTGCTTGAAAAAGTATATAAAACTGGTAAGTTTTATATGCTTCGCTGCATTTCACTAAAATACACTTTCTTCATTTTCGTTACCTAACATTGGCAAGCAATGAAATAAAACGATAAACAGGTAACGGAGGGGGTTCTGAAAAACCTGACAATGGCCATACGAACCGATTTTACAACAAGGGCGAACTTAGAACTTCATATCCAAGCAAGATAATTTTACGCATATCATCTTCACTGAACTTTTGTTTAGAGTATTTATCTGATATTGTCACTAAATAAGTTCATAATGCGGATGGACCTCGAAGAGTATTCCTACAACTCATTTCCCACTAAAATGAGAAAATGACGGTTTTTTATCTTCTAGACCTCTCAACACTGGATTCCTTTAGCAAATGCATGTACTATTATGTACTACAAAGATTTCGTAATTTTTAAAACACTACACCGTTTCGCATTATTTTGAAACATTTTAATTCGATCATTGATCAGCTTAAAACGTACACGATATTAAATCAGAAAGCGCGTAATTTAAAGCGTAATGCATGCCTCTTATAAATCCTCGCCTTTGGTATGTATAAATTTAAAAACAAATATAAAAAGAAAAAGAAGAGAACAAACAAATGTATGTGAAATGCATGGTAAGAATGAAATGAATATAAAATAACATATGTTAGTAAAATAAAAAGTAATGTAACTAAAGTTTAAATAGTAATCAAATTATATTATGAATAAAATGGGTAGCAAAACTCTAAATGAGTTCTAAAAAAAACTATCATAAAAAACTTAAAAATCAAAATATGAATCACTGACGAACCTTATGAATTTATTCACAAGAGCACTTTCTTTCCTCAATTGCTATCCTCAAATATTTAAAGAAAATGTCAGTAATTTAAGATTGAAATATGCACTAATATGTGACGTTCAGTTATTGAAAAGTATTATTAGATCGCGAGTTTCATACTATACGAAGTTACTGATAAAATATTTTGATCTTATGGATCACCCTTTAAATTATATTTTCATTCCTTACTATTCTAGATATGCTCAAATACTTCTAAAAATGGCGCTAATTTTCCAGATATTTCCCTATTTATATATATAATCTGATAAAATTTCAGTCCCTATATGGATATTAAAAATTTATTCAAGTCGTTTTCCGTTTTATTGGTTGGATCTATAATAAAAAGATTATTTTTATAGGTTCTTTTGTAAAAAAAGTGCTTTAAACCTGGTAAGAATCTTGGAAGTGCCTTAAACATTTCAATGGATATCGGAAGAAAGTAAGAAGAAAAGGCACAGGAACGGGTTCAAGACTATCTGGATAAAAATTAAAGCAAAGTGCATCAGCTCCAGAAAATAGGTATTCTATAGCTCTATGTGATATATTACGAAATGTGTTGATACAAGTTTAACTAAGATCAGTTGTCAGTTGAAGTTTAATGAAAAACAATAAAATTTTAAACTTTCGTAATACAAGTAGAGTAAAATCTATTTAGTAGATAATAAATTTTATAATGCTCAAGGAATTTGCTTCTTGGGAAGTTATAAATTCTCATCTCCAATTCAATGACTTTATTCAGCAAATCAATGGCCGAAGAGCGACAAACCTATTTTGTTTATACTATTTCAGTAAGAAAGGGGAAAATGTCACCTTCGTACTTTATTCTAAAACTCAATGAAGTTTAATTTTCTTTCATACTCATGCATTTTATCGTGGCCAATAGAGAAAACTATTTAAACAAATATTTAAAATCAAATACTTTGGAAAGAATTTTATCTTCGGGTCACTTTCAATTCAATTGAAACAATTAAATTAAATCAATCATGCCAATTCCTCAGTCATCGCTTTGAGTAGTAGATCAGCTTTTTCGGTATGGAATTCTATTTGACGGAAATCTCAAGGGAGTATTCATCTTCAGAAAGTCGGTTTATAACATTCCTAAGGGATTTCCTTCCAGAAATTCCTAAGAATAGAATGAAGTTTTCCTTGAACAATGAAACATTAGAGGCATCTAAGTCGGGTAGCATAATACTAAGACACACCTACACCTCAAGCAATAGAATCAAAGAGAAAAAGCGAAAATCTTCGAAGTTTTCCGCATTTCAAATCTCCCAAATAGTTTTATCCGTACAGCAGGCAATTAAACACGGAATACCACGTGCGCTAACTCAAAGTGGACCCAATCTCTTGGGGCCGCTTACAAATTTTATAGAGAGGTCCACCCCAGTAACGTGAAGAGTAAATATAAAATATTACCAATGAGCATCAAATAAGTTGTTTGAGCCACAAAAACCCACTTCAAGGGTGTCAAGTACTAAGGGTCTCAATTTTGTTTGATTGAAACCCGATACCCCAAACTTGAAGGACAAATATTTGAGGTAACCAAACATACAGGATTTCTTGACCACATTCGATGAATTGTTTGACCTTTGTCAGGAAACAGGGTAGCCAAGTCTTAGGTTCCCGACACACTAGGGTCCCAATGTCTTCGTGACTGATGTCCTTTCCCCACAAACCTGAGGGATAAATATGCAAATAAAACATGCAGGATGGCTTGAATATTTTGATTGCGATGTCAGGAAAGAGGGACGCCAAGTCCTAGGGACCCGACGCTCCTGGGTCACAATAATTTTATGTCTGGGGGCCACCCCTCTAAACTTGGGATAAATATTGCAAATATGCATGGATAACCAAATAGGGATGACTCGACCTCATCCATTGAATAATTTGATCCCTATGTGTCAGGAAACACGAAAGTCAAGTTCTAGGGGAACGACCACTTTGGATCCAAATTTTCATGACTGCCCACCAACCAAAAAATCAAACTTGAGGAATAAATATTGCAAATATGCTGGGGTAACCAAATATAGATGATTCGACCTCATTCATTGAATCATTTGATAGTTGTCAGAAAATAGGGACGTCATGTCCTAGGGGCCCAAACAACTTGGGCCCCAAAAATTTTTAATGGGCCACGGGCCTATCTCCAACATGAGATATAAGTATTGCAAACATGCAGGGGAACCAATTATGGATGACTCGACCCCATTCATTGAATCATTTGATCGCTAAATGTCAGGAAACACGCAAGTCCTAGAGGCACGACCCCCTTTGATCCCAATATTTATAGGGTCCGTCGTGACTCAGTGGGTATGCCCACTGCGCTAGCAACCTTCGAGTTGTAGGCGGGGCAGGTTCGATTCCTGTCAGGTGCATTCCTCCCTGGGTGTATTTCTCTCTTCTGTGTCAGTAAAACTTTCATTGTGTCTGTGTCTATTACTTGATATTGTATGCCTTGTGCCTGGCGCAGAGTGGACAAATGTGGCCCTTGCGCCATAAAACCCAATACCAACCAATCAATCCAATATTTATATGACTGCCTTCACCCAAAAAATTGAGGAATAAGTATTGAAAATATGCACGGGTAAGCAAATATGGATGACCCCATCCATTGAATAATTTGATCCCTATGTGAGAAAACAGGACCTCCAAGTACTAGGGGCTCAAGCAGCTTGGCCCCAAATTTTTTTAAGTGAGCCCCGGGCCTCCCACCAACAAGAGGGATAAATATTACAACTACACCGATGAACTACATAAACAGTTTCTAAAGCAATTGGGGCTTTACTTGCCCCTTCCGAATAATGTCCCCTAGTTAACGCCACTGGAAATGCTCTTAGCGGCAGGAACCCATTCAAAGCATAAATCAGAGCGATACAGCATCAAAATTCTCAGATGCGGGATCGAGGCTCGATTTCTATGTTAGATAAATTACTGAATCTAAACTATCCACTGCAAAATCGATGACTGAGCGTTACCTTGGCACATGCGCACAGGCGATCGTACAAGCATTACTCTTGTGCAAGACACGAAAACGTCAATGACAGGTGCTAAGATTCCGGAAGAGCTTGGCGGGCGGGAAAAAAGTTAAAAAGATCGAACCTGCCTCAGCCCATATACCATGCAGCCCAGGTATTCTCATGCGTCTATATATAGCATTAAATCTGCTGCCAAATTTGGCCCCCTGCCTAATTCTTCTCTTACGATGAGAGAGAGAGAGAGGAACGATGAGTTATGGAATCACGGAAGATGTGGTAACGAACTGTTTGAGCGCATGACGTGTGTAATGCTCACGTTATAACTGTAGAAATATTTTTGAATTCCTCGGAATAATTTTCTCGTTTGTGAGAGAGCAAAAAAATTCATTTTAACCCTTTAAAGTGCATTACCCCCCCCCCCCCCAATTTTTTCAATAATAACTGAATGCGTGAAGATCTTATCTTATATCAGCGATTTTCAACCGTTGGGCTACAAGAATGGTGTTCGTGCACGCATGACAAATAATATTTTAATAATTTATATTATAATACAAATAATATGTAATAATTTAATAAGCTCGGGGATAGTTAAGGCCAGTTTGCATGTTAATTAATTTGTTTTATTTAGACGAAAGTTGAGGCAACAGTCAATTTGAATTTTAATGAATTTCGTTTTAGTTATACGCCAGTTGAGGCAACAGTCAATTTGAATTTCAATTAATTTCGTTTTATCCTTTAGAGGGGCAATCATGGCCTCAAATGTCCTCACGTTTGCATTGTGTGGAATTTTGGAGAGTGGGGTGCCAGCTCAGTTGTAGACCTCGTCATCTGATCGTGGTTCAAAATTACAAAAATTACTGCCCTATTACTCCAAGGGGAGTGAAGATCCAAGTAGGAAAACAAATTGTCCTTGGCCCAGAACTGGTGACAGTTGAGAACAGGTTGAGACAGTTTGATGACAGTTTGCACCAGAGGCTGGCCACTGCAAGGCAGTTTTCGACGCGAATATAAACCGACCGGGAGGGTTAAATTATGTAACATTTATTCCATTTTCAACAGTTCAACTTTTAACTTTTGACAAGAGCGTTCGGAAACAATTTCAAGTAATACCCGTATAAACAATATCAATACAAATAATCTTGAGTATTATTTTTGTTATAAAGTATCGTAAATAAATTGATCAAACAATATTTTTTGAAAAGCCACTTTGGAGTAAAAAGGACAGGTAATCACTACTATTTTTTTATTAAAAAAATCTATCAAAATAAAACTTATTTGTTTTGTCATATCGGCAAAAAATGTAATATATTTTTGTAGCAGAATTTAGTAGTTGGTTTATATATGCCATGAGATGAAAAAGTTGTAACTCGCTGCCTTATATTAATATATTTTTGTAACAGAATTTAGTTTTTCTAAGGGGTGTTGGGTCTCCTTATGTCTCAAGGCCAATCTAAATCACTCCGAGACATCAAAATATCAAATGAGAAATTAATCAAAATATCAAATTTATATACCTCAGCAGCCTTAATATACCTAGAATATTTATATACCTAGCCTTAACTATTTTAAGGAGGTGAGTGCTTGAGAACTTCCTCGCAATTTCTCCTGGAAAGTGATGTCAAAAAAGTAAATTTTACAGGAGAGCCAAAGGAAATTTAAAATCTGCAAGCAGTTGTTCAGATATTTATTGAATATGCGGTGCATATTTCCTACTATGGTTTGGTAGAGATTTACCCTCCTACTGGTTTGCCTTCAAGTCGATACTGTACTGTATGTTCCTTGCAAAAAAGACCTGCAGATTCTAATCAAAGGATGGTTGGTTGTTTTGGGGGTTTACAGAGCAAAAGCCAAATACCTATAGTGACCTCAGCCTCTGATACAAAAAACTATTCCAAACTGTCACCAGTTCAAGGCAAGGAACAATTTGTTTCTCATACTTGGAGTAATAGGACAGTTTTACCTTGACGAAGTATCTCATCATTAGCAAAACTGATCATATATTGATAGACGAGGAATCTCGTCATAAACAAAATTGGTCAGATCGAGAGATATGGACGAGATATCTCGTCGAAACTTGGAGAATATACTATATGGACAAAAGTATTTGGACACTGCAGAAAATCGGCCTGTTTTTCCTGGTTTGGACTCGGCTCATTGCTTTATGTACCTGGTACCATGAACGCTGACGTGTACCTCGACGTTCTGGCTAATTCGGCCTTGCTACACTACCGCGATGAGGGTTGTTTCTTCCAACAGGATCGAGCTCCATATCATACTGCAAAACGTGTGCTGGACTAGTTTCCTGAAAATGAGGTGAATTTGCTTGACTGGCCTGCTCAGAGCCCCGATCTCAATCCGATCGAGCACTTGTGGGA
The DNA here is from genome assembly GCA_933210815.1 of Meta bourneti. Classification (NCBI taxonomy): domain Eukaryota; kingdom Metazoa; phylum Arthropoda; class Arachnida; order Araneae; family Tetragnathidae; genus Meta; species Meta bourneti. The sequence goes on from OW119933.1 coordinate 81,047,901, forward strand.
CGAACTGGAGCGACGAGTACGACACCGCCACACACGCCCATCTTCACAACAATCTCTTCTCACAGCCTTACAAGAGGCATGGCGATCTATTCCTGTCCAGACTTATAGAGAACTTGTGGAAAGAATGCCTCGACGTGTTGCAGCTGTAATACAAGCAAAAGGAGGGCCTACCCGCTACTAAATGGAATAATAAAGCACTTTTTCTGAAAAACATGCAGTGTCCAAATACTTTTGTCCATATAGTGTATATATATATATATATATACCCTCCAAGTTCGACGAGATATTCTTGTCTTTATGTCTACTCTATTCAAATCTACACCACTTGACCAATCCACACCAAATTTGGTACACTCATTCTTTAGAATCCTACGGGAAGCATAGGCTATACATTAATCCCCGTTCGGATTTGTCCAGGTTCTGCAAAGGGGGCTAAAATCAAATAGAAATCCCCATAGGAATAACATTGAGTATTATTACCGATCACTGTTTGACTAATTCACACCCAATTTGGTACACTTATGTTTTAGAATCCTGCGAGAAGCATAGGTTACAAAAACACTATTCGATTTGTCCTGGGTCTGCAGAGGGGACGAAAACAATTCGTAATCCCTATGGGAATAACATTGAGTTATATTACGATGAATTACAACCAATTCAATCAGAGCAACGTAATTCTGCTAGTAATTATATAACTGCTCGCTTAGTATTTAGAAAACAAAATTAAAATATATGAACTACTGCAAAAATCCTAAACAGAACTTTCATCTCTGTGTCTACCTAACTCAGTTTAACGCAATTTCTAAAAAACTTTTTTTAATAACTGATAAGCGAAAGATTTGTATCGCAAAAACACTACTTCGTGAATACTATTACATTTTAAATATCAACTCCTCTATGTGTTTTAAACGGGAATAGGTAGCATGCGGATAAAGTATGCAGATAAGATTAGAGTAAGTTTACAATCAAGCGGGAGTTCCATTAAAGAAAAGAAATGCTATAAATTTCTGATGTCATCGATTCTTCCTGACGTTTAAGCTCGCCTATTAGGGGCAATCAGTTTGGTATCGAAAAATATATCTTGATATGTTTTTATGCCTTCATGAACACGAAAAGAAAGTATTGTATTACATAATAACTATTTGCTCGAGCGAGCCGCTGAGAAATTATCGATAAGATAGTAAAATGATTAGTTCGCCGCAGGAAGAATTTAATCGATTCAAACGAGTGATATATTTATAGAAACTTTCGCGTACATAAATTTATGATCCCGTTCCTTCTCTCCTGTAGAGATTAGGGATGAGCCACAAATTAAAAATCGGTCACAATGTAAATCGGAAAAGGATTTATTGCATTACCTATTCATTAAATGGAAGCACAAAAATAATCAGTAAACATAAAACAAAGCACGACACTACCAATATAGCGTTGCTTCACGCATAAATATCTACATGTTCAAAATTGTTCTTTAGTAAAATAGCAATTCCAAATACATAAATGGCGGTTTTCATTTCTTTAATTTTGAAAAGTGTCTGAAATAATCTTACCTTTATCAAACCAAAAACTCTTAAGGAAAGTCAGGGCATCCATATTTGTGCTTTAAAACATATTACTGGCGAGTTCTGATGTTAGTCAATAATATCTTACCCTTGGGAGTAATTAAATCCCTACTGTCTGGAAGTTCACAATGTCCAAAAAATATTTGATTACTTACTAAAATTATACGGGAATTTACTTACTGGAAATATACAAGGAAGGTGCAAATAAAAACTATATAGCTAAAGATTCGATAACTACCATTATTTTTAATATTTTACTAGGATCTACTAGTATTCCCATCACATACACATAAAACTACCAATGTGAGAATTGTTAAGTACAGAGAAAGGGTGAGATCTATAATGAAAATTCAATTGTTGCTTTTAACCCAGCTGATTTAGCTCCCTGTTTGCATTCAAAAAAGTGCTTTTTGGCATTTTGAGCTATATAACACATGAAAACTATATTAGACTAGAAAAGTATTTAGATTTATCAAATGGAACGATTGTACATTTAAAACATAAAGCACGTATTCTTATTTTTTTGGATATCAAAAGCCTTTCAATATGAAATTTGATGAATAAGGATTCTATCCCTAGCCCATCTTGATTTTTTAAAATTAAGGTGTGGTATAAATCAAGAAAAATTGCTTAGCAAGACACAGTAAGTTTGAATAAATTTTAATAACACTTAGTTCTCGTGAATTAATGTATGATAAAAAAACAAATTTTCTCCATTTGGTAATTAATGTTTTTCTGATAAATAATGTTAATAAGTGTTACGATAAGCAGATTTTTCCGGGGGAAATATTCAGGACAGATATTTTCGTCAAATGAGTTAAACCCCTAAGTTACATTATATTTTCCTTTTCAGATTGCTTATGTAACTTATAATGTCGCAAAGTCTAATCAGTATATCATATACTTTTCGGGGGATTTTATTAGCCAGTGGAATTATAAAAAATAGGAACATTTAAACAGGAAATTGACCCCTATGATCTTTCCCACCCCAATGAATTATGCACTGACAATGAAGATAATAATAAAGGAAAATTCAAAGGTTTATAATTTTTGTATACCTTTTTATCGGATAAGAATTGTAGAGAGTTTTATATAAAATATTCCTTTAATGCATCCAATGCAAACATATTTTTTAAATCGAAAAACTCATGTGTATACCTATGTTATTATTTTCATTTGGCTAGTTATAATTTACTTAATCTTTTTGTGATTGAACACTCTTTTGAAGAATGATTAAAGAAAAACAGCTTCTTTTAGGTATGGTGAAAAGGGATATGAATGAATATGGTACATGGAGATAAGTAATTTCATCTAGAAGTATCAGCGTTGAAATCTTACCATACCAACATTTATTGTACACCTCCCAAAACGAGATAATCTGAGAAACGTACTAAATTCGATTCCAAATTCTATTCCTAACCAAATTCCAAAGGTAGATTTCGTATGATAAATGTTCGAAAATGACTAGCTGTGTTCAAAAATACCCCAGTATATGGAACGCAACGTAAAACAACACTTAATGAAATTTCTACACTAAATCAAGGAAGCTTCTTTTTCATAATATGCTATCTTAGTAGCATAGTTCATTCTACAAACAAATGTAAATATAAAAACCGCATTGTATTAAATATTTAGTTGAATGGCTTTGCTTTAATTCTGTTTTTAATTATCCCTTGGGTTTATTTTATTTTATATTCTTCAATTAGTTTATATGGTCAGTATTTAATTTCTATTGTAAAACCGTTTCTGATTGAGATACAATAATCAGTTAAATACCTTTCACATTCAAAACAGTAAATAACACGAGACTGTTCGGTTGTTTCAATTTAAAAATACGACTATTTTTCATCTATAATGTAACCCAGAATGGAATGCAATTGTTTTCCACTGGAACTATTTTGTATGCTTCAGCATATCGAGATGTATTAAATTAAAATTAAAAATCCCCTAAATTTTAAACGAAAGCACATTTCTTTTGATGAAAAATTGCATCGAATCGATATCAAACTAGGAACAACCTTAAGTGTAAAACAGCGTAGTTTTTGTTCATTATTTTATTGCTTTTTAGTTATTTGCAATATTTACATAATGAAACTATTTTTAACAAAACAACGAACACTTCACCGTTTTGCAACTTTTGAAGACTACGTACTTACTACTCTGTTTTAAACATTTGTTACAATTATCTGACATTTATTTATTTTGTTTAATAAGTCCATTTAATTTTATGTGCGTGACTTTAAAATTATTTTGTAACATCTGAATTTAAAGAAACGAAATGTCAAATAGCTTGAAGTTAGTTGAACTTATTAAATTAAATTATCTCTAACTGTTGGCGGAATTATAAACTTAAATTAAAATTACTTGTGGTTTGTTCTGCTAGACATGTCGCATTATTGAATAAGCGAATAAGCATTTAGTAGTTTCATTGGAGTATTTACTGGTAAAAACCGCTTTTTTCACTCGAAAATAGTAAAATAATAACAAAAACCTATGTTTTGAAATGTTCATTGTAAAGATGCAATTATTTATAAAGAAATATATGCGTCGTACTAAAACCACACGGTGAATCAGTATCTGTAAGTAAACCTACATCGGAACTGGTTCCGTAATATAATGCTGGATACCAATATATTTACAGATAGGCATTGGTTTATGGAGGGAAAATGCTGTGAATTCCAAGAGGGTTTACCGGATAAGATAAATTTTTATTTGATTTATGGAAAAAATCATACTCAACAACGCTATCCTTAAAGAATGAAAATATTGAGGATAGATAATTTACAAAACCAAAACAAAGAACAAACACTACATTTAAATATGAAAAAAAATAACACATTAACGAGCTTTAAAAAGAAATAAAAACCACGAGCAATTAACAAAAAGGCAACTTAAAAATAAATGCACCGGTCAGAAATGGCAAAAATAATACACAGATTGAGAGAACACATTCAATGATAATGTCTGATTAACCTACAGCAGCTTTTAAAAGCAATATTTTTCTGATCATTTGACTTAGTTTCTATCAAAAATATGCATGGATAAATTTGATTATCTAATACTTCAAAAATAATTTAACCGGATTGACTATTTTATGGATAGTTTCTTGCAAAATAACCAATGCTTTGAAATATGATGGAGATATTAGTAATTTTAAATAAAATAACATATTGCAAGTATTTGTTTAAATAAATATTAGTACTCTTTTGAATACTTCACTGCCAAACATTTATATAGAAGTTAAAGCAGTTTCTTTTCCCCATTGAAGAATATGGTCACATAAATTTATGACATTGACAAGTGCTGCGGAACTCTTAAACTTACGATTTCGAAGTTCCCGTATTGACTTGAACAATTTTGACACTTAGTCAATGCTTATTTTAGAAATAGTTTAGAATCGTTTAGGAATAAATAAGTTTCAGTCGAATAAATAAATTTTAGAGATGGGCTTTGACTCCGGGAGCAGTTAAAATAACGACACCATTGCAAGTTAACAGTTAGCAACTGTTATCGAAAATATTAAGCAATCGATAAATAGTTTTTAAGTAAAGTTTAAAATGGTGTAAAGGTAACGGCTAACTTATTACAAAAGTTAATAAATTGAATTTTGAAAATTTAATTAAAAAAGATAAAAATAAAAAGTTGAAATTGCTAATTTTAAAATCACTTAACGGTTTATTTAAGCAGCTAATAACTGTTGAAATTAACCGTTATTGCCAATCTATTAGAAATACTAATTGTTAAATTTTCTTACTAACTGTTATTATTTGTCATTAACTGCTAACGAAATTGTTGATAGTCGCTGTTAATAACTGTCAGTAGCGTAACCAGAAGGAAATCTCTAATAGTCCAAGCCTCCCCACACACAAAATAAAAGTATCGATTTTATTTATTTATCTTTTACTTTTCTTTACAAATTACGTTGTGCTGCTCCAGTGCGACGTTAATTCAACTACCAAATAACTTTTTCCAAATTAAATGTTTCAGCCGAGTTGAATACTCTTGTGATATTATTTATACAAAATTAGTTACTTAATTAGTTAATATATTTTATTAAACACATCAAGTATTGAATATGAAACTATGATGATTATGGATTTGTATTTTTTCCCACTAACATACTATCTACATGTATCAACGCTTCAAAAGTGACAGAAAAATAAAAATGATTTTCGAGACTCAAAATTTGAATATTTCCGTAGTGATATTTAATGGTCATACATATTTGACAAACACTACAATTATGAAGTGATACCTGTATTCGGATCAACCGAAATGCATCACTTCTTAGACGGACACTAACTCGTGGTTTCACACACACTCAAAAATTCTTTCTGGTGACCAAATATAGACTAGACTTTGTAATTAAAAAAAATCTAATTGACTCTAAATCTTCATTTGACCTAGAAATTGTGTGTATGAAAAGAGTGTGTCTCCGAAATGAAGTCCTGGCTACGCTACTGATAAGTGTCATCGCAAAACATCAATAACAGTTCGCACTGTTTTATAAAATGAGTTTTGCCCATCTCTAATAAGCTTTAAATAAATACTTTAAGGCTCTACTTACCGAACTGACTCCTCATCCAGGGATAGAGTGGACTGGGCATATTCCCAGCTTGAGGAGGTTGAACCTGTTGCTGTTGCTGAACTTGTTGCTGATTGGGTGGGGGCCCGCCATGGTTCTGGTACATCTGGGGAGGTGGCTGTTGTGGGGATTGAACCGGACTTTGGCACGGGGGTATGGTATTGGGCGGCGGAGGGGGCGGGGGCCCACATTCCGAATTCACCTGTCGATGGACCACCCCGTTGGGGTCATGACCCAGAGCTTGTTGGTGGGGCGGTCCGTGCGGAACCGGTTGAGGTTGCATCTTGCAGCTTGGGTATTGAGCTGGTGACATGTTTGGATGCTGGGCACCATTGGGATCATGGTGGGGCGACCCCCGACAATTATTCTGCACATCCTGCGGCACATAGGCGTTCGGATGGTTCATGGGCGCATGTTGTGGCGGCTGGTGAGCTGGTTGAGGTAGGGGGGGTCCTGGAGGGGCCTGGTTGCAGGGGTTGCCGTAATACTGGCCCGGGGGGCTTGGCGAGTTGGGGGATGAGGTAATAGGACGAATCTCCAGTCTGTCGTACGGGGGAAAGCGAGGATATGTAGCCCCCTGCACGGGAGAAGATGCATATTGCGGTTGAATGTACTGTCTCTGTCCCTGATCGCACATATCACCGTTCGGTTGGTTGTGCACCGGTTGTCCATTGTACTGTTCGACGCCACCGGGACTCCGGAGGTCCGGCATGTAGGAGTTGGTGTAGTACGAACTCATACTATGTTCTTGATCTGTAGACACGTAAATGGGGGACCAGTTCTTAAATATAGCCTCGGCCGCTTGCGGACACTGCGCAGATGTAGTAGGATTCGCCGTCGTGAAGCTTGACAACCACTCGTGGTTCTGTTACCATCCAAGCCTAAAATAGAAGAGGATCGTAAATACAGTAGATCACATCAGCCGAAAAGAAATAGTCTATCCTCTATGGTTTCATAACCATAGAGGATATACTTTGGTTTAAATGGGTTTTGGGGATTTATATATATTTTGGATTTCGATATACATGGTTTCATAACTATATAGGATAAACTTTGTAATCTGAGTTTAAAATGTCGAGACTCTTCCATCTGTTACGTAAGAAAAAGGAAATTATTTGGTTTTAAAAATTGGTGACCCCACCCCCAAAATAATATTAATTCCCCAGTAATCCGGTAAGTATAATGTCCATCTAAAACATTATATGGTTCATTGTCAGTCGAAATTCATTAGGTTTTGTCTGTGTGAGATTATGGTATTTGCAATAAGTGAAATATATATATTTCCAGACCTCTGCCTTTCCCAGACGCTAAGAAACTTTCTCCTTAAAACGCTCTTAGGAAAATGAAAGGGAGAAAGGCAAATTTATCATTATTATAAACATAGTAACGTTACGGATTTTAATTATATAGATGGAGAATTTCATGAATATCAAAACGGCTTAAACATAAGATTATTTGGATGTAAGAATATGGATATGTTTCAATGTAAATACACTTAATTTGACTTCTAAAGATCTGACTTTTTGAAGTCAGAATATTATTGTTATTCACAAGTTATTCCAGATAAATGCTTGAAAGTAATGAAAATAAACGGAAGGAATGCTATTGTTTGTACACTCAACCAAACAATCGTTACGCTCGTGTTGTTTTTCAAGCAAAAACTTCTAAGTCTCAGCATCCTGAAAAAGATAAAACCCAAAGAATTACGTGGGATCCTCTAAACTTCTTTAAAGTGCAACTTTTTCTGAGTCATTAAGCAGCAGCGGCTAATTATCTGCTTGTAATGGGATTAAGGGCTCCTAAGAGGGAAATTGCGCTTGGCTCAGCTTGTCCGTCATTGGACATTGTGCCAAAATACCTCACCCAAACAACATAAGAGGAAAAATTCTGAACAAAAATTACATTTTCCGATTCTCTATGAAATAAAGAAAATTTAAGGGGTTAAAAGAGAAAATAAAGAAATTATGCTTATTTAAGACAATTTTTCGCGATGTTAACGTGTTTCAGCAATAAATTGAGTTGATAGTTTCCCATTTCCAAAGTTCTTAAATTTCCCTATAAAAGAGAAGAGTATTGAAACCAGGAACATCTAAGATACCCTGATGTTTAAAAACATCTTTTAAATTTTCATCTCTATGCCTTAGCTACATCAACGAAAAAAATGCGTAACGTTCTTCGTAATCGAAATAATTCGTCTCAAATTTAAGTGTAATGGTAATCAAATGCGTAATGAACAAGATGCTTTCTTACAATTATTGCTATTGGTTTTTTAACATTGCATTTTCTTTATGCGAAATAATTTATTTTAAACTCAAACAGAATTTTAAAACCTTTATTTATGACTTTTCATGCATTTTTAAATTCGAAGTAACTTAAAATATTATGGTTATGTTAACGGTTTAAAGAAGATAAATATAAGTTTTGGTACTCCAAATCTACCCCCATTTGACATAGGTTTTCAATTGTCATATTTCTCCACTGCCCAGTAAGCTGTTTTTTAACCCTCCGAGTGTTTTCGACGAGATATCTCGTCCATCAAAATCTGAATAATTTTGTTAATGACGAGATATCTTGTCATAAATAATGCCTATTGAATTCCGAAATATGAAGATATTGCCGTTTTTTGATGGTGAGGTCAAGATCAGGTCTTTTTTTTCTAATGACGAGATATCTCGTAAATTAAGATCTGGCCAGTTTTGCCAATGACGAGAGACCTTGTTGACCAGGAGGGTTAACTAAAACTACTTTTAACAAAACACTTATTGGATGAATGCGGGCAATGAAATCTTCCAAACCTCAAGAGTTTGGTAGGTAGTTGAAGGAACGTTGCACTGGAGCAAAACAACGGGCCACTGGCGATGGTCCAGAATCAGTCCCGAACAGAAATATCCGAGGATAACGCCTCGTCATTTTGAACCACGGTCAAATGACGAGGTCAACACCTAAGCTCAAAATTTTGTTAGTTGTTCTCAATGAATTTTTTAAATAAAGCTTTTTCACTCTAATGCCCTATATTAACTTTTTTAAATGTATCAGTAAAGAATAAGCCTCGGCTGTTGCATATTTTACTTTCAAGCCGCTTATCCAAAACATTTTGCAGCATTATGTTACTTGAAATAGCTTTTAACCTCTGCGTTATAATTAGAGGTATAAAGATTCCTCAATATCGATAATCTGTGTGTGGTCATCTTTTGTGTCAAATATTCTTGCCAAATACGGTCTTTGCGCTATAAAAACCTCAAACCCCTAAGTATTAAAGCGAAATTAAACTTTTTGATATTTGGAATAACCGATGACACTAAACAGTAATTAGAAAACATAAACTATGTTTTTAAAATAAAAATGAGGTTTCTACAAGCATTTTTAAGTTCTTTATGTATGTATCAAATTTATTAAGGGAAAAGTGAACTTTCAAAATCACAAAATCGATAGAAAATCTATTTTTAAATTTTAGCATTAAAAATTTATATCAGTTTCTGTGGATGGAAAAAAGAATTTTGTAACTAGGATCATTTTAATGGAGCCTAACAAAGCGCGTTTTTCTCCGATTCAGATTTTTTGACATTCGATTTCAAAATGTTCCTGCGTATCAGCTTTTAATTGATTTACTTGAAACTTTTTTGGATAATTCATGAAATCTGTTGTATATATTTAAATGCAAATGAGAATTTCATTACCCTTCTAAATTCTGAAATTTTTGTTTGAAATATTGCTTAACCTGTGCTGTTTTGAAAAATTTGAGGTGTTTAGAACAAAAAAACTTTTGCTTTATAATTGATACACTTTCCAAATGAAGTTAATTTGATTTATATGTATACAAACTATTATGTGAATTAAAATTTTGACAGACCATGAAAAATTAATGCGCATGGAGACTCAGTTTTTCTGATTTATCAAAATTTTTGACCACGTTTTATGTAATAAATTCCGCATAACTTAATATTCTTGGATTAAACTTCACACACAAACTTTTTACTTGAAAACAAACAGTCTATAAATTTTGTAACAGTAGGATAATAATTACAAGTGTTTGTTTTTGAAAATCCACTGTCCCCTTAAGACACGAAGTAGCTGGGGAAACAAAAATCTTCCTTCTTATTTTTGAGACTCGGCAACAAGTCATATCTTATCGCGCTGAAGAGAAACAAAAAACAAAAAAGAAATCCCCGTGCTTTTAGAGTTCATCTGGTAAGACCGCCTAATAAATCAAAAGCTAACGAAAGTCTTATCTTGCAGCCGAATCTGAATGGAGTGTTAAAGAGTACATATAACTCCTGAATGTATCTTTAGTAACTCCGCCGCCAGTGAACGGAATGCTTAAACACCTCTTGTACGAAGACCCTACACAGAATGGATAAATGTCAGAAATGTGAACAGAAGAGACGAATGCTATCTGTTACCCTTCAGAACGGATGGGCGATATGGAGATTATGTTGACATCCGACTAAGACACTGTCCGGTTTCGTGGTGTGGCCTTGATTTGTAATCTAAATGATGAGGCTCCACATGGTACAAAGAACCTAATAGCAAAAAAGACGTCTGGGCTGCATGTAATGGGAGATAAATCTAGGCTTTTATGAAATCAAGGCTGATATCAAGGTAATTAAAAGTATTTCATGAGTTATTTGCATGTAAAAAGTTTTCCGAGTTAGATAGATTATTTAAATAACACTTCGATTACGAGTAAACAAGCACGAATGATTTTTAATCACTACATTTCTTGCTTCGCGCATTTGATGTATCCCCTATTCAAGCCTCTGTCTTCGACGGTACATCTAAGATATGAAAATAGCAATCACTTTGAAATTTATAGCAAAATTATTTTAAACCTTTGAGGGGTTATTATGCATACATCCGTTCTTCAACCTGCAGCTTTCATAGACGTGAAATATAAGTAGACTGAGCACTGCTATTGAGAGGAGCTTCATAAAGTGTATCCAACATGCCGACTAGTAGTCACGTGACTGCTCTGAAAAATAGACTTGGTTGACCTAATCGGCATCTTATCTCAATGCATTTTATTACAGGGTAGATGTGGGAATGCGCATTTCTATAGTGTGGCGACAAAAAGGTGAACTCGCCAGTCTACTACTATGTAGTGCGGACCAATCAGATGATGAATCAATGTATAGCCGTCTTCTCCCATCCCATGCATTAATCAGATGATGCATGTTCTTTTCCACCCTGCTGACGAAATTAGTCTAAGGGTCGCGTTACTACTAGTTTTGGTCACATGATCCTGGGCACATAAAAAGGTTACCATTGCTCACTCTACTTTTATATTTCCACTATGGCAGTCGTCCCTGCATATCCTCTAACCTGTTTTGACCTTCGTGAACAATAGAAACTGTCCAAGGATTCTTTCAACCAATCGGTGGGGTTATTTAGTCATTAATGGCTGGTAAACGAATTCTTGGCTTGTAACAATGTGTAGCATGAAACGGACTCCCACTCTCAGCTTTTCAACTCGAATTGTAACGTATATTAAAACTCAAATTTTGAGGATATCTTTTAGGAGGAGCAAGTAAAATTTGTTTCTTATCCCTCGGGCCCGTTTAACGACAACTGGTCAGTTTGATGCGTGGTGATGGATATAAGGTTTTGTAAGTTGGGATATCATTAGTTTTTACAAAAACGAAGATTCGTGAGGTTAGTAATAAAAAGATGCTTTAAGACTGACTTTTAGGGGTATTAATGGATTATGATTAAAAATTCGTAAAAATAGACTTTGAGATTGAGAAGTTGAGATTGGAAATGCTGCACGGTGCTTTCAGCGGCATTTGTTCTATATTCTTTCGGCTTAGTAACATGCTACTCCCGTTCTCAACAATATGTAGATTTAGTTTTGAGTTGTACGAGCATATTTTCAGTCAGATTTTAAAAATTGTTTTTATTTTTCCAGGAACAAGCAGAATCCAGTAGACGTAAACACTGAATGAATTCTAGGACAGCAATCGGCCTTCTGTAGTGAGCTGTTCAAGCAGGAATTTAGCCATTCACTTAAACTTTAAATACGCAATCAGTTTCAGTATATAGTGCTCTCTATCTTCCTTAGAAATAATCTGAAATCTCACAACACTTTTCGTATTTTCCCTCGGTCGTTGTCGTAATCTCTTCGTTCCGGAAGTCTATATATGTGGAAATTTGTTTTCGAATCATGAAATCCAACCGAGGGCAAAATTCTTCACTATAATCTCGGATTCACTTACGTATATGTTCATTGAACATACGCTTTCATTCAAAGAAAAAACTTATATGTTCATTGAACATCAACATTTGTGAATCCGTGTCTCAAATAAAGTATTTTGGCCTCAATTGGATTTCAAGAAGCTAGCGTCCACATATGTGAACCTTTAGAATGAAGATATTGATAAAGAATTTTGCTCTTAATTGGGTTGAGGGAAAACCAAACGTCCACATATGTGGACCCCCAGAACGAAGAGGTTGCAGATAAAGAATTTTGTTCTTAGTTAAGTTTCAAAAGGCAAAAACAAACATCCTCATATGTGGACTTCCAAAACAAAAAGGTTATTAATAAAGAAATTTGCTCTTAGTTGGGTTTCAAGAGGCAAAAACAACCTTCCACATATGTGGACCGCCGAAACGAAGAGATAAATATATAGATATTTAAGGTTAGGTTAAAAAATTACTTTTATTTGAAGGATTTCTTCAGTTTAGAAAAGGTTTTGTATCTCTATTTGCTAGATGATTTTAAAAAGCAGCTACAGCTCTGAAGTGAAGTGACAAACATATTTAGTCTTGTTGAATAAAAGGAATTGCTTCTGTAGAGAGTGCATGTGCCTTTGAATTTTGTCATTTACTTTTCATGAAGGTATTCTTGCCATGTATTGGGGAAAAGAACAACATTAACAAATGATAACATTAGTATATCATAAGGAACTCAATGCATCATTATAGACAATATCAAGGTGTATATATTTCCATCATTTAAAAAATGTGTGATTCATGTTATCCGAATTCAACCTTAAGACATCGACATGTAGTCCATATCTCCTATACTTGATTACTTGAAAGCGTCTGGGTTTATATAAAAACCTCTAACTATCATGGAAAACTCATGCGGTGCATCACGAATGAAATAGAAATAACTGATAATAGTTCTGTTTCGGCGTGCGTGCAAAAAGTAATCTAGTTACCTAGATGTTTGTAAAAATGTATTGATCAAGGTCGGTTGAATATAGTAATAAAATATATGATGGTCGCTTAAAAATAGATGAATTGCAAATAAAAACTTTATGGGATGGTTTATAATATTTGAACCTAAGTTCATGAACTAATATTACGTCGTTACCATGGTACCATGACCATGCTAGAAGAGGAGGGCCGGGAAATTTTTTCTGTTTTGCAATGTGGCGTATATTTTCTTCCAAGTTTATAAAATCATAAACCTTATAATGAAACTGTCCAACTGTCAAACAAAAAGGAGAGATAAACTTATACAATTCTGTAAGTTAACGCATGTAATACTTGGTATATATATTGCGTTTCTTGAGAAACCGATCATATGATCAAGCACTGGGGCACCGGTATTAGTTTGTAAGATGTGGGGTCCTAATGAACAGTATAGGACTGGGGACCGGTATAAGTTTGTAAGATGCGGGGGCTTGATTAGTATACCACTGAAGACTGGTATTAACGTGTAAGATGTGGGAGGTCTGATGAACAGTATAGCACTGGGGACAAGATATAGATGTGGTTTATAAGATTTATAAGACTAGTTTATAAGATGTGGAGTCTTGATGAGCAGTGTAACTTCAATGGAATGGATACTGAAATGCGAGAAAATAGTATATAAAAGCGATAATATGTATTATAATTTATTATAAGCATGATCATTATGCAGAAATTCAAAAACTTTAAAAAACGTTAAGAGTAATCATGCCATTTTGTAGACAAACTTTCCTCAAATTCAGGTTTTAACTGCATTATTTTTCAAAAGGGATTGCCTACAAAGCGTTGGTATATAGGGAACCCTCAAATGCAGCAAATTCAGAAAATTACTGGATAGAAAGAACAAAACATCTGGTATTAACAGGACGGACAGAATAATTTTGTAAAAATAATAATATCGCAAAAAGTCACTTGGCGTTGAATGAAGAACAGAAGTTGCTTGGACAACATATTTTAATAGGACGTCAATATTTAAAAATTCTGAAGTATATAAAAATTATAATTAATAGTCGTTAAATATTCCATTTAGAATATTCTATTTCGCTAGATTATCTCGATGACATTAAAATGTTCTTTTCTGTCCTCTTAACCCTCCTGGAGGTTGTCTCGACGCGGGTATCTCGTCATTAGCAAAACTGACCAGATCTTGATGAACGAGATACCTCGTCATTCGAAAAAACGGACCAGATATTGATCACGTCCTCATAAAAAAATTGGCAAGATCTTGATGACGAGATATCTCTTCATTAGCAAAATTGGTCAGATCTTGATGGACAAGATATCTCGTCGAAACCTCTTGGAGGGTCAAGCTGCTTTAGAATTTTATAAAAGTTCCGATAGTACACAAACTTCTTTCACAACGCTTACCAACACTGGTCTTACCTTACAAAAACCAGATACATAAAATCACATTCACCAGATATAGCCATCATACCCCGAATCTTCCGATTACAAGGTAGAAGCCCTGGTGTAGCCATATCAAGTTAATTACCTGAATAGCTTAGACTTTGAAATGAATTAAAATCCTTTGCCTATAGATAGGCCATACATTCCGTAAGACTTGTGTTCTAGTTGCAGAAATAAAATAGATTGCAGGGTACTTACCGACAGTGGTACAATTATTCTGATTGAACCAAATCCCTTTCATTCATAAGGATAAGAGTTTGCCTTTCGGTTAAATAATCAAAACCCCTTTACCTTTTCGTGAGCCTTATACTGCATTACTATCGTTCATTACTTAATACTTACCAAAATTATATGCCAACATGCCTATGCTGGAATGATTCAGATACGAAGAGTAGAATCATCAGGAAATCATCAGCAATGACCGTCTAGTCCAGCCTTTTTCAAACTTTTAGTCCACGGATCCTTTGTTTCGAAAAATTGCATTTCAATTCATTAAATAGATTTAAATTAATTGCATTTTAATCAATTGTAGTGTATCAGTTATATTTTGATTCCGTAAGCTTTGCGTTTAAATTTTTTAAACTACGGTTTAGTGGATTTTGAATAAAGTTTTTGAAATTTTAAAGAGTCCATGGGAAGGATGACATTGATTATTTATCAGTTCTTAAAATAATTTCCCACTGCTTAGCTTCCCGAAGTAATAGCAACGTAAGGATATGCGATTTCTTGTTTCCCTTGTTTTGGAATGGTTATTCTTATTTTAAATAATTTATCAACGAAATTATCAAATAGTAAAATTACTGGAATGGTATAATTTTTCTATCAACTCAAGTCGTCAAGGCTGGCATCTCAGTAATTGTCCACCTCAGATTATCCCCTTTGTGACCTCAACTAAGACCATTAGCTTCGTAACTAAACCTAGTTTTTTGTAAAATATTCTCAACAAAGGATTTGATTTTGTCCTGATTCAAGGCACTCAAGTTATCAGGAAAGATCAAACTTTCTCAGCTATCTTGAGAGCCGCGACAGTTTGGAAACCTGAGCTTGTCTGTTTATTCGAAATGATTGACCAGTCCTTGATGATTGACCAAAGAAAGCAATAAAATACTAGTCTATATATATATATATATATATATATATATATATATATATATATATATATATATATATATTTAAGGCCAATGTAGCTTTAATTCTATACCTCCTCGTACATTTTTCACTAACAGGATAAATTGGATTCAGAATTCAATAATCTTCGGTTGACTCATTGAGCATTCTGGTAGTGATTTCAGAACCAAACAGTGCCTTCTTCAGCGTTGATGGAGTAGACATCGTTGGTAGTACGTCGAAAGATACTAACAGATAATTTCATCCATCATATAAAAATTGTTATTTTCTATACTTTTTTCATTACGAGACCAGTTATCCCTTCACCAGAGAAATAACTATTGATAGAAGGCCTGAAATAGAAAAGGAAATCTAAAAATTATTAAATGTTAATGAATTAAGTTTGGATTATAGATACACACTGGCTTGAAAACAGCCCTGAAACTTCAAATTAACAGCAATTGATCATATTTGCTGCTTCTCAAAAGTATTACAACTTCGTATCAAGAACAGAATGATTACATGAATTCATATTGTATAACTTCTGTGGAGAAATTGGAATCGAATGAGCAGAAATTGAGCGCATCGCCTGTTAGTCTTTGTTGGAGACCCTCCTTTGATGGGTAATTGGGCTTAAAAGTTTGGTTGACCAGTTTATTCATCAGTTAGATTAAACGTGACTTGTTTCGAAAAATGCAGGGAGCCCATAGTCTTCGACGCGTTTATCATCTTCTGATGCTAAAGACGGGAAGCTTATAGACATTAATTCATTGTGACATGTGAAATACGTCTTTATAGGACTAAAGAATTGACAATTGTCCAAGCAAATTTATCAGCTTATGAACCGCTTATTGTTTCTCACTTGAAACGGGCGACAAAATGAGAGGTTGTCATTGAAAATTGTGAAGTTTGAGCACAATTTGATTTGATGATGCAAATTTTATGCATACGAATTCATATAAGACGTTATTCCCTATCAAACGGTAATTCCTATTCAAACGGTAATTCCCTATCAAACTTTAAATTTGTTCTACAATGAGCGAGACACGAAAAAAGAAGCTCGTTTCTTCCGCAGCTGTATGTTGGAAAATAATACCTTTTTGAGTTCAGTATTTAATTGTGTGCTCATAAACGAAGCAAATTTCTGATTTACTTGCATATTAAAATATTTAAAAATAGTTTTGCTGATAGAAGGAGTCGACATACTTCAGTATCCAGACATACTATTGGTACATTAAAATAAATATATGACGTTTGATCAGGAAGTTCAAAGCAGATTGACAAATTCATTTCGAATAATTGAAGTTTAAAATGTAACGAGAAACATGAAGTATAATAATTGAGAAAAAAACCGTAGGATAAATATCATTTGTCAAACATTTGAACAAAGTAGATGAATATTTGCCCAAGAAAGATTTAATGAATATTTTGATTTGAATAGCATTCGAGTTGAGCATACCTAGTTTTGTGCTTAGCTTAACATCTTCAAATTCTAATACAAATTGCTCGTCTATGGAACTCAAATAGATTTCCCATTCAGTTAAAGTATTCGATACTACTAAGTCTTTCGCGATTCATTAAAGACACAGTAATCTCATGGGTATGAATATGGAACATAGAGCAGTATACTAAAAATATAGATATGTCATAAAAATATTAAAAACAATATCAAAATTGAAAATTTTTTATCTTTAAAAATGAACTTATTTTTTCTGAATCGAGGATAGTTGGGTAGAATTATTAAAAACCTTGACCAGTAGCCGTACTATCAAAGTGAATAATTTGGATAATATCCCAGTACTAAGGTACTTGTCATAAAACATAGCGTAAGTTTTGAAAGATAAAGGCAGTGTTTATGCATTTCACAAAAAATATGGTTATGGCAAAAGAGCGTTGGTTGAATCCCAAATTTAGAATTGCGTCGTTTTTTAAGTTTTGGGGCTCAGCTAAGTTTTTGTTTCAGTTCTTTGAATAATTTTTATAGTTTTTCTTTTCTGTTGATTAACACCGAAATTAACATTTATGATATTGTCAGGTAGACGTAAAAATATGGTTACGACGTATTGGTAGAATTACGTCGCACTGGAGCAACACGACAGGCTATTGGTGATGGTCCGGGATCAATCCTGAATGGAAAGATCCGAAGATAACATCTTGTCACTTTGAATCATGGTCAGATACCCAAGTAAACACCTGAGCCGGCACCCCACTCTCCAAACTTACACACCATGCCAACATGAGGACGTTTTAACGTGCACCAGCCCCCACGTACACGACGATCTTTGGTTGGATCGAGTTTGGAACTCGCAACCCTCCGGTTGCTAATCCGCTACTCTTCCAACCGGCTACCACGGTCTTGGTCTTTTTGTATTTGCTTTAATATGTATTCGATTCTAATTAATATGGTAGACTGTGGTAGCCTAGTTGACAGAGTCATGGATTACCAACCGGAGGGTTGCGAGTTCAAGACTCAGTCCAATCAAAGACCGTCGTGCATGAGGGGGCAGGTACACGTTAAATCTATCGTGGTCTGAAATGTCCTCATGTTGGCATGGTGTGGAAGTTTGGAGAGTGGGGTGCCAGCTCAAGTGTGGACCTCGTTATCTGACCGAGGCTCAAAATGACGACGTCACGTCCTCGGATCTTTCAATTCGGGATTGATCCCGGACCGTCGCCAATAGCCCGGTGTGTTGCTTCAGTGCGACGCAAATTGAACTACCTACCTTATTTGGATTCTTTGACAATATCATAAATGTTAATTTTGGTGTTAATCAACAGAAAAGAAAAACTATAAAAATTATTCAAAGAACTGAAACAAAACTCAGCTGAGCCCCAAAACTTAAAAAACGACGCAATTCAGCATTTACTTTGATTCAGAAAGTTAGCGATTAACAGTCCAAGTGGTTTTGACGAGATATCTCGACCAAAATCTGATCCATTTTGCTAATGATGAGATATCTCGTCGAGACAAAACTACCCTATTACTACAAGGAGAATTGATATTAAATTAGGAAAAATAAATTTTCCCTTGCCGGAAACTAGTAAGTTTGGAATATGTTTATGTGTGGTTTTCAACGACATTACAGGTGGTTTTCAACGCGAAGATAAACCACCAAGAAGTTTAATACTAGTTGTGCCTATAGTGATGTCATTACTCTTTCGTTAAACAGACTTCTTTCGAGTTATGATATCAAGATTTATTTATAACTTAAGATCTGAGCTTTAAAATTGCGTTATGTTTATTACATTCGATCAGAGCATTGCAGAGAAATTTTTAAGAGTAGAGGCCGAAAATGAATAAAAGGCACCGATTTATAGAAAAGGGGAAGATTTTTAAGAATCATCATAAAGCTCTCGTACAATCTCGTCATCTGACCGTGGTTCAAAATTACGTGTTGTATTCGGATCTTTCCATTCGAGATTGGTCTCGTACCATCGCCAATAACCCGTTGTGTTGCTCCAGTGCGACGTTAATTAACTACCAACCAACCCTTATACAATCGTCGTTTGGATTAAATGAATTTTGGAATTTTGTTCGTTAATAAGTTTTCAGTCTTAGCCTTCGGATATTGAAAGATTTCTACTTGTAACAAACTATTCAATTAATAGTCAATTATTCTGTGAATAAATATGTGCCACTTCATTTTAAAGTAAAGAATTAAGCTAAACACAATTCTAAAGCTGTTCATTGGGGTGATCAGATTGGACAAAAATGTTTTTATGTGGCTAAGAAAGCCATGTCATTGCTGGAGATGGTTTTTAAAGCCGAAAATTTTATTTTTAAGGGACAGTAAACTTCCAAAATCACCAAAATCGATCGAAAAATCGAATTTTTAATTTTGCCTTTAAAATTAATTGATATCAAACTTCGCAGATAGCAAAAGAATTTTCGATTAGTAGTTTTGGAGGAGTTACATATGCAGCATATATTAGATAAGTATTGTAAGTCTACAAAATTGCTTTTTCTCCAATTGAAACTTTTTGAGTCTTCCGATTTTGAACTGTCCTGGACATCAGACTTTTCTTGATTTCCCTGAATTTTTTTGGAAAATCCTTGCTATCTATTGCATATATCTAAGAGCAAATGAGAAATTCATCATGCTTCCAAATTTTGATTCAAAATGGTGCTTAAACTAGGCTTTTTATTCAAAATTTTTCGTATTTTAGTATAAACCCTTTTTGCTTTACAACTGAGTGATACACTTACTAAATGGGAGTTAATTTGATTTATATATGTACAAACTATTATGTTTGAATTAAAAGAATGACAACACATGGAATATTAATTCTCATGGGAACCTATCAATTTTTGCTAATTTTTTAAAATTAGCAAAAATTGATAGGTTACAAATAGGATACAAAATGCGTTTTGTTTTTGATTATGTAATAACTTCCGCTTAACTTAATACTTTTGTACAAACTTTGTATACAGGTTTTTTATGTAGAAAAAATAGGCAGTGCAAATTTTATAACAATCGGATAACTTCAACAGTTTGTTTTTAGAGTATACTGCCCCTCTAACCCTCCTAGTGGTTGTCTCGACAAGGTATCTCGACATTTGAAAACCAACCAGACTTTGATACCCCAGATTCCCATTCCTTAAGTTTTGTCCAGAAGGAAACAAAAACCACTTGTGATCGAATCCAATAAAGCAACGCATGCAAAAACAGAAAAAAAAAAAAGAATCGCACCGCTTTACATACGGCAAACGCTAACATCCCAAACCACACGAGGTAAAGGAAATTCTTGACGATAAGGTCAAATCTGTAGGAAAGACCCCCAGGGGAAAGGGGGTTGAAAAAAATCTCCCAGCTACGGGGAAAGCTTCAGCTTCTTCGGAGATTCTCGGAGGCCAGATATTCGGAACCGCTTTGGGCTACCTTGAACAAAGGGAAACGAGATTTACCAATAGTTAATGGCTACGTGTCTGCATCCTTCCCCATTGTACCCCTTGTTTTGGGGAACCCATTGATGGCAGGAGGGGGGCATTCTGCTTTCACTCTGTGCCCTATTGGCAGGCCATACCCCCTTGGCGAACCTTTCTCTATTCGTTAACACATCCTCCGGCTATTCTGGGAAATCTCGTAAACAAGCGGCCACATTGTAAAACCATCAGTATCTGCGTAAACAGCTTGCTTGTTGCATGGGATGGAGGCAGTAAAAATGTCTCACACTCCCAACCACTTGCTTGGATTTATGTGGTGCGAGGCAGGCGGTATTTCGTGTACTTTAGTCATAAATGTTTCCTTTGGAAAGTCATTGCTTACATCATGGATACACATTTGAGCTGCGATTGTTACCCTTATTGGTAGTGTAGTTTATTGCGTTAAAAAGTAAGTGGTTTTTAGTGCCAATTTACTAGTGTCAATGTCACGTTGTTTTCATTTATTGATTCTCTTCATTTGTAGTGACTTAACCCTCCAAGTGGTTTCGATGAGATCTCGTCAATAAAGATCTGACCAATTTTGCTTATGACGAGATATCTCGCCATCAGGATATTACCGATTTTTCGATGATGACGAGATCAAGATCTAGTCAGTGTTTTATGGAAGAGATATTTCGTCCATCGGGTCAGTTTTGCTAAAGACGAGATGCCTCGTCGAGAACCACCAGGAGGGTTAATCTAGATTTAAACTGTACATTTTTATTTTGTGTATCAGTTTACCAGGAGTTTTAGCCTTATGTGTCTGCTCAAACATTTCGTTTCCTGTTGGGGATGCTGAAAGCATTTATCTTTGAATCGCGAGTTAGACGATTCAAAAAGCAACACGCGAGAGAATGAAGTTACTAACTAGATCCTTATGGTTGTACTTAAATCGACCCATTCCAGTTATAAACTAACTTTGTACTTGAAATTTTAGACTTAACTATCTTAGTACACTGGAAAAAACAATACATTACGATTACGGATTTCGTTCAAGAAAGTTTCCAAGGAAAAAATGTTTAATTTGGGTTTTGTTACTTGTTTGAATTTGTATTTTTATAGTATCTTTTTTAATCTTGCTCTTGGCGCAGTTTCTAAATTTTTGCATCTTGTGACAAAATATAAAAGTACACCAAGAAAATGTGTCTTATATATACATCCAAAGAAGTTTAACCCCGAACATGAAGTTCCCTAAAAACGCAAGCTAAAGGTATATGCTAGCCACGTTAAAAGGAAAAGGTGAATACTTATCTAATGATAGGTTGCTTTACAGCTAAATAGTACATAAAGTTGTCTTCTCTAGACAATGAGCATTTTGTTTACGACTATTACAGTGAATGATACTGATTTGAGTCGTCTTAAAATTTACCTCTGACGTACAACAGCTATTTTCCTCTTACATTGCTGTTTAACGTAGTATTTTAATGACAATTGTGTTTCTGTGACAGGAAACGTCACATGAAAATCTTGATATATGTAGGTACTGCGTAACATGCACTCTTGGTTTGATTTTGAAAACACCAGGCTTAACACTAATTTTGAATGTAATCGTGTTAGTACCGTTCAAATTCTGAGCCTATTTTTAATTTTGAAAGACAATTTTCGTTCCATGAGATTGAAACTCGTACATAGAGACGATGAATTTGAATTAAAAATCTTATTAAATATAATAAAACTTAGTCGATTTTTTGTGAATAGTACTGCAATTTTGTTCTGAATTTTTGTATTTTTCTAGGCGGTTAATTTAATAACTAACTTTTCAGTCGGTCTTCTTTCCTCACTTAGATAAAAGCCCTACAAATCAAACATTAACCCGATGCTAAACATGCGTACTAAATTTATAGATATCGCATTTTCTTATGTTTGTTGTGTTCACTGATCAGTAATTCATATTATTGATTGATACAAATGTTATCAAGTAGTGACTTTGGTAACACTAACAAGAAAATTACAGGGAAATACTATTTTATCTTCTCTCATATCTTATGAGCACCATTTGTAGAATAAATAAATTACTTTGAATAAGTACATTGTTCAAAATTTAATCAGGTTTTATCTATCCACTAAACTAACTATATATTTATGCTAATGTAAGAGCAAAGCGTTTAGCGAAATAATTAGATAACTTGTACTCTTTTTATAAGTTTGGTTATTTCCGAATTTGTCCCTGTCGAGTTTTCCTTTGTCTATATCGCTATGAGTAACGTAGCTAGAGAGGTTTCGAGAGTTTAAGCCTTTCCCGCCTTCTTTACAAAAAGTGTAACTTTTTGATTTATTTTAACTTCATCTTTTTCTAAAACAGTTTTTTCTGCGGGATTTTTCAGATGGACCTTTGCTACTTATTCAAGTAATAATGTTGACACAACAATCAAACAACTTGTAATAAAACTTATATTAAACATTTGTAACAAAAATTATCTCCTTTTTCAATCAGATCCCAGTTCTCAGTTCGTATAAAACTTGTTTTCTGATTTTGGGCCTATTGGATCTTTCCCTTCGGGATTGATTCTTGACCGTCGCCAATAGCCAGTTGTGTTGCTCTAGTGCGACGTTAATTAACTACCTACCTACCTGATTTTTGGCCCCTCCCAAAATAAATTCCCGACTACGCTATTGTTGCGTTCCTCACTGAATGTATCTGTAAAACATCACAAAAATACTCGACTGATCATTGTAATGCTCTGTACGAAATGCCAAAGTGAAGAATGGTCAGGCAGCATGTGTCTAGATTATGCTGATCAGATCACTTGCTATCATCTATCTGAACAATTTACTTAAGCGCTGTAATTAACCACGTGGCTTTCATATGGATCGTCAAATTATTTCCTCTTTCAAGACGAAATGTAGGAAAAATGAAAGAAGACAGATTTTATTTCCATACAATGAAATGACGCATGTGAGTAAATGGCTGTAATTGGTGTACATGATGGGTATAGATACTTCCAAAGGAGAAATATGTCACAGTGGCAGATTTGAGATACTGTTTTTTGTGTTCCATTGCTCTAGTCAAGAAAGGATGGATACTCAGTGTCATGCTTTGTTGAATTCTCTTCGCGTATTGTGAATCGAATCTACGGTCTCAGGGGTAGAGAACTTAGAAGTGTTGAAAGTAAAATAACTCAATTTGAAATAGCCATAAATTCTTCGTTTCTTATATCACTACTACATGTTCTTTTTTTAGAGGAGTCTTGGCATCTTGCTCGCCTAATTTAGTAACTATATCAGCATTGCTGCCAATTATAATACAGAATACTGGTGTTCTAAATTCTTTTTAATATTTTATTGTTTTCTTATTGGAAAAGCATTTAAATTTACCACATAAAAGTAATTTACTGTCTAAAGTCACATTATTTTCCAAGATACTTTTAACTCTCCTGGTGGTTGTCTTGACGAGGTATCTCGTCATTAATAAAACTGACCAGATCTTGATTTCGTCATTATCAAAAAATCAGCAATATCTTGACGAGATATCTCGTCGTTATCAAAAGTGGTCAGATCTCGATGGACGAGATGTCTCGTCATAACCATTTGGAATGTTAATAAAAGACCTGCAGTCCTCTTAGAAGGACCGGTATCCCGGAAATTTCCCGATTTTCTGGTGGGTTTTACCCATAGTACTAGTAAAAGTTTCGTCCCATGTGCACTCACTGTTAATCTATTGCGATCCATGTGAAACACAGCCTTAAAAGAATGAAAAATAGCCTTGAAAAAGCCGTAAAAATACCCTAATTTTTCTTTTGCTTGAAGAGTGGGTAGGTAAGTAATTGAATTTACTTCTCACTGGAGCAACACAACGGCTTATTCTTGGAGATTGGAAACCTGCTCTCATCTGAGTATAGTCTGGAAAAAGTTACATTTTCAAGCGCTTCCTGGGACTTGATTCGTCCTGGCCAAAACTGACCACGCTGAAATAAGCTTCCCGTGGAGGGAAAATAAATTTTTATTCTAAAGCGTTATTCTGAAAGCACTTTTCGAGCGTTTCCAGTAGAGAATCGAGTACTTTTAAGAATCGAATACTTAGTATACTATCAAGTATCGCATAAATATTCGAATACGGATACAAGAGAAAAAACGATCAATCGACCGAAAGAACCAGCTAATTCTTATGTAAGACATTGTGATAGTGGATCAAAGTTCGAACTCACTGCAGGAACCTGTGGATCATTGCATAGCAAATTATAATTTTTTATACGAATACGTAGGGGGAATACTTTGGTATTCGAATACTTAGGATAAATTCTTTTGTTTTAGAATACTTTGGTATTCAAGTTCGTTTGTTTTTGAATATTTTGGTATTCGATTACTTTAGCATTCGAGTATTTTGGTATTCGAATACTTTAGTATTCGAGTGCTTTAGTATTCAAATACAACGAGAAAGAATCGAGTACAACGAATACTTTACATTGTAATATTCCTATCTCTAATTTCTAGTGGCAGGGCAGGGAAATTTATGCCTCTCATTAGCATGACAAATCGATCTCAACATGAACTTAACACATGCTCGATTCCTTGGACCACCTTGGTAGATTTGTGGTAAGCAAAGCGAGGCGCACATGTCCTTCTTTGATAACAGTCTAAGATAGCATTGTCCACCGCCTTCAAACAATTGATTTCAAGAAAGCGATCTTGCACGACGGATTTAAGACACGCATAGCTAGGCACACGATCTTCCCATACTCTACCTCAACAACTTACAATAGGTGTTCATCCCTCTTGTGGCCATACCCTTTAGTGCTACTATGTTGTTGGTGCTCATTCTCGATTGATAAGGTGTAAAGAAAATTCAGAATTTGTTAGCCATCTACCTCGCTATGCTTCCATAGATTACTGTTTGTTATCTTTATGTATAGATAACATGCGATTACATAAAATGAAAGTTTGAGGAAATTGAAGTACTTAATATAGATGTTGCAAGGATGCATCTAATCTCGAAAGGATATGGTGCACAATTTGTTCCTGAAATGATGATGAATTGCATTTCAAATCTAAAAGACTTCAATTCGAAACTCCATATTTATTTGAATGTATTATTTAGTGATTATTTAATCATAGCTTTCTTTGCGAGAAATTTTGTCCATGGTCTAGTCTGGACCTTAGTTGAAAAGATTGGAGTTGCTTCAGTTAAAATAGTTGTTATAATTTCTCTTAAAAATAAGGAGGAAATATAAATTAAAATTTAATATTTAATATATAGAAGACAAACTAAACTTATTTTTTACCATGAAGAAATATTCCGATGAATTCAAAATAATGTAGAAACTTACAAATCCTATCCGAAGTTTTAACAGACCTATCAATTATGTTATTTATCTGAAATTATATACATTTTAAATGAATACACATATTCTAATTCAGAATCATAAACTGGGTCATGAACTTCACCCGAAGCTCACTACTTAAACATAGATAATTTTTTTATTTTGAAAAGATACATTTAATTATTTTTAGTGTGAATTCTTAAGTACATTGCTCAAAGAAGCATAGCACTTTGCTTCCAATATTATGGATAAGGACATTTTGAAATAGTGATTTGACAAAATAAACGAAAAACTTTCCGAAATACCTATACAGTATTTAATGTTTTTTTTTTCAAATATAATGCATTACTCATGATATTTGATTGTTTTTATATATTTGCTTCTTAAATTTCTGTTTATTCAAGAGCTGAAATTATTTCCAAGTGCGTCATTCCTGATAACAAAAGATTTGCAATTTCTTATATTATGGATATGGAACTAAGAATTATTTCTAAATCTTTTTGGTACCTTATATACCAGTGACAATACCGAAAATCCTTGCCACTGATATCTCGTGCAAGGTTAATGTATTTTCCACGTTTAATGTGAGGAAAGTATTTTTCTAACTTTTGTTACTTCAAGGTATGCTAGTGAACGAATATAGAGGAATGTATTTAAATATATTCTTTTGTGGTAAAAAGCACGTTTGTAACATTAAAATTAATGATAACCGTAATACTCGAGTTGAAAGTGCTGATTCAACCCGGTTAAGACACGATTTAGGGCATGAAAATGCTTTTATTTGAAAAGACCAGTGTTAGCTTGCGACTGGTTGAATTCTGCTCAAGTGTTGGAGAAGTAGTTGAAAATCGGGAAACATTAAGAATCTAAAGGTGCTGTAAGTTGAAAACGGCCAGACTACGATACAATACGCCAGAATGGACCTTTCACCAAATTACAATGCATAACAATATTTTCGCTGTTCATATAATTTTAAGAGAAATGTGTCTTACATGATTTTTTGTAAAAATATGAATACTCATCCTTAACTTAGAATGCTAGTGACTACATTCTGTATTGTGTGATGAAAATAACTAGAAGGTACCTTTTCAAAGCACGCATTAGTGTTTATAAAATATTTTCAATCTAAGGGATCTTTCGGAAAAGAATTGTCCCATTTCACGAAATCAAACGGGGTATGCAATTTTGCTCGGTTAGACATACATAAATAATATAAAGCACATGTCATACGTGTTTGAAATTTGTATTTATATTAAAGAATGTTTAAAGTAAGCTTTTTAGAAAAATATTTGTACAGAAATACAGAAAAATATTTGCAGTTTGGAAATCTTAAGATTCTAAAATACAAATATTGTTGTGCCAATTACAAGACAACTATTCATTGTCTGTTTGAGTGATACTTGTATTAGAGTTACTTAAAAAATGAGTTCACCGATTTCAAAAAATTGACTGAAACTTCCGCAAAAAATAATAGATTAATGGGAGATGGTAAATATTATTTATCGAAATTTTGTTTTTCTTTGTATTAACAGTGCAGAAATGTATGAATGTTTAAATAGGCCAGCACATCTCACATTATATCCATTTCTCTTTTGGATCTTCTAAAACTTTGGTGAGCATAAAAAGAAATTCCAATGAGACTTAGTTTTAAAAGATGTAAAACTACGAAAAGAGAACTTATCTGGCTCTCTTAAAACCTGCTTTTGAATTGCATTTAGAAGAAACTTTATCGAGCGATTAATCTCTGTCTCAATATAACTTTTAATAACAAGCATGTCTAATTAAACATTAATTATATCTGCCCAAAATGTAATCAAGCTAAAATTAGTGAACCCCAAATCAAATAAATAAATCCAGTTTTCTATTTCTTTCAATTCTAGGACATGACTTTCCGATGCCTGATTCGATTTGTTCACCAGAAGTATACAAATTGAACTAGCGTTTGGGTACTTTGTTTTTATGCTCAGAAAGTGATTTATCTTAGCCTAAAATAAACATTGATTATCAGCTTTCCATTGAACAGCATTGAGTTGTTTTCTTTTCTATGCCTTACTTTATCGGAAACCTTTAATTCCCCATCCAATTTTTTGTTACCACGCCTGCATCTTTATAGAGTTCAGAAACGTGACTGGCAAATCTAAAAAACGAAAGTGTAAGATTATTAACGGAAAACTCATAAACATTTCTGTTTTCAACGAAGTTTAAATTGTTATATCTCTTATTATGCTTAATTTACGCGTTTTATTATACATAATGACACATTTTTACGTCAGTCAGTAATTCTACATTTAGGTAGAAAATGCAATTAAAGCAAATCCAAGTAAAATATATGGAAACGGCATTTTTAAACGGTTTGTTTTCTTCTAGCAACGTTTATCGATGGTGCATTTACCTCGATAGAAAAATATTTTAGTACTAAAATGCTGAACAATGTGAGTATTGCCAGTAATGCTTTCAAACTAAATGCTAGAAAAAGTCACTGACTTTAGTAAATATAGCAAATGTTCTAACCTTAAAGAATCTTGTGCAAAAAAAGTAAATTCATCTCTAAATATTTTAATTAGAACAAGAAACATAATTATTTATAACTAGTCATAAACTAGCCTAATCAAGGATTTTTTACTTGAATTTTTCTAATATAGTTACATAAAGTAATTTCCGGTAACCAAATGAACTTAGTCTGAATTTAAGAGTTAATTAGAGTGTCTGCATGTAGATAAACAGCATAGGAAATACAAATCTGGTTTAGTTTATAATAATCTGTCTTAATGAGAATCAAAATTTCTTTTAGTTTTAACTACACCTATTGAATAATAGTAGGACTACACATTTAGTAACACATTTCTACTATATGAATGTTAGGACATAAAATAGCATTGCTTTTAGTTCATTGATGCAAAATTTGTGTCAATGAACTATGAATTCCGTTCTGTTTCAATGGTATTTAAATAGTAGGTGTAGATAAACAAGGATAGATAAATAATTTTGTTTAAGATGTGCACAGGATACTAATGAGTTTTCAATAAATATATCTAATGGTCTTACGGTGTTTTTAAATGCACATTTTAAGCTACATCTCGATAACCTATTCAAATTTTACTCACTATTTGTTTTCCACACATTCAACTTCTGTCAGCAAAACTTTCCTTATGTGTGTATGTCCATTAATTTGACATTATCTATCTGGTGTTTGGCACAGAATGGCCAAATACGCAGAATGGCCATTGAACCAAAAACCACTCCACGAGTTCAAAATCACTTCTAAAATTTGCCCATAAATATTTAGCCTTATTGCTATTTCGAGTATTTATACCATACGTAATGATATTAATGGCTGTATTACTTTAACAGGTTAAAGGCTATATGTTGTACTTACATATTAAAGTTATGAGGACGGTTTAAAAGTATGGTATACGATGAAACATTTTAAAATACTTAGTTGATATCCGTCTTGTATTCTGAGGTAGGCAATTTTAGAGGGGACAAACATTTTTTTAAAAATAATTAAAAGACATTGCAAAGCACTGTCGAGAATTAAAGCAGATATACGATTGGCTAAAGCTATTGTGGATTTTCACTAGTAATATGTCTCCCAAGTGTAATGTATGATTTTTTCTATTTTCGGTGTTTTCAGATGACATTAAGCATTTTCATACAACCATAGAAATCACCTAAACAGCTATTTTTACTTATGTAGGTTATTTATTTTATTTAATAGTCCTAGAATCTCACATACCAGTAAAGATATTAATTTCAATTCCAATAGAAAAATATTAGGGGTAGGGTTTTGACGATTTTTTATTTTTTTTGGTGATAGACTGAAAGGCTACACGAATGAATAGAAATGTGTTTTACAAAAATCTAAGCTGATTTAAGTGATTTTTTAGTATTGTCATTCTTTTTTCGTATCTTTTGAGCAAAAATTCTTTTGGTACTCTTAGGTCAATAAAATTCCACTCCGGTCATAAATGCTTAAACCCAGTTTTTACTTTCACTGTGCGATATTTTCAAGTTAGCGTGATTTTTCCAGCTTAAGTTTTATGAAGGAACACTATCTGGATCTCTATCTTTCAAAGCGCGTTGAAGTATTCTTCACAAATTCCTACCTCATTCAAAATTCTATCCCAGTCATAAACGCTTAAATCATGTTTTTACTATCACCAGCGATATTTTCAAGTTATTATGACTTTTCGTACATAAGCTTGTATTAAAGAAACACTGTCGTGATCGTCATCTCTCAAAGCATTGAACTAAGTTTCAAAAATCTCTCTCCTCAGTCATAAATGCTTAAAACATGTTTTTACTATTACTGTGTTCTATTTTCAAGTTAGTGTGACTTTTCCTACTTAAGTTTGTATTGAGCAAGCACTATCTGGATCGCCATCTTTCAAAGCGTTGAACTATTCTTCATAAATCCTACCTCTGTCAAAATTCTACCCTAGTCAAAAATGCTTAAGCCATGTTTTTATTATCGCTGAGTGATATTTTCAAGTTAGCATGACTTAAGTTTGTATTGAGGAAGCACTATCAGGACCGCCATCTTTCAAAGTATTGAACTAGGCTTCACAAATCCCTACCCCAGTTAAAACTCTACCCCAATCATAAATGCTTAAACCATGTTTTTACTATCATTGGGCGATATTTTCAAGTTAGTGTGACTTTTCCTACTTAAGTTTGTATTGAAGAAATACTATCTTGAATCGCCATCTTCCAAAGCGTTGAAGTAGGCTTCGCAACGGCGGACAGCGATAAGGGCCATCTTCCCCGACTCATCAATCTTCCCAACGTCGTTTCTTGAACAGAATCTACGTAAGCTGGCTTAACAATGTTGTCATCAGGGAAACTTGACCTTGCCAGCACGACAAAGGGACAGACGCAATGAAAAGAGCGTAGCTCAGCGGAATCTGCTTGCCGCGAGGGATCCACTGGCCCGCGGCAGAGGGCCCATTAGCGGCCGGCCAGAAAGATACCGTCGGCGATCGGGGAAAGTACGGCTCGCCCTCCCGCGGCGTGCTCGCTCTACTGTCGGCATCTCAATCGCTTGACGGCCGCGCAATTGTAGCTGGCTTGACCCGTGACGATTACTGTAGGAAAATGGCTCAAGGGTCAGGGATTGAGGGACATCATAGCCACGCAAATCTGTACCTCGATGTGGGGGGAAGGGCAATTGGGGTGGTTTGACGGGGGATTTGACACAGATTTTTTTCGCCTGTGATATTTTTATTCTCCTAC
Source organism: Meta bourneti (assembly GCA_933210815.1). NCBI lineage: Eukaryota > Metazoa > Arthropoda > Arachnida > Araneae > Tetragnathidae > Meta > Meta bourneti. Next base: position 81,079,164 of record OW119933.1, read on the forward strand.
TCAATCGCAAATGGGAGTTGAATTGTTTTTGTTTTTTAAATTGCCATTGTAGGTAACAACTTGGAATAATTGGATTTTGTGTCCACCCTTTTTTGTCATTTTGCTGCATCTGTGTGTATATATTGTAGGCTTAGAACAGAAACTCATTAACTGATATTTAAAACACTAAATGCTTATTTTCATGTTGACGAGATAGACGAATATATAGTCATTGTATTCTATTTAAAAGATAAGTAACTTTATCGAATTGCTTACAATTTTTATTTTTTTTAAGTCTTTAAACAGCTGTACAGTAAAAATTAGTTTCTGTCCTAAGTCGACGATATATTCTATCTCATAAATAGTGATCTTTTGTTAGCGTTATTTCCTTTCAAACGTTTAAACAAAATGAGAATGTAATGACATGAATTGTATTAAATAATTTTTTAAATGTTTAAGGAAATTTTCATGTTAAAACAAAGCTGAATATGTTCCATTTGCTGTTTCATTTTCATTTATTAGCAATGCATAATTTTTTAATTGATTGACCATTCGTGAATGAAAAATGAATAAATTTTTATTTTATGGATAGATAGACAAAATGTTATTAAGCTTGCTTGTGCGATTTCAGTTCAAATTTGTTTATTTTTTACTTTTCATTAAGAAAACACGCTTTTTCATAAAAATATTTTATCGCTATAAACAGAGATTCTACTGTATAGAATGAAAAATAAAGATATGAATGAATGGCACGAATTGTTTTTAATAACTAATACTAAATGTTTGTGGAAATGTTCAGGTTAAACAAAGTAACGTTTCATATGTTGCTTTTTCATTTATTCACAATGCATAGATTTTGAATTGTTTGACATTCTGATGAAAAGTGATAAAATTTACTTTTATAAATTTATAAATAGATACAGGTTAGTGAACTTATGATTTCAATACTAATGAACGTATTTTAAATTTTTTATTTCTACCTGTGATCATTTATTGATTTTGAATATGGATGAATAAAAATGTGCATGAAATTTGACATTACACCAAGACAATGCCACATAATTCTCTAAATATTTTATAAAGACATTAATATTCAACTTTTTGCACTAAGTATCGCTATATAAGATACGACTAAATAAATAAAACTTCAACAAAAGTATTTTTTTATTAACTCATTGATTCTCTATTAGCTTTAAGTCATTCATTCCTATTTGACGTTGGATTTCATTTTTGCTACATCAAACGCCAAAATACTATAATGCACATTACGTTTCCGAAATAAATATTTTCACGCAACAGTCATATTTACATTTTTTTCTTTATTGTATCCTTAGTAACATTATTGCAAGCAATTTTAAAATGATGTTGTGCCTTGTAATCAGTATTTCAAGTTATTGACAATCTAAGTAAAAGTTTGCAGGGATTCATCGTAATAATTTCCGTATTCCTTAAGGACTATGATTTCATCTATTTCATTCCCTCAGTTCAACATCTACATTGACGTGATAAGGTGGAAACCAGGCTTAGAAGTGGAGCGTAATTTTTATTTTTGGTAGACAAGAATGTTATATCCAACGAAACATTATTTTCCTATTAATCTGAACCTAGGATAAGGTTTCCACAGGGTCTTAGAGGCCTAATTTTTCATTTCAGTTTTAAAAGCCCTTAAAATGCCTTAATATTTGAAGAAAATCATTAAAATTTTAGAAACCTTTCTTGTATGTTATTTTCCCCAAGCACTAGTTGGAGATTGTGCATGGAAAAAATGTTTGGGGATCTAACCTTACAAGAGTTAAACACCCTGAAACAGGGTTCGCACAGGCCTCATTTTTAATTTTAATTTTTAAGGACCTTTATAAAGCCTAAATACTTGCTCAACGTTCTTAAAGGTAGCCTTAAAATCCCCTTCTCACAAAAGTTTGGAGAAAACAAGACATGGGGTGGACATCTTTTCTTCTTTCTTAGAGACTTTAACAGAAGCCCTTAACAACGCTCTTCCTTTTGGTAGTTTTTAAACAGTCAGTAAAACTTGCAATCAAGACTTATATTGTCAATAATAATTTATTAACGGATTAATATGGTAGATATTAGTATATTTTACCCTTCTTATTTAAATTGGCATGCTTTATCGTCATTTTAAATAAGTACATTTTGTTTTTGGACATAGGGCGGTATCAATCTCATTTGTCCCAGGTCCTCAAAAGTCTAGATTTGCCTCTGCTAGCTCTCGTAAAAGTTTATACATTTGTGCACTCACGAGTTTATTGCGATCTATCTTAACGGTAGTCTTTAAAATGAAAAATAGCCTTGGAACAACTTAATTTTCCTTTTGCTTGAAGAGTCAGAGCCCTGATAGGAACGAAGGAGTTTTTCTCTAAAACCACTGAGTTCACTCCGAATCAATGCCTCATTCTCAACAAAGTTTTCTCTAAAACCATGGAGTTCATCTCTGATCATTGTCTCATTCTCAACATATTTTTCTCTAAAACCACGGATTTCATCACTAATCATTGTCTCCGTCTCAACAATTTTTTTCTAAAAACCTCGGGGTCTATTCCTAATCATTGTCTCATTCATAAACTTTTCTATAAAACCACGGGGTTCATCTCTAATCATTGTCTCCTTCTCAATAATTTTTTTTCTAAAACCACGGGGTTCATCCCGAATCATTGCCTCATTCATAAATTTTTCTCTAAAACCATGGAGTCCATCCCTAATCATTGTCTCATCCTCAACATTTGCCTTTTACAAGAGCTAATTTAAATTCTCTCTTCTTAAGATTCTCCGATAAGTTTCCCATAGTCCACAACTCAACACGCTAATTACCTATCTTCCTGGTCTTTTGTCCTGCCCCAACAAAAGGAAACATTCTGCTCCCAACACAAAACCCTGCCCCTAATGACGTGAATCGGGCCACCGGAGCACCGTGACCACAGGTAGGTCTCGCGCTCGAGGCAAGGTGACCAAAGAAGAAAAGAGAAAAACGCTGAAATCGCCAAAAAACCGGTGTAGCGAAAGTGCGGAAGACTCGGTGAAATATCCCACTGATGCTGATGACACGGTGATGTCTAAGGTGGAGTCTATTATGATCACGTGTTCTTAACATCTATGACCCCACAAGCACGTGGGTTTTTATCCAGGTAGAATAGGGTACAAAAGGTGCAAGAGCAGTGGTCTCCCGTGGGCTTCCATTCAATCGTTCCACTGAGACTCCCCCCTCTTCATTGGTATTACATGACAATGATACTTTGTCACATTCTGGTGATTTCTTGTCTAAAGTTGTCAAAATGCTTTCGGGGAGAGTTAGGCGTGCGAGGGGAGTTTTTATAATACTTTTTCGAGTATCCGCTTTCACTTGTTTGCTGAAGTATGTAGAGGAAGGGACATTTTTTTTTTCAAATTGTCGCGTTCCCGGGGGTCGTGTTCAAATGCCTCACTTATCCTCTTGTTTATAATTCTATAAAGACTGCAGATTTGAGAAAAATATACGTTTGTAATATAAGAAAATTTACAATGCAAATTATGGAAAGCTTTTTTTAAAAATTTATTACTATATTGAACTAACTTATCCTCTTTCCTGGAGTACCCGCACTTAACCTTCAAGTTGTTTCCACGAGATATCTCGCCCATCAAGATCTGACCAATTTTTCCAATAACGAGACACATCGTCATCAAGATATTGTCAAATTTTCAATGGTTAGGAGATCAAGATCTGGTCAGTTTTTCTTCTAATGACGAAATACCTCGCCGAAACAACCACCAGAAAGAGAATAACATTTTACTCTAAACGTAAGAATATAGCCATTAATTCCTGGAGTACCTGTTTGGGTACCAAAGAAGGATGACTTTTTGCTCTCAAAACGTTAAAATATATTCATTAATTCCGGGTGTAACCTTAAAAGAATAACGTTTTACTTTAAAAACGTAAGAATATAGCCATTAATTCCTGGAGTACCTGTTTGAGTATCTTAGAAGGATAACTTTTTACTCTCAAAACGTTGAACCATATTTATAAATTCCTGGAATACCCGTTTGGATACCTTAAAAATAACTTTTTACCTTCAAAACGTTCAAGTGAATTCATTAATTCCTGATTCAGATAAATCCTTATGTTCTGACCCACAAGGGCAATGTCTCCAAATGGGTACATTACTCATCTGGAAGCATGATTCTTTGCAATTAAATTTTTTTAAGGTAAAATAATTTGTTTAATATTTCTTAGTGTCAAAGTATGTCTAAAACAGTCGATCAAATACTTTTTCTCGAAACTGATGAGGTTAAGTCTCAAGAAGTTTCATTTACGAAATCTAAGTTATGTATGTTTATATGGTTATTTCCAATAGGGTGTTAAACGTTATGCAAAATTAAACAGTACTTTTTATCAGCAAATACAGATATTACCTATTACATCTAAAAAGTCGAAACTTTTGAAATGCCAACAGCTTTATCCAGTCGTATATGTGCTCGAAATTCTCGATTGAGCTACATACTCAATTTCGATGCTTTTAAAGTAATGAAGTACATGAAATTGCATAACTAAATATTTTAAACTACTTTTTCACGCATACATAATTAATACCGTCGTAAATTAAAAATGTACTTAAATATAGCTATCATATCATGAATATTATTATATATAAATTATTTTATATTCTATCTAATTAATTGAAGGCATTTATATTTTAGAATATTGTTAAAAGGGAAGTAAATAAAATATTAAGTTTTATCAGTTAGTGACTCGCAATTGTAATGTTTTCACTAGGTATTTTTCTTTTTCTGATTCAAAGCTCTATTTTCTGAAGCTGGTTATTTTATAGACAGATACAGAAAATGCAGGTTTTGATTGGCTATATCTTTTTGAAAGTCAGATTTTTAACTAGAATTTCTTCACTTTATTGATAGGTGAATGTTCTTTGCTATAATGATTTATTTGTATTAGCTAAAAGTCTATTTGGGTAGAAAATCAATACTGAATAAAAACTTAATAAAAATGTTATCAATTTATATTTAAAAACTAAGGGAATAAACTAGGAATATTAATGTTTCGTTACACTTTCGAAGAAGTGTTTACACAAGAACACTTCGCCTATTTTGTATGAGTAGCATTACGAAAAAGAACACATAAAAACATCTATATATCAAATATATGGAAAAGGAAATAATGTTAAACAAAATATCGACCACTGTCATCTCATTCAGTAAATGGGATATCTTTGCACGTTGAACAACTAGAAAGTATTTGAAAAATTATTTCAACCGTTTAAAAATATAAATTTTATTTACCTATAAGATCTTTTAAAAAAATTTATAATTTCCAAACAGATGCTTTGGATTTTAGAATTCTGATTTGTATGATTTTCTCGAAAATCTTGAAGAATATTTTTCACATTTTCTTCAATGAGTCTAAAATAGCATCAAATTCCGCTTACATTTCACATTTAGTTATACTGAGTAAAAATATAGATTTCTTTTAAATTGTCAGGGCAAGATTATTTAGAGAATACTATTTACACACATAGTTAAAAGAAATGCATGGGAAAGTCAATCTTGTTCTTTCATATTTAACTGGTGTATTTTCTGCTACGTGCTACACGCAATGTACGTATAGGACAGTGTACAGCTTTTAACATAAATGATTAAATGGAAAATAAAAATATATTGACTATGAGAAATATTACACATCGTAATGAAAAATATTACACATTTCCTATTGATATCTGGTTTGAAAATTATTTTTATTTCATTAATTAACAAGAACTTTGGATTCTTGAAACCTAATTCCTCTCTTCGTATCATTTCGATGATATTTTATTATGGATAACTAAGCATTATCATATTAAACTCATAACTATTGTGTGTTAGTGTATTGTAATAAAGATAAGAAGCTAGATAATATCGTTACATAAAACAAACAATGGACGCTCAGATTTCAGATTTTTCCATTGAATCTACTTATAATTAAACGATATTCGTGGATGAAAAAATTCAAAAGACTAATATTATTTTAGAATTAAAGGAATATTGCAAAAAAATATAAGAATTAAAATAGTTTCATACTTTCAATACATTAACATTAACTTTATCTCAACATTACGATAAAGCGTATTCTTCTTTATTTAAAGAAGTTTTTCTATTAATGTTTGTGTGTGATATCAAGAGTAGATTTTTACAAATAGCATGCTTAGTTCATTTTTTAGAAATGCGCTAATTTATAATTGGCTTACAACCGACTTTAAAATTAGATACGTGCAACTCTTTAATTTGTTGCGCTATATACGAGTTGCAGAATATAGATATAATTTCCTTCGTTAGTAAAACGAGTTAAAAATTGGAAACGCATTTCACTTCTAAACAAAATAATGTTTATAAAATTTTTAAAATATAATTATGACATTTCCAAAACTAAATTTATGAAAGATATATCATATTTCAGATGTATGAAATCGCACATGTACAGTCGAGTGAAAAAGGAAGAAAGATCATCAATACAACAAATAAATATGCACATTTTTAAGAGTTTTAAGCCGAAATGGGGTGCAGTGAAAAGTAACATTGCAAAAACTTCGCACCACAAGACTTAAGTAATTACCGGAAGATTTAAGTTACTAAAGTTAGATATAAAAAGATACCCAAACTTTAAAGTTATTGCACTTCCAAGACAAAACGTATGAAAAGTGGAATATTTGAGAAGCATGAAATGCAGAGAAAATCAATATAGAAAACCAATACAATACATGAATATTCAGCAGTTTTTTTAAGTTTCTAAGCAGAAATAGGGGTACTGTGGAAAAGTAATATTACAAAGAACTTCGCGCCACAAGACTGCAGAAGTCGCCGAAAGCATATACACTAAGATGTTTTAAAATCAACACTTCTTAGGCTAAATTTTTGAAAGTTGTTTTGATGCATGAAATTCGATTGCATGATTGCAGATTTGAGATGCACGCAATACACTCTAGAGTGAAAAGAGTAGCAATATTTCTAGAAAATCGATACAACACATTGATGTGCAGCAGTTTTTAAGTCGAAATTTGGTGCACAGAAAGCATAGTAAGATTTTTAAAATCATAACACCTCCAAGACTAAATTTAAGAAATGTGCAACATTTGAGATGCATAATAGAGAGAAAAAGATAGCAATATTTCTAGAATACCGCTGCAATAAATTATTATGCAGCAGTTCTTAAGTTTCTAAACCGAAATGGGGCGCTACGAACGAAAAATATCGCAAAGAACTTCACGCTACAAGACTGAAAAAATCACCGAGATTTTTTTTAAATTATAACATTTTCCAAGACTAAATTTAATAAAAGTTTGAGATGCTCTCACGTATAGCATTGAGAAAAGTATAGCAATATTTCCAGAATATCAATGCAATAAATTAATATGCAGCAGTTCTTAAGTTTCTAAACCGAAATGGGGTGTCGTGAATGGGAAATATCGCTAAGAATTACACACTACAAGACTGTGAAAGTCACCGAAAGAATACATAGCGAGACTTTTTTTAAATTATAACACATCGAAGACTAAATTTAATGAAAGTTTGAGATGCTCTCACGCTTAGAGTTGGGAAAAAGATAGCAATATTTCTATAATATCAATAAACAAATGAAAATACGACCGCTATGAATTTCTTGTACCGAAATCGGGTGCTTTGAAAGAGTAACATTGCATAGAATTTAATACCGAAACGACTACAGAATCTCCTTACAGAGAATTCAAATAGTCCAGTCTGCAACTCTCACGACACGGTCATCGATCAAGTCCGCTAACAATAAGCGTGGAACAAACAACAATCCAAGAGAGCTCGACGCGTGGTTGAGATTTAGAAAGGGAAATTAAACAGAGAGGGGTCGCGCAAAGGGAAAATGTGTCCGACCTGGTGTTGGAAGTCGCAAAGCGGGCTTCATCTGGACCAACTGTATACCAGAAAAGGCTTCGACAACCTTCCGAAACTCTCCCCCGGCACACTCTGCGAAGCCGGTAGAAGCGCGTGTAGCGAAGCACCCCATTTCGGCTGGCAAATGGACAGATATGATTGCCCATAAATTTCTCGAATTACCTGGCATATCAGCTGCTGCTCCTACCTGGCGATACCGCTGTTAGTTCCAGACCAAGATACGCGGCAGAAGGTTCTCGGTCACTCCCCGGCATACCAAGGAATGGAAGAGTTAAGGAGAGACCGGAAAGCTTTGCTGCGTGGTGCTGGACTGCTGTCTCCTCACTTGATCTCAGGGAGCTATATTTTTTATTATTATTATTTCTGCCGGTGATGAATTCATGGTCTGGGGGTACGAAGTGGAGTAGTGTCACGTGACCCGGCCTCCTTGGCCAATAGGAGCGCGGGACTGGCTCGACGAGATGCAGGGGCAACTCCGGTGGAGAATCTCCGTGCAAGGTGGAGCGTTCTCCACTTAGGTACCTGTCTCAGATACGACTGCTCGCTCGCCGCGCTGGCTTCAGGTAGATATCAAAAGCCTGGATCGAATAAATTACGTCACTATCCGATAAAATTGGTGCAAGGTCTGGTCACGCGGATGGATCTGCGCATTCGTTTTGCTCACGCGGGTCAATTAATACTCTCGCTGGATACGTTACTTTGTAAATTCGTCTTCACAGTCGCTGGAGATTTATGGGACGAGTATCGGTTACCTTTTATGGGGCAGGGAGACCGAAGATATTTCTTTCCCGCGTTGACGTCCCGACAGCACGGTTTTGTAGTTGGCGATTAATCACCTTCGAAAATACCGCTGCTCTGCCCTAAGACAACTTGAGATTTACAGGCGGGAGAGATTTATACAATGAGTTAATTTAAGTAGCCTGTAAAAAAGAGGATGTCCTTTGACGGAACCGTCGCTGAAGGGTGCTCGTTTTGTATGGAATTGAAATTTGAATTTATTATTGACACAAGCTCCTTATCCGCGATTTTTCATTTTTGCATTCGAGCTGAAAGAGTGAAATTCTGAACTTTATACAGCTAGTTAATTTTAAGTTGCCCGTAAAGACCGAATCGTCGCTGAAAAGTACTCGTTTTGTATAGAATTTGAATTTATTTCGGAAAAACATTACTGACACAAGCTCCTTAACCGGCGACTTTTCTTTTTTTCATTCGAGCTGAAAGAGTGAAGCTCTGATATCGCTTAAAATTAACAATTCTCTTTTAGAATCGATTCATTTTAAGGGGAAGTGAAAATTTTGATACATCTATCATTAAATTTATTCAGAGCTTTTATTTTATATTATTAGCCTAGTCTTAAAATTTAATTTGGATAATTTTACTTTTAAATGGAAGATATTTTATTTAATGACATTTTTAGTTACTTGTTATTTCCATTATTAAAAGGAAGACAAGCAGATGCTTATATTTTATAGTTTTTAGAAAACGCTTTCACAAATTTTTGTAGAATAGTATTGGTTGTGAAAAGGAAATGCTTTCTCCTTTTCACAAGCATGTTTTTTGTTTTATTGATTCGAAAGAGAATTATTCAAGTCAGGAGAAGGGACATCAGTTTGTGATTGCATTTTAATTTATCTTGTAACAGTAATAAATGAGATTGTTTAAAATTCAAAGGAATATTATTTTTTACGCTTATAAATAGTTCCTTAAAACTAATAGAATATTAAAATATTCTTCAATCTAACGGTCCACGTTAGCCATGTTGGCAGAGCAACGGATTAGCAACCGAGGGTTGTGAGTTCGAAATTCGGTCCAACCAAAGACCGTCGTGTACACGAGGGCTGGTGCACGTTAAATTTGTCGTGGCCTTAAATGTTCTCAAGTTGGCGTGCTGTGGAGATTTGGACAATGGCGTCTCACAGCTCAGGTGCTCTCGTCATCTGTCGGTTTATTAAAATTACGAGGCGTAGTCCTTGATCTTTCCCTTCGGGATTGATCCTGGACAGTCCCAATAGCCCGTTATGCTGCTCCAGTGTGGCGTTAATTAATTACCTACCTACCGATTAAATCTAACTTTGATAATTTTTTGAAAATGAAATTACTTTATACATTAAAGACAATTCAGTAAAATTGTTACAGGAAAATTACTTTTGGACTGAAGGAATCAGATTTAAAATCTCTTAAAATTAAATGCATGTCTTGTTATATTAACCAAAGATGTTAACGTATTACTTATCATCAATATTAACAATAAAAATTTGACTTTTCGAACCAGGTAAACGGCTTTCCTTACTCAGCAGAAAATGGGCATTCGTTAAGTTGATTTGCCAAGCTTTGTGACTCGAATTTCAGCATACGCATCTTTATAATTATGAAAGTAGAATTTGACTTAAAAAGAGGAATTCTATTTTATTTGGGAAATTGTTTCTCGTAATTCGTTAAAATGTGCCAATTCTAAACTCGTTATCAAGAGGATATGTTTTGAACAGCAAACGAAGAACTTGTCTGAATAAAACTATTAACAATATTTTAATAACAAACACTACTATCAATCTTTATCATTTAATGTATATAATTTGTTTTACTTATTTTTTGTTGAATATATGAATTTTTTTATCTTAATATAGGAAGTAAAAAAATTAGATCTATGTTAAATAGATTGTAAAACGCTAAACCTTCACATTAACGATTATTTCTGAAACTGAAAATACTAGTTTTGAAATAAAATAAACTGTAAACATAACAGACTCTTATTTATTAATTAAAATCAATTAAAATTAAAACGCTATAAAATTATAATATTAAGTACTTCCAAATATATACATTTTTCTTAATATGAACAATTAAAGCTGCTTTTTAGCGATTGGCTCAGCAATGTCAGCATTCTCAACTTAAGTCTCTTTCAAATCAATGACGTAGTGTGAAAGTTTGGAGAGTGGGGTGCCAGTTCAGGTGTGACCTCGTCATCTGACCGTGCTTCAAAATTATGTGGTGGTGTCCTTGGATCTTTCCCTTCGGGTTTGATCCCGGATCGTCGCCAATAGCCCGTTGTGTTGCTCCAGTGAGACGTTAATTAAAATACCTACCTTCAAATCAATGAATACTAGAATCCCAACTACTAGCTGTTTTAGGTACTAAAATTTAGATTTTAGAACACAGGAGAATTGGAGAAAATTAGGAAATAGTTTTTCTTAGAAATTCTCTATTTTGGCTTGTGAAATATTACATGTTTTCCGCAGATCCCTGGGGGTTCGCGGACCACACTTTGGGAGTCACTGATACACTGCTGGCCACCCAAATTGCAACACCAAGAAAGACAAGAGATATCACAACAAAATTTATTTTGTAGATAACATGTTGGCCAAGTATCAAATGATTAAATTTATAGACTTCTGTGAAGTGTGGTTCCTGCCAAAATCAGTAGCCAGAGTAGCCGCCATTGTTGGAGATCACCGCTGCCACACGCCTCGGCATTGATTCAAAGAGACTTTGGATGTGTTCTTGGGGTACAGCAGACCAAGCAGCTTCCACACGTTGCCAAAGTTGATCTGGTGTGGCAGCTGGGGATGTATTCTGGGTCAATCGTTGAGCAACCATGGACCACATGTTTTCTATCGGCGAAAGATCCGGAGAGCGAGCTGGCCAGGGAAGCAATTCAATCTGGCGATTGACGAAGAACCCTTGGACAATGCGTGCCACGTGTGGTCGCGCATTATCCTGTTGAAATATGGCTGTGGGCAAGCCCTGAAGGTAAGGAAGGACAACTGGCTCCAACACCTCGGAGATGTAGCGCTGGCTGTTTAAAGTACCGGCAATGCGTACTAGAGGAGTGCGAGAGTGATATCCAATACCGCCCCATATCATAATACCCGGTGCAGGACCAGTGTGGCGGTGCATAACGCAGCTGTTCAGCATCCTCTCTCCACGGTGTCTCCAGACTCGAATCCGACCATCGTGGTGTTGCAGACAGAAGCGTGACTCGTCAGTAAAGACAATTTCATTCCATTCTGCCGTCCACATCCTTCTTTCATCGCACCATTGGCGGCGGAAACGTCTGTGGTTCTGCGTCAAGGGTAGACGAAGCAATGGACGTCTTGCGGACAGACCACTCTGCTGTAAACGGCGTCGAATGGTACGCGCAGACACTGGATGATGCGGTACAGACTGAATGTGCTGTGCTATGGTTCGGGATGTGGCTGAGCGATCCGTCACTGCCATACGCACAATATGCCTGTCATCACGTGAAGTGGTGCACTGAGGTTGATGCGATCGAACACGTCGGTCCGTCGTACCCTCCTGCATCCAACGATCACATATCCGCATTACAGTTGTTTGGTTTCGTCCAACACGACTACCGATTTCCCTGAAAGATAATCCACAATCTCGGTAGGCCACTATCCTTCCTCTGTCGAACTCGGATACTTGATCAAAAGATGATCGCTGTTTTCTACGAGGCATAATTGATCGTTTTTTTGAAAAAACCACAAGAAAAACACAATTGCCGTACTTGAAATCGTCGAAATCTCGAAGTCTTAAATAGCGCTTTGAAGTGGCGCCACAGGCGCGCGTGATGTGCGTCTGCGCTGAAATTCTAATCATTTGCATATCTCACCTCCGCTAATGCATGTTGTAAATTTCATATTATTTGCATGCTTCCTTCAGGGTGTTGCATTTACGGTGGCCAGCAGTGTATAAACAACTATAAGCCAGTTTCCCCTGGCACCATTTTAAACAATTCACAGAAATATTTTCGGTCCCTGCTCTTATGTTTCAAAATCATATTAGCCTGCATGCCTCTGACTAGTCTCTGATTATAAGAAGCAAATTCGGAACATACTATTCCTGATACACTGTGTTGTCACACTTTACTCTCTTTGGCTAAATTATTTTAGCAGAAAACCTTTGGAAAACAATAATTTTGGAGCACAATATAGCTTTAAACACGATGTCCAATGTATTTGAAACCTTTAAAATAAGAGATGAGCTGATATAACGAATTTTTTGGTTATCTTAATGGGAAAATCATATAGAAGTGAGCTTAACAGGTTCCCACACCAACATATGACCCTTTTGAAATAAATATACGTATCCCAAGTACTCAACGTATAACTCACATAAATATTTCATGAATATTTATTTTCTTTATCCAGTTATGCACCTTTATTGTACAAAATCATTGTCGCACGCACTGTGGTTCTGGGCGTGGCAGTTAGAAATCATACCATGTTCACAAATATCAACTTCTAAAACAAAATCAAAGTAAAAAGTATACATTGGAATTTTTTCAGTTTACTCCAGTTTTATCTTTAGTTAGCGTGCTCATTTTTAAGGATTTATATGAATTTAACTCCTAAGACCGTGAATTAAAAAATATTTAAAATGATTTTCCAGAAATGTATTCTTAATTTTGTGAAGTACCATGTTGACCAACTTCCCAAATTATATTTTAGAATCTCAAAACCTTTTTTGAATCCTAATTATACTAATAATTTTTTTATTGGTATTTGTATATATAATAGTGCACGATCGAACATGTTCGCAAAATGTACACGTTTATGTCTATTGCTTCAAAGTCATTAAATCAAACATCACATTTTGAAACAAAGATTACCAAATTTCGGGATTGGCTAAATAGATATTGACCCAAATGTTCTGCGCAAGTCTATGAACACAGTAAAATATTAATCTTTTTTAACAGAAAACAGACCTTACAGAATTTTCCACTTTTCCTACGATCCTCCTAAAACCTATTGACCGGTACTGGCCTACTATGAGGGTATCCTGGTGTATAGGACTAAGAATACTTGGTATGCTTATTGTCCCATCACAACTCATTTCCACACTCTTATTTATTTTGACCTCCGTACGGCAAAGGGGCCATGTCCTGTGTACAACTGCATCAATCCCCGGTTCATGATGCGAGTATTGTGTAAGACCCTAGCAGTATTATGACGCATGGTAATTCACTTCTTGCTTCAACGTAAAATCGGGCCGCGGTGGTATGGTTGGAAGAGTAACGGACTAGCAACCGGAGGGTTGCGAGTTTGAATCCAACCAAAAGACCATTGTGTACAAAGGGGGCTGGTGCACGTTAAATATGTCGTGGTCCCAAATGTCCTCACTTTGGCGCGTGGTGTGGAAGTTTGGAGAGTGGGGTGCCAGCTCAGGTGTTGCCTCGTCATCTGACCGTGGTTCAAAATTGCGTGGTGTCGTCCTAGAATCTTTCCCTTCGGGATTGATCCCTGACCGTTGTCAATAGCCCGTTGTGTTGCTCTAGTGCGACGTTAATTACTTACCATCAACGTAAAATCGTACAAATCACGCAATTTGCGGCCACCAGGGAATTCGAACTGAAACAACAGCTTTAGCACTCCTTTAGTCGCGGGTCTATTAGAAAATGAGATCTCGGTGTATTTGTGAGGTGCTTTCCTAGTTACACACGCATTGATTATTCATTTTTTCAAAAAGATATAAGTACTATATTTTAGGACAAACTAAAAACCAATCACTGCAAAAAATATGTTTAAACTTAAAATTATACATTTTTAATCATTATTTTCATTGCGTAACATTGAAAAAGTTACCGTGTACCAGTCAGAAATAATGCGATTAATAAATTGTTAAATTCAGTCATCCCTTATGAGCTATTCACCTAAAAATGACAACCCTTAAATTCACTCTCATGCCTCTAAAACCCTCACAGTAAAAAAATTTAAGAGCAGCACCTGCGTATGCGTTTAATAAAAAGAAATTTTAGCTTTGAAATTAAAAAAATATTCCTCGTACACGTCTAGTCATTTTATAAATGATTTTAGCGATATCCGTTATACTGCTCTAATAGACAATTATTCAGAATGACTGGAAGTATGTGAACTAAGTAATATGCCAGCTGAGAAGACATTGATAAACAAAAATTTATTTTCTAAAAATTTGATGCCTCAAATATAGTGGTCTCCAATAATATTCTATTTAGTAGTTCTGCATTTAAAAGGTTTTCCAACGAATGGGATTTCAATTATGTTTTCACAAGTCCTCATTATCCACAGAGTAACGGAATAGCTGAGGCTGTGGGAATTTTTTTTTTACCCCCTTACCTTTGTAGGATCGGTATCCTATGATGCAGTTGAGTTGAATTGAGTTCGGCTTGTAAATAGGCTACTGGTATGGTTGGTCGGATTTTGGTTTTGTAGCGCAAGGGACATATTTGGCTATGCTGCACCAAACACAAGACAGACAACATCAAGTAATGGGCATAACACACACAAGAAAAGTTTTACTAACAAGAAGAGAGAAATGGACCCAGGGAGGTATCGTATCTGACAATTACCGGTATGTAATCAATACGATACAAGTTAACATACAAGGAACAAGACGATGGGGATGGATTTCAGAAGCTTAAATCAATTTCTTGAAGAATAGAGTTATGTCAACACCAGTTCCTTAAGTCAATTCCTTCTTTTTATGTATCCGCTATCTTTTTCTAATACGAGTCTCTTAATCATCGTTTAATGGGAATTTATATACTCTCGAAAAAATCCTCCACCATTATGCTATTTAAAAATTAAAAGCGAATATTCCAGAGTATAACAAAGCCCGCCAATTTTGCATGTAATGATATGCTATTTTAATAACTTCTTTCCTACATCTGTTTCACTGCCCGCCTAAATAAAATAGTAATTAATTTTTTTATTCCTCCGAGGAGGTGATTTTTTTCCTTTTTTATAGTTTTCTTTTATTTTTATAGGTTCCTCGCATTCCGTAAACGTGTTAGCTTAGCCAAGCCATTATTTTTTAGACTACTGAGTAATTAGCGTAATAAAAAAATATCTACCGTAGATTTATGCCTCCATATGAATAGACGGCAGCGCAAAGGATTTCGACATTCGAATTCGTTATTTCCTGCGAACAACTCAACTCGAATCGACTCGGCAGCAGCCCCTCCAGATTTTAAATCGGAAGAGTTTCGAAATAATGTTTTTTTTCGCTGCTTTCCCCCTCGCTCACATGTGTTATGAGTGTATGTCTTCTGGAAATCAATAAATCAATAACATAAGCAGAAAACATTACTTTTCGAAGAAGGGAAAAGTTTTGGCGTCTATTCTCGGCACGCGAAACAATCAATACTCAAACCCATCTTACGTTTAAAATGCGGCCCGCTACGTAAATAGTTTCTGCCCTGTTGTTGTTGATGGCATATATCGATTAAATATCAAGCATGCTATAATTTTGAGTTCTTAGAATCGAAGTCGTTAGGCTGTTCCTTTGATTACAATGGGCCAGGAATGAACAAGGGGTGAATAGCAAATCCAACTCTAAACTCATCTAGGTCATAATATTTTCAGCCAAAAAATGAATGTAAACAGGGGACGATCCCCGAGTCCCCCCCCCCCAAAAAAAAACTAGTTTTTGATTTTTGAAATATCTGTATAAAGAAAATTTAAATGCATGAAATATTTTATTTTCTTCAAATAAAATAGTAGCCATTTCATTTTTAAAATGAATATTATTTTATGAATGTCGTATGAATGTATCGTCACCTAATTAAAGAACAAGGTAACTTGAAAAATAGTGTGTTTTGAATTATACTTAAATCAATAAAGACGTTTGATAAAATAAAAAGCAAGAAGAGAAGTAAACTGATTAAAGATCATACAGAATTTAATGCAAGCACTAGGTAAATTTTTTGACCACTTAAGTCTCTCCATCGATTGGTTCATGAAAAACGTAGGTATATATGAAACTGGGATTAGTGTAAACTGTTTTTCCTTTTATCTGAAACCCCAAAAACTGAGTTATCTAGTTCTCGTAATCAGGTGACAATATAATATATATCTATATATTTCACATACGTGGCGCAGAAATAGACATTATTTTGTGTTGGATATAAATAATGTAAAATCAACCACCACGGAATTCATTCGTCAGTTTTACCGTATATTTTAAATATGCTTGGTTTGTGTTACGGGTCAGCATAATATTGTTAAAACTAAACAAAAAGCTCACAATTCTTTAACAATCTGATCCAGAAATAGAATTGAGTAGTCTTTTTTATTGAACAAAAACAAATTCCTCATGCACCACAAAAGTACAACACGGAGCATACAGAAGTAAATTGATTAATCAAAGAAACGATGGAATATAAAATCTTTCTAAAATTGCAAGGCACACATTCTGCAGTAATCAAATGAAATTGTAAAGCAAATGACCCATATCTTGTGGCTACTTTTCTGAATAATCACACAGATCATTAGTCCGAAGATTAAACTTACATAGGTATTTAGCAAAATTTTCAGGCCAGATAAAATTGTGTAATTTTAAAGTTTGTGAATAAAAATAATTATGAGTTCAATCTGAACAGTAGGAAAACATCATTTGATGGGACCAGCTTTCTCAGACGATACATACTCTTCGTTCTACCTAGTAACAAGTTTGTCATACATAAGGCGCTTTCAAGTAATAGAAATATTAACATTTACATCAACTGCTAAATTCAAAGCATCTTTGGCTAAAAAATCAGCTCTTTCATTCCTGTATATCGCATAATGTCCACGCCCACATAGGCGAAAAAAATCTCAAGTCCTATTTTTAAGATGACTTATTGTTAAAAGCGTTTCAACAACTCATTTTCCTTGCTCGCATCATTGTTCAGTACTTATGTAGATAGGAAAGAGAATCACTACAAATAAGGTACTTTGAACGAGAATTTCCATTTTCTTTAAACCCTTTAACTGCGAGATTTAAAAAATACATTAGTCTGATTACAGAAATCTGGGATATAGAAATGAGTACAGGAATGAAAACATGACTGAACGCGAAAATAGGTTTAAACGTCAAAAAATACTTAATCGCTTTGAACAAATGAATGGGATTCAATTGAAGAGGACATTCAGTCCATGTTACCATTGTGATAAAGTGACTAAAGTGTGTAGTTCTTACCATGAACTTTATTGGAAATAATTTTTTTTTATCCAATGCCAAATTGAATGGATCGTAACCCTTCAAGCACTAATTGGCGAGAATATGGCAAACTATGCATTAACCCTGGGGACCATGAGTGGTTGGAAATAAGATTTAACACCACCTAATTTTAGTAAGAACTACAAGAAATGTTGGTTTATATTTGTGATTAATTTAATTCTGTTTGGGGAATAAATGTGCGTATCGATGCTAATATTCATAATAAACAGATTTAAATAAGGTATCAAATATGAGTAACGACACTACCACCAATAGATATAAGCAATTAGGAAACTTTAGCGCAGGTGCTATGTCTGGGCCTGCTAGTGATAGTTTAATGACAATCATATATCATCGTTAATTAGAAATTTAGTATTTCTTTCTCTGCAATTGACTAGGAGGAAATATCAGCAAAAATGTTTTCAGTTACTGTGGAAATTTTTTTCGCAAACGTGGTCGCAATTAATGTCACGATAACAATGCTAAAAAGAAAGGGACAAATGCGTGTCCATGTGCAATAAGACGAACAAAACCTGGCTTAATTCTAACGATGTTACATTATTACTATGATTTTGATCATTTGTTTCACGTTTGGGCGTTTTTTCGGCATTGCGAACAAGGATTATAGTTTTAGATGCCTTACGCATAGCAGCTCCAACAGACAAAAAACGAAAAGAGATGAAAAAATAATATCGCCCAGTGTGTGTGGTTAAAGAAAAACATTTTCCCCATGCAGTTAGTAAATGAAAATTACTAGATTCCCTTACCATATTATTAAGAAAAATTCTTGGCTTCTTGAATTTTTCCCTAGTTTTAAATTGCATAACTACTTTTTATGTTGATGTTTTTGTTGAGCATTTGATTTTTCTGAACAAGAATCAGCAAAGTACGTGATTTTAGCTCTCTAAAAATCTAACATTAACAGGTTTTACGTGAAGTTTTCAGTTAACTATGTATTGGCGTGTGGTTTTACATTCTGTTTTAGAGTAGATGGATTATAACAGTATCAACTTATATTCGAAAAAATACACTTGCAAGCGTAGTTACAATGTGACGCAAATATGTAATAAATATATATTTTTGTTGATCAATTGATTTTTCGAGCAAAACCAGCAAAGCGTGATTTTAGATTTCTAAAATACATCATTAATAGGTTTTACGTGAAGTTTTCAATTAAGTATGTATTGGCGTGTGGTTTTATCTTCTGTTTCAGGATGATGGATTATAAGAACAGCTTCAACTTATATTCGTGAAAAACACACTTGCAATCGTAGTTACAGTAAATAAGCCATCCACTCGTTGAGGAGTATTCCAAAAATTAAGGAATCGGAAAAATAATTCTAAGAAGGAAGAGGTCCAATTACGGTTAAAAATTAGGAGCAGAAAATTAGACTGGCAACTAAATATTTCCTCCTTCAGTTGCCGGGAGTGAATTTATTGCAATGAAATAAATTTTACACAATTTAAATCATTTCACCATTCATAAAGCACACCAGTTTAACCATTCAATAATTTGTCCCACATTGAGATTCATACTTTTCCCCACAACCACATGACAGATCTTCAAGCCGAGCGACCTGAAGAAATAGCATGAATTTGAGAGCACATGTTTCGTCATTTCGCCCGGTTGGAAGAGTAGCGGATTAGCAACCAGACGGTTATGATTTCGAAACTCAATCCAACCAAAGACCGTAGTGTACATGGGGATGGTGCACATTAAATCTTTTTGTCCTCACGTTAGCGTGGTGTGGAAGTTTGGAGCTTGGGTGCCAGCTCAGGTGTTAACCTCGTCATCTGACCATGGTCCAAAATTACGAGGCGTTGTCCTTGGATCTTTCTCTCCGGGGTTGATCTGGGATCGCTGATATATATATACCAATGCGAGACTCGGTCTCCAGTTTTAGATTAACAGTTCGCTTTCAGTTGTGGGTATTTTCACCAACTTTTAACAATTTCAACATTTATCAATCACTAATTAATCATTCACTTTAAAATAACATTGGACCTTTTTATCATGTATTTAAAGAACAAAAATTTATAAGCAAAAATAAAAACATTTGATAAGCCTTTTACTACACGTTAGATAAAGTCCTAAAAAGTAACAGTAAGGCGGCGAAGAGGACAAGAGGAGAGGGGAGAAAGACGAATTACAAAAATAGGAGAGTAGGTTCGAGCCGAGCTTAAAAGAGCTAAAGAAAAACTCAATGCTATAAAAATATAGATAAGATCTCCACCTCAGAACAAAGAGATCACAGGGCATCACTGTTAAGTTTGAAATGCAGCGGGTATTTACAGGAAAAGGGAGAGATTGCATGATAGTACTTAGTTAATGATATCCGTTAATTCTGAAGAAATATGACTATTTTTAATATTGTATAAAGAAATTAGACTTTTATACACCTATTTAAAAGTAAGAGTATAGATTATTAGAAGGAAAATAAATGATTGATCGGTCGGAATCTGTACCAAGCGAAAAAATCAGAAAAGTTATTTATAATAAGTCGGGGCAAAACAAAATGTATTGGTGTGAAATATGGTCTAAGCAGGCTTTAACTAAAAATGCATTCTTCAATAGACTTCTCAATAAAATTCAAAAAGATGTACGTATTTATTGTTAATTGCCTTCCGTTTGTAAATATGAAACCCTGCACTGAGACGAGTTCTAAATCAGCCGAAGCCTCATATATTATTATTCATACCAGTACTTATCACTGCGAGTTTGTTAGATCTCAATTCGTTATAACTTAAAGTTGCCCCACGCACCGCATTTCCAAACCCTGTCGTACATGGCCCATTCAAGTAGGCTTTATCTAAGAATCTCTTTCACGATTTGAAGCTTTCTGAAAGCAATCGCAATCACACTGGAGGAAAAGCTGCTCCTTTTGCGGGATATGCAGCTGGTTATTGAGCCAGCCGACCACCAATAGCGCCGAGCCATCAGCGGTTATCTCAACGAGTCTTTCATTCTCTTTAACTGAAAAGGACTTGTATCTTGGAGCCATCCTTCTTATCGAAGTCAGTCGTTTGAACCCTCCTTTGCTTCAGATTACTATTACACTGGAATACGGATGAATGTGGGTTCTCATTTTGAACCCTGAGGGTTGGAGGGTCAAAGTAGAGGATAAAAAGCCCTCGATGTTTTGCGTTTTCTAGACGATACAATGTGCCGAAATTAGTTGAAGGCCTTGGCCTTTATTCAGTTTAATTTTTTGCGTTCAATCTTAATTGATTTTTATACTTTCAGACAATTTGGACTGCGCTAACAATTAATAATGTATAAGAAAAGGTTGGAGGGTCAAAGAGGGTAAAAAGCCATCGACGTTTCGGGTTCTAGACAGTACAACGTGCCGAAATTAGTTAAAGGCCGAGGTTTTTGTTCAGTTTAATTTTTTACGTTCAATCTGAATTAATTTTTATACTTCACGACATTTGATCTGCGTTAACAACTTAT
Source organism: Meta bourneti (assembly GCA_933210815.1). Lineage (NCBI taxonomy): Eukaryota > Metazoa > Arthropoda > Arachnida > Araneae > Tetragnathidae > Meta > Meta bourneti. The sequence goes on from OW119933.1 coordinate 81,100,447, forward strand.
AATGTATAAAAAGGTTTTATCAGAGTCGGAAGTGGGGTAGCTTGAGAGAAGGGTCTTTAGGTTCAAGCCCTCCGAAAGTGCTGGTTTCTTATACTTTTCACATATTAATTATTCAAAATTAGAGATGGGGTAAACTGTTACTTTACGATAATATTATTAACTGCTACTGTTAATTTGCGATAACAGTTATTATTATTTAATAAATAAATTAGTCATTACTTATTAAGTTAAATATTAGTTTTGTTATTAATTATCTAAATTTAACAGTTCTTTTCTTGAATTGCTAGAAATTGACATTAACGGTTGATTTTAATAGCTATCAACTGCTTTAAAAAGCCATTAAATAATTTTAAACATTTAGTAATTCAACCTTTATTTTTTATCCAATATTTTTTTCAATTTTTTAAACAAAGATTAATTCGATTTCATTTGCTTCACTGCTATCCCAATAACATTTATCGGTAACTGATAATATTTTCGATAACAGTTGCTATCTTTTATTTTGGAATAACAATGCTATTAAAATGCTTTCCGAATAACTGCCAACCTCTATTTAAAATGGATCGTCTGACCGTGGTTCAAAATTACGAGTAGTTGTCCTCGGAACTTTCCATTCAGAATTGATCCCAGATCGACGCCAATAGCGTTGTGTTGCTCCAGTGCCACGTAAATTCAACTATATCATTTCTATTAAAACAGAATACTTTCGTGACAGCAAAATAAAATACAGTTATATTAGATCGATTAATGTTTTTTTTTATAATTTACTAGGAAATATGTGAAGTATGATCACACACATCGAAACATATCGTCGACATACAAGTGAAACATACTAAGGAATGTTTCGCCCAAATAACTTTTTGGTATAACACAACCATTTTCAAATTATTTCTGTACATATAGAGGGGGCTGTTGACGTGAATCGAGTACTCTACGAACACTGTTTATACTGAAAACTATTCGTTAAGTAACTCTCTGTATTCGAATACTCCCATCTCTAATACTTAGATTTGCTTTTCACTTTTATCAGAATGTCTCATTTCTCAATGGCTGTTTCTTATGCATCTAGAAGTAAAGGATAATTATCCTTCGCATAGCAAAAAAATGACCTTACAGAGACAAACCAAATCTTATACATTTAAACGAGAAAAAGGAAGAGATTTTTCCAGTTTGCAAGTTCTTCCTTTAACGGTGGACAGATTTTATGTGCAAAAATAAAAATTATGATACCTCAAAGGAGGGAAAGTCTTCGTATAAACATTATATTTAATCACTATTATCATTATTTAGTAACGTAGTCTCTTAACTATAATCAACTGGCGATTGCTATAATTGTGAATCTCTTTGCGAGGTAAATTCAAGGAAAATCACAAACGGGTTGTTAATTTTGAGAGATTGATTTGAAAGCAGGTATACTTTTCATTACATCTCATCCTGTTTGAAAATCGATTATTCCAAAAATTTATTAGTTTCTAAATTATTTATAAGGTTGGAATAGAAAACTTTATATACTTGTAAACGTCTCAGAGCTCTGAGCGCGATTTAGATTGCTATAACCTCAGGAAGGGTTAGAATTTGAGAACCCAACGTCAAGTGTCGACAAGTACCAAAAGTTTATCCTCAGTATCAAATGTTCTACTGAGATGTAATTTTAAATTTATTTTGTTTGTTTGGATCCATTTATAAACTATTTCCAACACGCTGTCCGAGACATTGTGTGGAAAGTGTGGCAAACCGATTGGAGCACTGAATAGAATAAGCTCCATAGTATTCAGAGAGATATATCACTATGGCTTCCCCATTCTTCTCGACAATCCGATGTAATTTTGATTCGCTTCGCATTGGATACACACGCTTTATTCACAGGCATCTTTTCTTAAGAGAGAGTCCCCCTGTGTGTGGAGTTCCCTTTACCATTCAATATATTTTAATTGATTGTCCTGTTTCCAACCATCATCGGCATCAGTTTTTTAATAGCTGTTTACACTTTACTGGAACGAATTGGGCAGAAACCCCTCCAAATATTTTTAACTTCTTGTATGGCATTCACTTTTTAAATTCTCTATATTTTTATCTCCATTCATACCATACTCCCTCATTGCTTGTATATATCATTCTAATCCATTTTATATCTACATCACGATACTGACCAACATTATTAAATCATAAATTCATTAAAATTATGTTTCCATCTCAATTTATTTTCTACATGTTGCTGATCAACATGCTTTAACTTTTTGCATTTCAACTTCATTTCAACCAACATGATTTATTCCCAATATTTTATTCTGTAAACATTTTGCGCTGGAGTCATATTAGCCAGTATTTTTAAGGTTTTTATATTTAAATTGAATTTATTATATTATTTGGCGTTTAGTGCAGCTAGTCCATTTTTGGACCTTGAGCCATAAAGCCTAAACTAACCAACCGTATATAAACTAATGATTATAGTCTGGACTTCGGATACCATTTGCATTTTTGGGCCTCTTCGAGTGAGTATTTTTGTTTGGGATCATTGATTCATGCTTTCTATCATTTTTTAAATAAAAAAGTTAAATTCTCATTTGGATTATACTTTCAAATTGCAACATCGAAACCAGGATTGACAGATTGACCCAAGTATAAACATTTAATAGTAGTTTATTATAGGAACTGTTTTCTCTCTCTCTCTGAAAGATTGTTTCCTGCTCTCCGGTTTGGAGTAAAAGAATTCACGTTCTCCATTTTCAAAAGGAATTTTCAGGAATAAGGGATATTTTTTAAAACTTAACCCTCCTGGTGGTTGTCTCGATGAAGTATCTCGTCGTTAGCAAAACTGACCAAATCTTGATCTCGACATCATAAAAAAAATTGTCAAAATCATGATGACTAGGTATCTCATAATTAGCAAAATTGGTCAGATCTTGATAGACGAGATATCTCGTCGAAACCACTTGGAGGGTTAAGGACGGAAAAGAGGAGTCGGAAAAGACAACTGGGCCTAAAATATGATAGTCAAAACTTTCATCCCACACTATATCACCACGCAAATTACTAATAGACATCTTATCTTTTTCCTAACTGGACATGGTCCTTTCCTGCACTATATTCATCGTTTTAAACTCAAAAGTACCTCATACACTCCCAGTGGAGGGAAGCTTTTGGTGAATCTGATGGAGTGGGTCATATATAATCAAGTGACAAAGTCAATGCAGTTTTAGATAATTTTAAGGACAAATTCAGATTATTTTCTTAATGGTATACTAATGAGTTGATCTAAAACTACATTGAAATAAAGGGTGATTATATTAAAAAATATAAATTACTGTTTGATTCTATTACCTCTTTAACCCTCCTGGTGATTGTCTCGTCGAGGAATCTCGTCATAATAAAAACTGATCAGATCTTGATGGACGAGATATCTCGTCATTAGAAAACAAAAACGAACTAGATCTTGATCTCGTCATTAGCAAAATTGATCAGATCTTGACGGACGAGACATCTCGTCGAAACTTGGAGGGTTAACAACCTTGGGTCGGAAAATTTTGAATCTTGCAACGTAACAAAACAATTAATGTTTACAATTTCAAGTCTTTCCAAGATTAATCGAAAGCAGAATCGGTCATATTAACAATTTCACTCCTTTTCTTTAAGATAAACTGTTATTTTCATTCATTAATAATTCTTAATTTACTTTCAACTTCATTACCTATACGCCAACAGCGGATTAAATCATTTGAATACGTTGCTGTTTCGAATATGATTTGTACTACACATTTTTCAATAGAAAAATGAAGTTATTTGTCAGCATTATTTATTTAAGAAGTCGCATTTTATTACAGTTTGGAACATTGAACACGAGATTGGATGAGTGATCAATTGAAATATTTATTGCGTTTTAAAATAAGTTATTAATCGATCAATCGATAAGGTGTTACTCATTTTCATACCATTTCTCAAGCCAGAGAAGCTATTTATTCAATAAGAACAAACAATATTGGAAAAATTGTTAATAACGAGAGTAAATTTACAATGACTCTTATTCACGAACTAATGCTTCGGTCGATTTTCACAAGTTTATCATATTTCCATTAACTCTTCATTTTATGAATGAACACTGAAAGCAAATTTATATCAAAAGAAATTCTGTTAAATAACCAAATCGGTCTTATAGTGTCGATATAGTTATAACAACGAAAAGATGATGAATTGAGAATTTTTCATATCTGCAAAACTCAACTATTTGATATTCTCTGACAATCTGTTTATTTCAAAAATCTGTTTCAATATAAATTCAATAAGATGACGAAACTTTTTATTTTATCAGATCGGATTCTGGGAACTCTTTAATTCAGACAATAAATCATAGAATGGTTGATGGAGATGGTCTGTTATTTCGATAACAGTTTAAATAACAGGGTTATTTCTTGAAATAACATTCATCAAAACTTATCGAAATAAATAACTGTTATCCATAAAAGTTACTAAAACAGTTAATAGTAGTAGCTATTGCCATCAAATGCTAAAAAAGGGGCTTCTACAATGGTTAAAAATTATTAAATTAAATGAAATAAATAACTTTTAAAAAGATTGAAATTTGAAAATACTTGGTAAAAAAGTTGAGTTTCCTAAAATGTTTTTAATTACTTTACAGTTGGTTGGAACAGTCACCAACTGCTAAATCCAACCGTTTTCGCCACTTCCTAACTGTTAATAGTAATTGTTAAATTAAGTGCTAACTGTTAACAAAATTATTAAAAATAACTGCTATTATGAATTAGCGATAACAGTTAACATAGCAATAACAGTCATTATGATTACATCTAATCAAAGATTCATTTCAGAAACAAATGCTGTCTTGAAATCGGTGTAGCTACAGGGGTATTGGAATTAGACAATAGACACAGTCCTCTAAACATGTTAACATCCAAAAAGTATCAAATTCTCTCCTTAAGCGTTCACCGTAATGGAAACTTGAAAATTAAATTAGTTACGCTTGTATTGCGTCCACAAGAAACATTGATCTTTTAGAGTATTGCACATTGCTCAAAATTTATTTTTTAAAGCCATGCTAGAAATAATGAGTCGCGGCAGGTGGTGACGTAAATGATGACATTAACAGTGATGCTATAATATTTATTGGTTAGCTAAAAATCGGTGCTTTTAAAACTGGGTCCGTGAAACCCAAACATAGACTCATGAAAGTTAGAAGAAGACTAAAGTTTAGATGGATTGACTGTGTAGTAAAGGACTTTGGGTATTTTCATAACTTAGAACTAGGAAACTATTGCCAATAACAGGTCAAGATGGAACTGGATCTTCAAGAAAGCCAAGGCCCACACAGGGTTGTCGAGCCAATGAAGAAGACTTGCATATTGAATAAGTATATATATTGCTCAAATGAAAACTGAACACATACAATTAGTTCAATTTTTAACCACACTACAAATTAACTCATTCATTATGACATCAAAAATTCATCTCAGAAACAAATGTTGTCCTGTACCCTGCGAATCCGGTGTTGCGACGAGACAATAGAACCAATCCTCTAAACACGTTAACACCCCAAAAGTATCAGTTCCTCTCCTTAAATATTCACCGTAATGGAAACTTGAACATTAAAATAGTTACGCTTGCATTGTGGCCATTAGAAACATTGATCTTATAGAGTATTGCGCGGCGTAACATTTATTTTTCAGAGCCATGCTAGAAATAATGAGTCGCGTTAGACGGTGACGCAAATGATACGGTTAACAACTACGTTCTGCGGCGAAATATGCTTAGAAAATCTGCTTTAATAACCCGAGATAATTTCTCTCCCTGATCGAGAACCCTCGTAGGCGGTTCTAGTTCATCAATCTCCGAAGAGAACAATCATCTAGATTGGGTTTTAGCGACAAGAGTAATTTATTTCCTCCAGGTTTTCCACAATTAACGTGTCCTACAATCTACCACAAGAGCGTTTAATTTGGGGATTAATTAATGAAGCAGAGTTTCTGGAGATTTTACTTGAAGATGGCCCAAAAGTATCTTCTGGAGAATATCCATAACGTTTTGCGTTAGTCATAATTGCATTTTTTAACGATGGTTCTCTTGATTTAAAACGAGAAAAGGAATTTAGACATCTGATATATGAACGTGGGTTTAATTAGAAGTGTAGGGTGTACTTCCAGTTACATTTTCGTGCAAAAGAGGAGAAACAATTAAGAATAAAAGTTAGAAGTTAGGGGTGAATTCTTCGACTGGTTTGCTATTAAAATTAAGCATAAAAAAGCGATGTACCACCAGAGTAAAATATCTTTCGTTTCTAATAATTTTTCAACTAAAACGAGATTGTCCAAAGAATGATGATCCTTCTGTGCCGTGATTACTATTTATATGAAATTTTTGCAATGCTTAAGTAACTAGTGATCTTTAAATGTGTATCTTAATTTGTATTTTTTTATTCTTTGATCAACACTATTAATTCAGTCACTATCACGTTGAGTTGCTCCAGTGCGACGTAAATTCAACTACCTACCTATTAATTCAGTATTTTTTATACGAATAAGAATACTGTCACTAAGGGTTTTTCTTATGAAATCAATACTTTGTTTTCTTAAACTTTGAAACCTTACGATTATTTATCCCAAAACAGTTTCAGCAATCCAAAAACACTTCTATACAAATTAGATTCTATGTAGTATTCTGCTTATCAGCAAAGATTCTATCAAAGAAATGATGCCTCAATGCAATTAGGTTGGTTGGATTTAGGTTTCTCGTCAAATTGACAAAACTGACCAGATCTTGATGGACGAGGTATCTTGTGAGAATAAAACTGGCCAGATCTTGATGTCGTCATCATAGAAAAATCGGCAATATTTTGATGACGAAATATTTCGTCATTAACAAAATTGATGAGATCCTAATGGACGAGATATCTCGTGGAAATCAGTTGAAGGGTGAAGGAAGAATACGAGGTCAACGAACAAAAATTGCATCATAATCTGTATGAATTTTACATTTAAAACTTCGAATTTATTTCAATTTTCATAATTAATCTATCATATTCATTTTGAGCAAACTGAGAAGAGATTTTGAAGTTATTTGAAAGAGAAAGTGTAGTCGAGAAATAATAAAAATTATATTGAGGTATTTTCGTGGATGAAAAAGGAATTCCGCTATAAATTAACAATAAAGAATGTAGAACACACCCACTTAAGAGAAACCTGGAGAAGTAATTTAAGTATTGGTGTGAATTTCAAAAAAATCTAGGTTAATGGAAAACTGTATTCTTAATCCGCAAATTGCAAACATTTATACCTTCAATTTGACAGCACAGGAAAGACATAAAAGGATATCATCTAACTACAATTTCTCTACCATCACAAACGCGACACTAAATACAATTCTTAATAATATTAAATCGATTAATTAAATTGGATTCATAATCATGTTCCGTAAACGTGAGAAGCATAGACACTTGCGAAATAAATAAAAGTTAGATGTCTAAGCCAACTTGCCTGTCATTCGAACTATGGTTACTGGCCATTTAATTTGTTTGACGCAGATAAAAACGCGAAGATTTATTTCAACTTGATTCAACCTCTAAGTATTAAATTGCGACAAATCACACTTAGGACCAATTGGTATTACTTAATAATACATTCAGAACCATATATCAAGCCCTACTGGTAGATCCTGTTTGAAGGCTAGTCACCGATACCTTATATTGATTTATGGAGGACTTAAATTAGCACATTGTTACGGATACGAAATAAGAGATGATTGTTTTTACGAGAGCATAGTAAACCGGTTCGAAAATTAGTCTTTATTGTAATTCGATACAGCGTGTTTGGCATTATGTAACGCTTCGCACATCCAATGTACTTTAATTTAAATCTTCATCATCACAAACGAGGAAAAGTTGGATGTTCATAAAACTGATTTGTCGCCTATGCGGTTCTTTTTTGCTACACGAAAGCTGATTAGATCCATGAAGCTGTTACGCTGATTATTTATAGCCTAATTTTTTATTATTTATAAAGTACTGGATGTATCTATCGGTGGGGGTTCAATAATTTCTTCTATGCGCCAAGTGTAGTTGATTTTGATACTTAAATCACAGGTTCACAAATCACTTCCCTTATACGTCTCTATTAAAAAGCAAACTACCAACGAACAAATACAATTATACTTGCCAACTCATCGGCTCAAGTTGCTCCGACAATACAATTTTACCCTGGGCCCCATTGAGTTACAGGAATTTTTATTTAGCTTTCCAGTACACATATATTATGTCTGAATAATTATTAACCCTCCAAGTGGTTTCGACGAGATATCTCGTCCATCAAGATCTGACCAATTTCGCTAATGACGAGATATCTAGTCATCAAGATATTACCGATTTCTTGAAGATGAAATCAAGATCTGGTCAGTTTTTTCTAATGACGAGGTATCTCGTTCCTCAAGATCTGCTCAGTTTTGCTAATGATGAGTTAACCTCGTCCTGATAAACACCAGGAGGGTTAAAGAACAAACGTTTTAATAAAACTATACTATGCAGAACAATTATACACAATACAGAAGAATTATACACAACAGAAAACAGAACTATACGCAACTTAATTCAATGCGCAGCATCCCTCATTAAATTTTCTTTCTATTAAATGGATTCTTGATTTTTTCAAGGCCGCATTTTAATTTAAGATGTAAATAAAAACGTGTTTTAGTGTCTGTTGTAAAGTTTCCAATTTTACATATGGTAGATATTGAACCAGTGACGATGAATTTTGCAGTACAATTTTTATTATCAGAAAACCGAGACACTTTATCTTCTTTAAGTCTTATCGAAAACTGACTAGTAATGTGTTTATTTGTTTGCTTTTAAACTAATCATAAAGATAAATACATGGTTTATGTAATATTGACACACTTTTAAAGTATTGTGCATAATTTTTAGGTACATAAGATAGTGTGATATGAGGATTGTATTACTGTATACAATACTTTCCGACGAATATGAAGATATTGAGAACGTATATTACGGTTTTATTAATCATAAATTCTTTATTCATAATTCTTTCAGGTGTTAACCTCGACATCTGACCTTGGTTCAAAATTGCGTGGTGTTGTCCTCCGATTTTTCCCTTTGGGTTGGATCCCAGACAGTCTCCAATAGCCCGGGGTGTTTCTCCAGTGAGACGTTAATTAATTAGCTACCTACCTCATAAATTCTTTTTCTGACTTTCACTAACGCGCAAATGCAAAGGAAAGTATTCAGGACTGAGTATTGAAAGACACAATAGGTTCTTATTTTCCTCTTCAAGATTCGGTCTAAAACCAATCGAACTGCAAATTGAATGCTTCCAAACACGGCGTAGCCAATAGAATTCAGCGCGCGACGCGGTTGAGGTCATTCAGCTGAACCGAACAAAAAAATAACAATAAAATTGCCTTTAAAACAAGAATGTAGACATTCCTAAGTCAGACTTTCAACCTGTCACGGAAAACGGAAATAAATGTTCTGCAAATGAATAATAAGAATTAATCACTCAACATTTATCATTTAACGCAGAAATTAAAAACTGATCACGCTTTAAATGCAGTCTTGTAATCAGTCTGCAGCTACTCGTGACAAGGCTGTCAAGACTTAGTTTGTAATTTATTGCGGTTAAATTTCATTTAACACATATATTGACGGTAGCGCCATCTATGAAGGTAATTTGTAACTTATATGAGAATGTGATGCATGTTTCCTCAAAATTTTTATTTGGAATATGCTGTGCTTTAGAAATTTCTAAGAAAATTAGTTGAAAGTTTTCACTCTTTCATACAAAATTTATGAAGTGTTCGGATTTATTGTATATGTTTTCTCTCTTTTTTAAACTTAAGAACATATCTTTTGAAAAAGAACAGAAAACCATATTGTAAATAATATATTCCGATTTCAAGAAAAATTTTTCATTTCTTAAAACTAAAGCAGATAGCAATTTAGATAAACTTGGATAGTAATTTGTTATTTTTTTAATGTGACTAAATTTCAATCAACCGACTTCAATCAAATAGAAATCTACGCTATTTTAATATCGTTCTTACATTACTATCGTCCCATTTGTAATTAATAAGATTGAAATTAACTCAACTCTGGAACTACTAAAGAGAGTAATTATGAATATAATTATGAATTTCATTATTTTAAAATTTCAGAAAACGAAAACAAAACTAACCCCAATCAACCAAAAGCAGAACCAACATTTTCGACAATGTCGGACTTACTGTGAATTTTTTTATTTCTGAATTCTAAAGTTTATAGTTTCTTAAAGACATTTATCTATTACAAACAAGTTATGTCATCAGGAAGAAAATAACTCAACTTCTGGTTGAGAGATTTTGATTTGTCTTGTAACTCCAATTCCGACCCAAACTTTCGTCGTAGCTTATCCGTTTTCGGACCTTGAAACCATAAACCCCCAAAAAAATCCCGACCCAAACTTGAACCCTAAAATGAGTGAATAGGACCTAAGCATAGACAAGTGGTGTAACTAGCTTTAATATCTCTAATCATACTGAATCCTCTGAGTGAGTCATACTGAATCCTTTGTGATATTGTTACATCAATGTAAAATCGCGTCTTTCTGTATCATACACAATTACATTATTATTTACTGAGCAGAAGATTTGTAGTATTTTTCATTCTTTCCTTTTAGTTACTACTTCATCAAAAATAGAATCATTGATACTCTTGACTGCAATTACAATGAAACAAAGGAAACATTGGGATTGGTTTTGGTTTGTAGCACTACGGTCATTTTTGACTACACGAGGGCTAATTAGACCGAGAAAACTCGGAAAAATCAGCCACTGTAAAAGCATGAGCTGCAACACTTAACAACGATGTGGACAAAATTAGCTATTCGAAGCACTCTTGCATTTCATAAAATAATGAACTCACTCTCCCTTAGAAGGTTCAAAATATAAAATCGCTGAGGGTGCAAAATTGACAGCTGCAACATTTAACTACGGGGTGTCGGCAAAATTAGCTACTCGAAGCGCCATTGCAATTTCGTAAAATAGTGAACTCACTCTTTATTATAAGGTTCAAAATATAAATTAACCCAGAGTTTTCATCTTGTATGTATATCATGTATTGATGTAAATGGGCTTATCGAAAATTTTTAGTAGCTTTGAGTAACTATAGAAAAAATTTATAAAATTTCCGCTAAAACTGAAAATCAATTTCAGACATTTTGTGTCAACCTCTGGTCCGCATTCCCCACATCACTTTATTGACGTCACTGCGATCATCTCTTAGATTGGGTGACTCTCTTAGATCATCTCTTAGATCCTATAGGGTGACGGAATATTACTCTGACATAGACAGGTGACATAACTGAGTCTTATATCCTTGAAAGGAGTCCCTTGAGTCCTTAAAAGGTGATTAAAAGATATTCTGATTGAATACAGATACAACGTTGTTTATAGAATAACATACATTAGCTTACGTATTGCACTTAGCATTTTATGCTAGTCTAGAAAAAAATTTTATTACTGTCAGAGTCCATACCGTATTTTTCTAATATTATGGTATGAACTTTTTTAATATTACGGTACTTTTGCATGGTAAATAAACATTACTCTCATGCCTTATGAGCACATGCGTTGAGAATCATCATATTGTGTACAAACATTCAATGAATCTAGAGGATAAGACCCGATCCTCATAAAAAATGGCTATTGATTGCCCCTTGACAAATATTGATTCCGACACTGACTTCAAATAAGACAGCTTCGTTTTCTCAGTATACTAGGTCCCATTCTATCGAATAAATCCCAATCGGGACTAGGCACTGGGGAGTATGTTGTTGTTAATACTCGTACAATCGGTTCATATACCGATTCCTCTATAAGTTGCTCCCTTCCTGTTCTATCTTCCGTTCCGTCTTGACAAATATAGATATCGACACTATAACTTCGTGTAAGGTAATTTCATTTCCTCAGTATACTATGCACCCTACTAAAGGGCAAATCTCAATAGGGACTAAGCACAGGGATGTGTGCTAAAGTTATTAAAATCGGTCCTTATTAGTTAAAACTCCTGTTTTTACTTCAGTACCTTCTTGACAAATACAGATTTCGACACTATAACTTTATGTAAAGTAGCTTCGTTTCCTCAGTATACTAGGCCCCTACTAACGGGTAAACCCCAATAGAGAGTAGGTATCGGTGCGTGAGCTATTGTTATTAAAATAGGTCCACATACCTGTCCTTATAAGTTAAACATCCTGTTTTTTCTTCAGTATCGTCTTGGCAAATATTAATTTTGGCACTAACTTGTAAGGTAGCTTCGTTTCCTCAGTATACTAGGCACCCTACTAACGGGTAAATCCCAATAGTGACTAGGTATCGGGGCGTGCGCTATTGTTATTAAAATAGATTCATATACAGGTCCCTAAAAGTTAAACCTCCTGTTTTCTCTTCAGTATCGTCTTGACAAATGTTGAGTTGAACAGTATGACTTCGTGTAAGATAGTTTTGTTTCCTTATATACTAGGTCTCTACTAATGTAATAGCTATAAACTTGTAGTTCCTCCATTAAAGTGTTGTTGAAACAAATATATACCAGAAAGTGTTTCTGTTGGTTGTCTCACATTCATTTTGTGCTGCACGAGGGTGAACTAGACCGGAAAAATAGCGTTTTCGATCATGGAGGAGTCATTTGTTAAATTTTAGGCTTGACGGATCATCCGATTTCTACAAACAGCTTGAAGCATTTTCATCCATTTGAATGCAAGCTACAACACCCGTAGTCCTTAAGATACAGTGTATCTAAGACGAGACAATAAAACAGCAAGTGTTGCTACTCTGCTCATCCGACCATTCTGAGCTGTTTTGTGTCGGACGCTTTCGCTATTACATATTCTTAGTTATACATTACTGGCCAACCCCAGACAGGTAATTATGCTTGTAATATCCAGTTAAAACACGGATGTTATGTTATATATTCTCTTACATGTATCTGAGATGAAGAAGATAAGGCAATAATTCACTTCGATGGGATATGATTGATGTCCCAAGGAAGTAGATAAAGATGTTTATCTGCGTTGACAAAAGCAGAAATGTTACCACGACATTTAGGAAACGATAGAAATTTCCCCATTAATGTTACTTTCCGTGACTCTGGCATTGTGTGTTTATTTAAATTCTTGAATATAAGTTGTGTATAAAAAGGAATAAAGTACGATGCATACATACATTGAGCACAATCAACGGGGTATGAGGTGAAGGACTCGTTTTGCATCACATTTTCTTAGATATGTTATTTGATATGAATGTTTGCGTAAGGCTTTTTTTTTGCTGCATAAACTCGTATTTCTCGTATCTACTGGAGATTTTATTAATTTTTTAGTATCTACATTTTTCTAATCTCGGCGATTACAATGTGGGCATTCAGGTATGCGTACATAGAGAATTTGTATAGTTTGAGTTTCGGCTCAGAAAATGACTTTGTACAGTTATGAAAGGGTCATCAAAAGCACATTTTGTATAATTTGAGTTTCGGCTCAGAAATAGCTTTGTCCAGTAATCAAAGGGTCATTGAAACCATATTTTGAGTTTCGGCTCAGAAAATAACTTTGTACAGTAGTAAAAGAGTCATCAAAAGTATATTTTGTATAGTTTGAGTTTCGGCTCAAGTAATAGCTTTGTACAGTAATCAGAGTCATCAAAAGTATATTTCGTATATTTTGAGTATCGGCTCAGAAAATAACTTTATACAACAATCAAAGGGTCATTAAAATAAAATACATCCTTTCTTGCTAGTATTCTATTAGTAAATAGCTTTCTTAGCTACAGGGACATTTGAGGGAATCGGTGGAATCGATTTAAAGCAGGCCCTGCTTAGCTACGTTCTTATCATGTCTTGCACCATTCATTATAAAAGCTGATAGACAGGATACTAGAACCATCTTTAAACGTAAAGTGATAATTATGGGAATATTCCTATAAAATTTAAATTGGATTTATTAGGTTGATGCAAAAGTTCGTCCCGTTTTTTGACAAAAATTGGAGAAAAATTTTATTTACTAAAAATTACATTTAATCGATATAGTATAGTTCGATGACCGTTCTCCATCTCTCTCTCTCCGGTATCTGCATAATTACACGCTCATAGAAGTTCTGAGGTTTCTGGCCAAAGAACTGATCCAGGTGATGAAACCTGATCAGTCTGAACCACTTACGGCACGTGGAATCGTCAACCATACACAACACATATCTCCTTTTGCGTCTGCGAATCATTCTTGCCTTTTCGGAAATAAAAAAGAATAATATGTCGGAAATGCTCCTTATTTTTTGCACTTTTCCATCTCTATCCCTTTACTATTATTAAGAAAACATTCTTTCTATTTATGAACTTTAACCTTCTGAGGGATTCACACACATAATTTCACCTTACAACCTGCAGTCTCCCCTGCATGACTTCTAATCAGTTTTCATTTTCTTGGCAAATAGAATTTTTCCAAAGGATTCTATTCTGAGGAAAGGAATAATGTAATATTTCCAAAGGAATCTATTTTGAGAAAAGGAACAATGGAATCTTTCCAAAGGATTTTATTGAGAAAAGGATCAATAGAATTTTTCCAAAGGATTCCATTCAAAGGAAAGGACCAATGGAACACTTCCAAAGGATTCTATTTTGAGGAAAGAACAAATCGAACTATTTCAAAGGAATGGACCAAAAGGATCATTCCAAAAGATAGAATTTTAAAGAAAGGACCAAAAGAACCATTCCAAAGGATTCTATTCCAAGGAAAGCACCAATATAAACTTTCCGAATGTTTTTATTATAAGAAAAGGACCAATAGAATCTTTCTAAAGGTTGAAAGACTTCATAGATTCTTTCAACAACAGATATGGTTACTTAGTCATTATATGTACAGTGGGGTAAAAGCAATACTACACACAACTCAGAAACCTTGTGACGCTCAGAGGGCCAAGAATCGGAGAAAAGGAAACATTTGAAGTAGACAGAGAAAGTGGGCACAAATGGCGACAGGCGACACCTCTTCTTTTCGTGAAAATACCGCACGGGTCTATGCAACGAAGGCCTGAATATGATTTATTGCCTGGCTTACTATCGACAACAAAAAGGAGAAGATCCAGTTACGCTTGAGCAGAGGCGCGACAGACAGGTAGTCGATGGATCATCCCATCTTGATGAGTTGCAAAGGAACACAAAACATGGGGTTTAGTATAACGCTAGTTGTAATCTCCCTAACTTTTTGATAGATTAAATTTTCCAATCACGTACTTTTTGTTCAAAATTAACCATGCGTGCATAGTTTTGCTGGACCGAATGTCGAGTAATAACATGCTTTTTACCTTGTAATAATCTAGCCGCTGAGAAATATTTAGGATTAAATCGTTTAAGGGCAGGAAGACTTGCAGATTTCCAAGTCTTGTGCTAGCATCCAATCTCCGATGACACTGCAACATCGGGACGGAAAGCGCGACCAATCACGATCGAGAATCTAATATGGTATAGGTAAGGAAAGTAATGAAATATTCATGAAACGAGCTAGATTCCCATTCGGGATCGCATGGAAACCAGAGTTGTAAGACTGCCTCGGTAACGACAATTGAATGCTATACACACGAATGATCTGCAACTTTCTCATACTATTATCAGATAAAAGCCGTGTTCAAATTTTATAACATATAAGAACATTGTAATTTAAGACGAGATTTGTTGAATTACGTATCACATACTGAATCAAACGTATTAGATATTGGAGAAGTCGCATTTGATGCTGAAGTGGCCAGAGCTTTTGTATTGGGAATAATTGAGAGTTGTATTCTCACATTTTAAACAAATATAAGCGATTCCAGTAAATTTTTAATTGATTAATTGTAGTATAATTTGGTAATTGCTTAAGAACGTGTTTTAATAGATAGTAGTTGAATTTACGTCGCATTGGAGCAGCACAATGGTCTATTGGCGACGATCTGGGATCAATCCCGAAGTGTGTTTAACCCTCCAAGCGGTTTCGACGAGATATATCTTCTATCAAGATCTGACCTATTTTGCTATTGACGAGATATACCGTCCATCAAGAACTGATCAGTTTTGCTAATGACGAGATACCTCGTCGAGAGAAAACTGCCCTATTACTCCAAGTTGGAAAAAAAAAAATTGTCCCTTGCCCAGAACTGGTGGCTGTTTGGAATAGGTTTTTGAATGAGGGCTGGTCACTACAGGGCAGTTTTTGACCCGAAGACATGCCACCAGAAGGGTTAATAAGAAAAAATACGTGTCTTTTAACCATATGCAAATGCCTGACAAAGATTGGAAATTGAAACAACAGCTCGAAAGAAGAAACAATTTGTTGTCATTTAGCCATCATATTCGTTGAAAATGTTTAGAAGTATGATCAAGCCTTCTCCACATTACCGCTCCTGACAAAACAATCAACACCTTCCTTTAACAATTATTGTTATGTTTTAACAGTATGGGCTTTTTTCGTATTTGTTTTTTACTGTTTTCAGTGCTCGACGCGTAAAGTTCGATAGCAGAAAAGTAAATACACTTATTTAAAATTCAAGGTCGAAATATTTGAATTTATGGAATGAGACACAAAATCATACGGTTGTTATTTTTTCAACATCTAATAGAGTGAAGTTAAACTTTTTTGAGACCTCGGCGAAATAATGCTTCGTCCGAAACAAAACGTATTTATTTTGAAATATAGAAAAGCAAATCTATTAAAATAGTACCATTTTAATTTTCGTCAATAAATTACCAATAGGGTATCGATTGTGATTAATTATTGCTTTTTTAAATAAATAATTATTTCAATATAATTTCTAATTACTTATAAATTGTTTGCTTAGACGAATTTACTTTCACACCCAACTTTAAAAATATTTGGTCACGAGTCTTAAAAAGTGCATTAATGAGTTTAATAAAGTTAGTTGATTAACCCGATACCATAAATTAGAACTATTAATGATTTAGATTAGTTTCAAATGTAATAATTTTTTGACTTTTTAGATGGAATTCTCCTTTGAATGGGCTCCTATCTGATAACCGGTATCTTCTCCGCATTCGTTATCTATCGTGTGTATCTCTTACTGCATTAACTTATAACCAGAAGGAGAAAAAACTTATGATTTTTTAATAAAAAAATCGGATTTATTTGATATGAATGAGATTTTTAAAAATTGGATTTTTATAATTTTAATTAATTTGGTGCTCCTATATATTTAAACATGTTGGACATGAGACTTGCAAATCGCAGTGCTTCTAAATAGTAATCTAGTAGATAATCCCGTTCTAGATAGTATTTATTTATGTTAAATATAATATACAAGAGGGTTAAGAAAATATAGCAGGGCAATGTTTTGAAAGATTTCAAACAATGAACCTTATTGCGTTTACTTCATATGAATTCGATTCATGATATAAATCCATAATACTTTAATTCTGTAGTAAAAAGTAAACATTTTATATGGAGAGATACAATTTTAAATTTTCTAAATTTTTATAGATCATAATAGTTAAATGTATTTTAATTTCCGACCTTTTCATCACCCAACTTAGTTTTAAGTGTAAAAACTGTAAGCAAAGTCAAACTGTTAAGTTGAAAATATTCTTTCTATAAATACAAAAGTAGCAAAGGTGGAAAGACTTTATGAATGGCTTTCTATAATCTTCTAAAAAAACATTAAAATCCAATAGAGTTTTCTCCATTCCAAAGATGATATTAGGGTGTGATAAAATCATGATTCTTAAAGAAATGGCCCGAACCCCTTTTGTCTAAACGGGAGAGGTAAATATTTTCAATGAGAAACCAAATTTGTTAAAAAAAGACCTACACCAAGCATGCCCAACCCCCTTGGAACCCTTTAAAATTTCTATAGTAGGGACCAAGACCCCCAAACGTAAGAGATAAATATATAAATAATATGAGTAACCAAATATGCAGTGATTCGATCTGTCTTAGGTTGCTTATCAAAGCTCTGGGGACCCAGAACTCCTTGGGTCCTAATATTTTTATGGTTGGAGCCCATTCATCCACCAACATGAGATAAATATTACAAATATACTGATAATATTGGTAATGATATTTATTAACAAAATAAAGAGTTCCAAAACATTTATTTATGAAGCAAACTTACTTGTGTCTTGCATTGTCTCCCCAAAAAAAGAAAATTGGAAGTGATTTAAATCATGACTTTTTTAAGTAAAAATCACTTGATTTAAGTCATGATTTTTGAAAAATAAGGATAATTTGATTCAAATAATGATTAATATCGTGATTTAAATCTAGCTGTTTAAATCGGCAAACCCTACTTATACGGGGCATCCCTACATCCGTAGCGACTTCAGCTAATCGGAGCGATGGGGATGCAACCCCAACTGAGAAGAATATCCTTCTTATAACGACAAAGAAAATTAAAATGAATCCCCACAGAAGTAAGTATCAACTAAAAGTAAACCATTCTGTGAAGTAAAAAGATACATGAAACAATATTTGGGAAACATTTTTTTTCAGCAATGCCACAAGATTTTTAACCCTCCAAGTGGTTTTGACGAGATATCTCGTCGATCAAAAGCTCCAATTTCGCTAATGAGGAGATATATCGTCAAGATATTGTCATTTTTTATGATTTGGTCAGATTCCTTTAAATGACAAAGCATCTCGTCCATCAAGATCTGGTCAGTTTTTGATAATAAGACACCTCGTCGAGACAACCACCAGGAGGGTTAAACACTTCTGAAATGCCACCCCTCAAGAAATTGATGCCCTTGACCTCTATGTCGCACCCAGCCCTTAGCTATTCAGCAACAAACGATTAACATTATTCAGCGATTGACAAGCTGCAGATCTTTTACCAAATTGAACTGATTGGATCTCTAGTAGTTTATCGAACATACATAATTTAGTAGTTATTCTATATTTAGTGGTAGTCAATATCATCATCATTATACGCATAGTAGTTTATACACGAGTTTATGGAGTTATATCACATTTAAAGAAAAAATTCTGTGTTAACAAGAAAATGTATTTCAATCCTCTAAATCCATACAGTACATTGCACAGGGGGAAATACCCAATTTTTTTTACCTCAATTTAAAAACCCTTTAACTTCGATTCTTAACTGAGCAACTAAATTGCGTTTGTATGGAATTTATTTCATCGATCTTCTTGCTTATTACAATTTCATTTGCTCTTCATCACAGCAAAAGCTTTTGGAAGAAATAAACGCTCGGTCCAATATGGATTTTTTTAAATGTAACAAGGTGTTGCTTTCATTAAATATAATACATAATTGCTTTCATCAACTAAAACTTCGACAGCATATTTAAAAATATACAGGGATACTTTTTATTCATTTTAATATGTAAAGAAATATTATTTCCCCACGAAATTTGGAAGATTTTAATGAGAAAACCCTTGTTAGCTTATCACTTTTAGTTTTAGATTCTTAAATACTTCTACGAAAAATCTATACTGTGTCATTGTTTAAAAAAATGTTTTCGAAAAGGTTTTTAATGTTCAATATGCGTTAAAACTAAGCTCAAATTAAGGAGAAATAATTTAGTTTATTGAGGAGAGTATTGTATACTTCTCTGTGGATAAACAAAAAGACATTTACAATTGAGATCACTTTGAGGGAATTATATATACAATATAAAACATAGTATTATCTACTATGTTTATATTATTTAAAACTATACTATACTACAGTAAGTCTACTAAAAATGCGTTTTTCTCTGATTGAGATTTTTTGACATTCTTCTAATTTCAAAATGTTCCCTCATATCAGATTTCAATTGATATCCTTGAAATATCTTTTTATAATCCTTGAAATGTTGTATTTATTTAATTGCAAATAAGAAATTCATCCAACTTTCTTACCTAACTTTCGAAGTTTTGGTTTAAAATGTTTAACCTACATTTTTTTGTAAAATTTTAGGCGTTTAAGTACAATTTTTTTGCTTTACATTTGAGCGATACACTTACCAAATAGAATTAATTTGCTTTCCATGTATATAGACTATTAAATGAATTAAAATATGGACCATAGATGAAAAATAAATGGGCATGGGACAAATCAAATTTTGTCAATTTATTAAAATTTTTGACCACGCTTTACATAATAACTTCGCATAACTTAACACATTTGAAACAAACTTCATATGTAGGCTTTTTCGTAGAAAACAATCTAAAAATTTTATAACAATCGGATAATAACTTCAAAAGTTTGTTTTGAAAGTCCACTGTCCCCTAAGTTCAGTTACCCGTGTCTAAATGTTCCCTATTCATTGATCGTCTAGAATAACATAGAGTAAAATTAGGTGAGAGAATTCTTAAATACACACACTTCTAAATAAATGAGCATTGAGACAATCATGTCCAGTGAAAAGAGAAAACAAAGGAATAACTTAACCCTACTGGTGCATGTATCAACGAGGTATCTCGTTAACAAAACTGACCAGATCTTGATGGACGAGATATCTCGTCATTAGAAAAAAAATCTGACCGGATCTTGATCTATCATCACAAACTAATTCCAGCAATATCTTGATGATGAGATATCTCGTCGTTAACAAAATAGCTCAGATCTTGATGGACGAGGTAACTCGTCAAAACCACTCGGAGGGTTAACCACGAGAAATACTTGGAATTGGAAACTCAATATCAAAATATACATTTCAGGGAGTACAGTTAAGAAGAGCATTAATGAAATGAAACAGTTCTTACCTTATTACTTTCGGACACATTTTAATGCACACCTTATACCAAGACCGACTGACCTACTCTAAGAAATAAACTTTCTCGGAACACGTGGAGGGAGTTGATTCCAGCAAGGGAGCGCAGATCAAGGGAGTGTCTAGTAGCATCAGACGAAAAGTAATCTTTTTGTTCGTGAGATAACATGGTAAAAATAAACAAATTCCGGCGCATAGTGCGTTCGTAGCTCCTCCTAAACCCCACCTCCGAGAAGACAATTACTAGGTAGCGATCAGCCCAGGGTCGTGCAGGTAGCAGCAACAGTGACATCTGTTCGGGTGATTTCTGAAATTGTAGCTTTGTGATTACGGAAAGGGAGTGAAAAAAACGTTGTGTCAAGGGACAGTCTTTCGCATGTCCGTTTCGAGATTATGACCGCGGGCTGGCCATAAAATGCGTGAAGCAGTGTTTCAACTTGCCTGGTGGGTAAGTTGGGGATCGGTTCTATGTTTCAGTCGGAAATCAGAGATTGCGGTGGGCAGGTCTTTGTCATCAAACACATAGTTACCTCGTCTAGACAATCACCAGGAGCGTTATCTCGCCATTAGCAAAACTTACCAGATCTTGATGGACGAGATATCTCGTCATTAGAAAAAACTGACCATATCTCGATCTCGACATCATTAAAAAATCGACAGTATCTTGATGACGAGATCTCTCTTCATCAGCAAAATTGGTCGGATCTTGATGGGCGAGATATCTCGACGTTAGCAAAATTGGTCGGATTTTGATGGACGAGGTATCTCGTCATTAGCAAAATTAGTCGGATCGGGATGGGAGAGATATCTCGTCATTAACAAAATTGGTCAGATTTTGATGGACGAGGTATCTAGTTATTGGCAAAATTGGTGGGATCTTGATGGACGAGATATCTCGTCGAAACCACTTGGAGAGTTAAGGGAGGGGTGGTGACCCCGAGGGCCAATGTTTAAAGTAGCGGCATTTCAAGAATATCTATTTAAAAGTTTTCCAGTTTTTCTTGAAAACATGTTTTATAATTTTACGCGCAATTGTGTTCTTGTCACAGAATTGTATTCCAAAGCTGTGCGTGTGAAGAGAATGCATTTATGTACTCCATCTTCGGATACAACGTTAAAAGTCAACCCTCCCGTCCATGAAGCTCCCTGTAAACGTATTACGTTTCATATATGTAGCCCACTGCATTCGTATTACTATTAAGAAAAGAAAGAAGAAACAAATCACTGAAATTCTCTTCAGATGTCTGAATAGCACGAAACAAAGGGACGCCTTTTCTTTCCTCCGTCCTTGAAACCCATTAACAGGAGCCATTATCAATATCTGAGCCTTTTGCTAATTTTTTGTGTATTTAATAAAAATTGCACTAAAAAATTAATATTGGGAACAATTATTTTATAGAAGTATATTAATTAGTATATTTTACACTCTGATTATTTGAATAATATACTTTATCATCATTTTAAATAGAAAATTTTGTTTTGCACAGAGGGCTGCATCATCCTCATTTGCCCTGTCATTCACCTAAATATTTGTAAAAAAACGCATAGGTTAAGCAACATTTTAAACCAAAATTTTAAAGTTTAGAAGCACAATGAATTTCTTATTTTTACTTAGATATATACCACAGATTTCAAGGATAATTCAAAACATTTTAAGTAAATCAATTAAAACTAGATGCGCGCTGGTAACATTTTGCAATCAGAAGAATGGCAAAAAATCTCAATCGAAGAAAAACGCATTTTTGTAGTAGATTTACTATACTTATATACTACATGCTTTACTTTGTATCTAATTCTGTTCAAAAAGATCGTGATTCAAAAATTATTTTTCCGATTCACAGAAGGTGATATCGATTAATTTTTGACGCTAAAATTAGAAAATCGATGTTGGCGATTTTGAACGCCCACCCTTTAAATATTCAAATATATTCCTCGAAACTCACTTTTGAAGCTTTGGTGGATATGTAAATAAAAGAATTTGCAAAGGGTCAATAAAGAAAACGAATTCACTGTCTTCGTACTTTCACATTTCGTGCTGCGTGATTCATTTATGACAAAATATTAATAAATTTAATAATTGTTATTTTATTTAAAGAATGTGCATAAGTTACAAAAATACATAGAATATTACAAAAGTATTCTATGCATTATAATATTTAATTTATAAAAATATATAAATATAAGATCCATTCTGGCTACACCACTGATCGATTAATCGATTTTAATCGATTACTTTTGAGTGATGTTAGATAAGCGATGCAAAAGCATTCACACCGTGCTTTGAGCAATGCTCGATCTCTAATTCATTGTTTTGGTTTGAGGATTGTAAACTTATGTGTATTTACATTCATTAGAGTAACAACGCACCACATCAAAAATATTCTCAACTCTATTTTATTTAAAATTGTTTGGATGGTTGAATCAAGACAAGCAAAATTTTTTAATAGTTCGTAAGACACGATATCAAAAACCAATACCCGTGGTGTGGAAGTTTGGAGAGTGGGGTGCCAGCTCAGGTGTGACCTCGTCATCGGACTGTCGTTCAAAATCACGTGGTGGTGTTCTTGGATCTTTCCCTTCGGGGGTTGATCCCGGACATTCGCCAATAGCTCGTTGTGTTCCTCCAGTGCGACGTTAATTAAATACTTACCCAAAATCTAATACGATGAAAAATAAAAAGTTTCTTTATTAGATTTAGTTAAAATGCGTTGATTTGGGTCTAAAGTAATGTACTTCTATGGTTGACAAAGGTGAATGAACTTACAATACTTTGAATCCATTAGGTGATTTTACAATAATCTTGTTTTTCATCCTCATGACTTATTAACCCAAGAATACTAACCATTCGTAAAATTCCAAATTAGTGGTAGTATCACCCATATCGGAAATTATGGTTAGTAAACTAGTTTAAGCACCAATACAGTGAAGGGTGTAATGATTTCCAACTTGTCTTAGGGATTCATTAGATTTTAATATTCAAATAGCGAACAAACATGTCACTAACATTACGAGAGAGATGTTCCATAAATTCTTAAAATAAAACTACTCAAAAACGCTTACCTTGAAAGCAAAAATATGTGAAAGAAAATCAGACTCATTATTATCGAATAAGATTTTTCACGTTTGAGTAAAACATCAATATATTTCTCCTTTGCGGAATTTTGAATTATTTTTTATAAAATTTCATGCACATTTGTGTGGAGCACTTGATTTAACATCCCCATATCATACTATCCCACAAATTAATTTCAACACCTATTAGACAACAGTTCCTCCCATACTTACGCTCGTATGCGAACTTTTAACATTTTTACTATATTTGCCTATCAGATGTATAAGACGATATAGTTCATTTTACCATCAACTTATAACCTTGTGCTCTCAAATTAAGTTTAACTAATGAGGTGACACGTTTCACTCTGATGATATACGTTGTTCGTAGTCGGTTATCTCTTCTCTGATTGAGTTATTACCATTAACGTGCTAAGGTGAAAATGACTTACTTATATAATTACGCGGTTTGGAATATACCTAATTTTTATTATCTGTATCTTATAAACGTGCTCAATGTATTCTGTAATTAACAGTTTGACCGAATGCCCTCCAACGGGGGTTTGACATATAGCAGATGAGCTTATAGATGATGACTTTTATGTATTCCCTCAATTAGTTAGTTCGAAAACTTGAAGTTAATTGATCCCATGCCCTTCCAAAATTTTCTATATATTAAATTCCGATTCTTTTATCTGATGCACTGATAATAGTGATAATTCATACTTCTAATTAACTATTTTATCTCTAAATAGCTAAAATACTTCTACGCGATAGGGTAGGTAGGTAAGTAGGTAGTTAATTAACGTCGCACTGGAGCAATACAAGGGCTATTGGCGACGGTCCGGGATCAAACCGGAAGGGAACGTTCCGAGGACAACACCATGTAATTTCGAACCGCGGTCAGATGACGAGGCAACACCTGAGCTGGCACCCCACATTCCAAACTTCCACACCACGCCAACCTGAAGACATTTGAGGCCACGTCAGATTTAAAGTGCACCAGCCCCCTTTGTACACGACGGTCTTTGGTTGGATTCGAACTCGCGACCCTCCGATTGCTAATCCGTTACTCTTCCAACCAGGCTAACGGGACCCAAATAATATGAAACTTCGAATTTAACGTGCAACATCCTCCATTTAATACTCGACGGTCTGGTTGGATCGAGTTCGAATCTCGATCCAACCAGACCGTCGTGTATCGACCGGTTGCTAATCAGCTACTCTACCAACTGGGCTGTCGCAGCCCCGGCGACGGTCTGGGATTCTAAGCGATAGGGAGTAGCTGTTAGTTGTAACTTAAAATCAATTTCAATAGCTCTTATTTCAGTATAAGCAGTTTAGACATCTTAACAGTGAAAATTTGGTTAAATTTTATCGTTTAGCTAGAGATATTTTATATATTATAAATACGTATTAGGTAAAATCTTTTCAGGACTGTCATAGGCAACAGGTGGTACAACCTGTGGTGTAAAGGTGATACAACCTTGGTTACTAGGGGAATATGTTTAAGCAAAATCGTCTCAAAAGCTGCTATTTAAAAAATTCCGATGACTTTTGTTTAAGACTTAAAATTTCAGTTACCCTTCTGTCTCATGGCGACCAATGCATTGTCATAGCTTCAGTTAAAAGATTGTTTCTACTGCTCTCTTTTCTTCTGTTTATCGTTTTATATTCACCCATCGGTTCTATAACTCTCGACGTATCTTTGATATCATTTTCCCTGCCGAAGTAGCCCGGTTGGAAGAGTAACGGATTAGCAACCGGAGGGTTGCGACTTCGAATCCAACCAAAGACCGTAGTATACAAAGGGGGCTGATGCACGTTAATCTGTCGTGGACACAAATGTCCTCACGTTAGCGTGG
This sequence comes from Meta bourneti, assembly GCA_933210815.1. Taxonomy (NCBI): domain Eukaryota; kingdom Metazoa; phylum Arthropoda; class Arachnida; order Araneae; family Tetragnathidae; genus Meta; species Meta bourneti. The sequence continues at coordinate 81,126,097 of OW119933.1, forward strand.
TGTGAAAGTTTGGGGAAGTTTTGTCAGCTCAGGGGTGACCTCGTCATCTGACCGTAGTTCAGAATTACGTGTTGTCATCCTCGGATCTTTCCCATTGGGTTTGATCCAGGACCGTCGCCAATAGCCCGTTGTGTTGGTCCAGTTGTGACATTAATTCAAATACCTACCCACATCCAGGCCACTTCACTGCAAAGTAGTAGATAAATACATTATTAATCCTTAAGTTTTGCACAGTGTCGATTTTCGATATAATAAATTTTTCTAATTTATTTCCGAAATTATTCTGTTTAGTAAAAAGCATTTCCGCGTTATTCCTAAGGCTGCTCTGGAAAAGATACAAGTGTTTATATGTTTTGGACATCAACAATGCATTAGTCGTTCATTTTCCACGCTATTATACTTCATAAAAACAGACCAAAATTATTGATTTGGATTTCTTATTAATTTCACCGGTTATCATTGGACTTTCGTGTTGAGATGTAAATAAATCACAAAATATTTTTATTAAAGTATTTGGTATCCTTATTAATCCTCAAGTTTCGCACGCCAGATTTTTTAAATTTGAGATAAATAAATTTTTCTAATTTATTTTAGAAATGTTTATTTTAGAAGTTTAGAAAAAAATTTCAAGTCTACTCTGAAAAAGATAACAAGCTCATACATGTTCAGTGCATTAGTCGTTCATTTCCCTCATTATTACATTTCATAAAAACTAACCAAAATTATTACATTCGATTTCTTATTAATTTCACCAGTCAAATCGCAATTATCATTCGACTTATGTGTTGAGAAGTAAACAAAAACCACAAAATGCTTTTGTTGGCATCGATTTCTTCCTATATTTTGAAAGTATTAGAAATACTCAATTAATTAATCACACAAACGCATGTGATTTACCTCGATTTTTTCCACAAACAGCTGACTAGCACACCAATCTTCGAAAAACAAGTTACTTTCAATTATAAGAAAAGCGATGCATCATATCTTAATCATGCAAAGTGCTTATCCCCAGAGGGGGCTTTGCATCATTAAAGTACGTCTTTTGATATGTAGGTTGGTATTAAGCTAAATTTGTGTTCTGTAATCGAGTAAGTTTTAAAGAAAAGGAAAGAGAGCGAAATATATTCCCGTGCTGCCGAGTAAAAACAGGGAAATTTTTCTTTTGAACTTTTCCGTAATCAAAAGACACTACGAATCCAGTAATGACACGTACCATTCATAAAAACTTTCTTTTTCGGAATCGAGAAAAAATGCTTAATGATAAAGACGTGATATTGGGGAAGAATGCAAGGGCACACATTTAGCGTACAGCATAGAAGCAGCCGTGCTCAATCTTGTCTTTCCCAGAAGTTCAATTAAGAAGATATCGGGATACAAGAAGGGGGAAAGTAAGAAAAAAAAACAGTTCCAGAAGTATTTTTTTTTCCTGATTTTTCTCGCTGGGCTTCTTTTTGCTGGGAGTGCAAGTGAACACGCACACCACTGAATAGCAGATATTCTTTTATTGCATTTTTTAAGCCTTGATTTGCAAGTGTAATGTAATGCAGTCATTCAGCATACGCAGTGATACGGTTCATCGGTCGTATCGAATTTAATATCCTGATGGAAGGTCGGTTTTTTCGGATCGCAACAACAAAAATGCAAAAAAATCACTCACAGTACATGGCCAAAAGCGCTTTAAAAATAAATTTTCACACGTATTAGTTTCCCTAACTACTGTTTTTCGAACTGAAAACAAAATGAATCTAGAGAGCTCTTGCAAATGGTAAATGACCAAATGTGGAACATTTGCTTTAGTTGTACTCCTAACCCAGTGTCTCAGTGGGTTTGCTGTCTCCTTACCCTCCAGGTGGTTTCATCAAGATCTGATCGATTTTGCTAATGAGATATCTCATCAAAATATTGCCGATTTTTTATGAAAAAAGGATCAAGATCTGGTTTAGTTACAAGATATCTCATCGATCAAGATCTGATCCTATTTTTTCTAATGCCAAAATACCTCGTCAAGACAACCACCAGGAGGATTAATCTCGAAACTCATAGATTTACACCAAGAACTTCGCTATCTGAACACTTATATTCACACCAAGAATTCTTCGATGGCTCCACAGAAATAACAAACGCAAGTCAGCGTAATAGTCCCTTGGTATCTGTAATTCCTATGCTTCTTAGCTCAAGGCAGTACGAATTGGATTTCACGTTCTGGTCGTTCCTACACCAGCCAACACCTGTCTAATACTACATCTTCCATTCTTTCGTCAAATCAGAGTCTTTTCCTTCCAGCTTCGCCCGGAGTAAGGGTGCAGTCTCAGCTTTTTTCTTCTGCCCAAAAGCAGAAAGCCCAGGGGAAGACCCCTCCCTACCAAGCATTCCAAGATGAATGTATTTTCATCGAGTTTTTCTTTGTTCAACATATGTATTTTTTATGGCAAGGAGAAAGGAGGGAAAAAAAGATATGTGGGAGGCGCCCTTGTTACTTTTCTGCACTTCATAAATCTTGACCTCTGTGAAAGCTCTGGCATTGCGCCTGCTTTCATAATAAAGATATAATAAACTGCAGAGTGATGGACCTAGTACGCGGCATAGAGTTACAGGACACGTAGACTTCTAAATACACCGCTGGAGTGATTCGTTTCTCTACAGACTAATAAAAGGAGCTAATTTTGTTCCTTGGGGAGCATTTGCGGCATCGTCATAAAGATCGCGACGGATATTAATCTCCTGGTGGTTCTTTGAAGTCTGGGGAAATTATAGCCTACTGATCTCAGCATCCACGGCTACCGATTATAATTTTGTGTTAACTGAGGGTGATCGAGATTTCCTTATGAAACTAAGGAACTCGTCAACCACATTTTTTGAGAAAATATATGGATGACGAGTTCCTATGCTTTTTTGGAGAATACATGGTTGACGAGTTTCTATGATGTTTTGAGAAAATATGGTTGACGATGTCCTGCGATTTTTTGAGAAAATAAGGTTAATGAGTTCCTACGATTTTTTGAAACCGGACCGTTTTCAGCATCTTCTGATTTTTAAAATGTAGGTATTGATTTCAATCCAGAATCCAGATTTTATATAGGTTAGCTGTTCTCATACATTTTATACGAAACTAAGGAACATTTCTTTATGAAACTAAGAAACTTTTCAACCATAATTTTTAAGAAAATATGGATGACGAGTTCCTATGATTTTTTTGAGAATGCATGGTTGACGAGTTTGTGATGTTTTGAAAAATATGAATGATGAGTTCCTGTAATTTTTTGAGAGAAAATATGGTTGACGAGTTAACGTGATTCTTTTTCAGAAAATGTGGTTAATGAGTTCCTGTAATTTTTTGGAGAAAATATGGCTGGCGAGTTCCTATGATTGTTTTGAGAAAATGTGTTCGACTTCTTGTGTAATTTTTTGGAGAAAATATGGTTGACAAGCTCCTGTGATTTTAAAGAAATATGGATAAACATTTTATACGCGGCCCCTTTAAATCTACTAACATAGATACCTCTCTTAAAATTTTTAATAGAGAATCATTTTTAAAGGTATTCTTAATCCCGGCTCAGGTGTTGACTTCGTCATCGACTGAGGTTCAAAATTACGAGGCGTTGTCCTTGGATCTTTCCCTTAGGGATTGATCCCGGATCGTCGCCAATAGTCCGTTGTGTTGCTCCATTGCGACATCAATTAAGTACCTACCTAATTCAACTCGATTCCTTAAAATCTTAAAATACATTTGAAATTATACTTTAGATACATTTAAGGGGACAATTTATTTCCAAATTCACCAAAATCAATAAAAAAAGTTTTTAATTTTTGCGTTAAAAATTAATTGATATCAAATTCTGTGGATCGAATTTTTTTAATTACGATACTTTTTGACGAAATAATATATGCAACACATAAAGCATGTGGTAGATAAGTATAGTAAGTCTGCTATAAAAGTGCGTTTTTCTCTAATCGAGTCTTTTGACATTCTTTTTTTTGATTTCGAAATTTTCCCTGAGCATCTGCTTTTAATTGATTTCCTTGAATATTTATTTGGAGAATCCTTGTAATCTGTTTTATATATCTAAGTAAAAATAAGAAAGTCAACTTTGAAATTTTTGCTTAAAATGTCGCTTAATCTATGCTCTTTTGCAAATTTGTAGGTGTTTAGTAAAGATTTATTTTTAAACAATTGAGTTTATACACTTACCAGATGGAGCTAATTTGGTTTACACGCATACAAAATATTAAGTTAATTAAAATATTGGCAATAAATTGAAATTAATGTGCATGGGTCCTATCAATTTTTTCTAATTTATCAAAATTTTTTATCACGTTTGATGTAATAGTTTCCGCATAACTTAATATTTTTTACCATACTTTATATATACGCGGTTTAGTAAAAAACAGTCTGTGCAAGTTTCATAACAATCGGATAACTGCAAAAATTTGTTTTTGTCCACTGTCCTCTTGGAATCTCTTTTAGTGTTCGACAACAAAATGCACAAGAGATTTATTCACAGCCAAATTAAATACCGCCTCCTAAGATGGTATTTAAGTCTTATATTGTTTATAGGTTTTGGCGCTTGAGAATGTACCATGAATGTGTTGCCTTAGCGGCATTAAAAAGATCGTTTATTATATCGATCTCTGAACTATGTCGCTCAGTACAACTGATAACGCAAATACTGAGTGGTTGAACGCAAAACCATCCAGTTCAAGTACCACAGTATTTATTGAATATGTGGTAATTAATCTATGCTCTGAATCTGCAATCCACCGTGAGTAGCTCCAATGGTTAAACGACCATTGAATTTATATCCGCTTCCTCACACTTACGGAGTGACACTAATGAAATAATACACATGAGAAAAACTAATTAAAAATAATCCATCCCTGAAATGCCGCGACTTGATTTTTAAATTATTTGCTGTACCTTGAGCAGTAATGGTGAAACATAAGCGGCTTTCGTTCATCCTAATTATACGGTTCATCTTTTTCCAACCGCAATAATTACAACGAGCTGTTTAATGGCAGTTTAATGGTTCCGAAACATTATATAATAGTAAGTATTCCTCCATATGTTTGCGAATTCCAGGAGCCAATTACATGCCGTGATAATAATTACCGAGGGAGTGCCGAAATGAGATTATACAGCTTTCCCATAAATTGAAACGATTCCTGAGCAGCGGCTTATGGACTACAGTTGTTGATCCGTTGTACCAAGAAAAACGGCACATAAAGTGCTTGTAAGTGTTTTGTTGAAACGAAGATCACTGTCATTACGGGTACCAAGATATCCATCCGGAACGTGCTCAACAATTCAAGATGCCACCAGACTGGAGCTGCATAATACATATTGCACTCTAAGAGATGAAATGCTCCTTTTTCTTGAGTTAACAATCACTTGAACATTCCGAACTAGACTACTATATGTCATCCTGCGTCGCTCGTTAGAATCGGAATTGGAAGGAATTATTTCTAACCACTCAAGCACAGTTTGGCAGCTGCTGCCTTATTTTGTGGGATTGTCCTGGCACAAATACGATTTTGGTGGGCTCAGATGATTTCATTCATGAAATTGGTAGCATGTAGACAAGCATTATCTTCCAGATAAAAGATGTTTGGGTGTTTAAGAAAATCGTTACACAGTATTGATTGTAGTTAGGTTTTAAAGTAGAAACTAATTCGTAGTTGGCTTAGATATTATGTTGTGTATGACCTAGTGACTTGGTGTCTGAAATGTATTTCAAGTAAACTTGAATCTAAGAGTTGAAACGTTCCTTTACCTTTTGAGTTAACAATCACTTGAACATTCCAAACTAGATTACCATGTGTTATTCTGTGTCTCTCGTTAGAATCGGACTTGGAAGAAATTACTTCCAACCACTCGAGCACAGTTTGACAGCTGCTGCCTTATTTTGCGGGATTGTCCTGGCATAAATATGATTTTCGTGGGTTCATGATTTCATTCATGAAATTGGTAGCAAGTAGACAAGCATTATCATCCAGATAATAGGTGTTTGTTTGTCTCAAAGAATCTTTGGCATAGATATTATGTTATGTATGACCTTGCGACTTGGTGTGTGAAATATATTTAAAATAAATGTGAATTTAAGAGATGAAAAAGTTTATTTTCTTTGAGTTTATTTTCTTAAGTCACTTCAACGTTCTAAACTAGACTAAAACATCTTTCATCCTGTGTCGCTTGTTAGAATTGGAAGGAATTATTTTAAACTATACTAGCGCAGTTTGTCTTAGTCTATGAATGGTTTGACGTTGGGGTAGCTGCTGTCTTGTTTTAAAGGACTGTCTTGTCACAAACACGATTTTCGTGGATTCATATGATTTCATTCATGAAATCGGCATCATGTAGACAAGCATTATCTTCCAGATAATAGATGTTTATGTGTCTAAACCTTTAGACAATATCGTTTCTCCTTAGCCCTGCCACTGAAGCAGCATGCTACAAGACCTGCGCTTGCGTACTCCGTTTCTGTGCAGAAAACATGACAGCACGCATGCGTATTTCAGCCAATGTAGTGTCACAGTACTGGCGTTGAAATAATGTGTGGCTTGCCTATGTAAAACTGGCCTGCAAGTAGGTTTAAATACCACCGTAACCTTATGCCTTTGTTTGAAATATTTAAAATACATTCATATCTACGAGATGAAAAATTCTTGTTTTTCAGTTACAATCACTAGAATATTCCGAATTAACTTCCACGGTTAACTGGAGAATGAGTTATCTTATTTCTAAAACCCTATATTATTTTAATTCCTATCATTTAAATTATTCTGTATTTTAGCAATAAGCAATTGACCTACTTTCGCTTTTATAATTTTCTCTAACATATCCAATTGCTACTGATAAGAAGAATGGTACAACAATGTGTCATAGAAGTTGTAAAACAAACTGTTTGATGTTTGCCCGTTTTAGAAAATGCTTTAGATGTTTGCCTTCGTAGTTAAATTTATTTTGGCTATACTTCACTTTACTCACACACTTTTTCTCGATATCGAATAGGCTCGTTTTGATTGTTAAGAAATTTATTGAAGGAAAGTTATAATTTTCTTTAACGTCCTTTAGTGTTTAAAATATTCTTTAAGTAACAGTTTTTAACAATTATAAAGGAATTCATATAAATTTTATATGTTGTGTAGGGATATAAACTAAATCATAGACTTCCCTTATATATTTTTTCTTCGGTTATACATTAACAAATTTTTAAAAAATAAGCACTCTTGCTTTGCGAGTTGTATTGTAAATTCAGATAGACGTTGGTTTTCCCTTTTCATTCCATTGTTAAAAATAGATAACGAACTCTGACCAATTGATCATTTGATAGTTTACTCTTAGTTTACCCCTCAGATTTGACTATCTCGATGTTTTAAAAACTTGTGCCCAGCTCTTATTTGTATCATATCTTTCTTAAAGAGCTTTTTGATAAGACTTCAACGGAATCAATAAATATTTTAATTGGAAACGTTAATATATCCTCTTTGTCTCATCCCCTTAAAACTTTGTCCAACTTATGCGTATCATGCATACCACCTTATAGATTTTAGGATAAGACTACATCAGAGCCAATCAATGCTTCAACTTGAAAACTTAACTAGTATATCTCTGTATTTTAACACCCAAACTCGTTTTGCTAGTACGTATCATCCATCCATCCATCCTAAAGGCATTTTGGCAGGACTGCAATGAAAACAATAAATATTTCCATTGGAAAACGTAAATGAATCTCTGTCTCAATCCTCTCAAACTTTAGCCCAGCTTATGCGTATCATGTATTTTCCCGTATGGCTTTTTGGATAAGACTGCAACAGAACCAATCAATATTTCAATTTGAAAATTTAACAATATCTCTGTCTTAACACTCAAATTCTTGTCCTGCTAATACTTATCACACATATCTTCTTATAGCTTTTTGATAGGACTGCAACAGAAAAAAATAAATGCTATAGTTACAAAACCATCTTTCTTTGACACCTTTATATGATACGTCTTGTTCTCAACTCAAAATTTTATCATCGTGTAGAGTAGAAATATATAATTAAAAAGAAATGAGTATCCTGTCTTTTGGGTCTAGAAAGAAAGATGGCTCAAAGGCACAAAAACAAAACTTTTTCATAGAAAGCATAATATTATACCCAGGTCTTAATTTCAGTTTGATATGGGAAAATTCCCACGACCGTATAGCTAGCTACATCAATGACAGTAGTAAACAGAAGCCAGGGCCAGTACCTATCACACAGCGTAACAGGAAGGGGCTCGAAGCTTCTGTAGACCATTAATGTGTAATACGTGTAAAGCCATTTAATGTCCCCGCTCCGGTAACTTAAAAACCACTCATTAAGTGTAAAGGTCGGCTGAATTTACTATCGGCTTATCTCAACCTTAACTGCCGTCCTACACCATGCCCCCTCTGTGCCTAATGTGTTCTGCGAGGTGTCTGGATGGACCACACATGACGGCATGATTGTTTTTCTCCCCTAACGGCCCAGGCTCCGCCGAACAAAGGCCAATCGCGGACAGCGAGGCTTTTTGGGAACTTTTCACTACAAATGATAAGGAAAAGCCAATCACGAAACAGACACTTTTGAACAACTTTAACACTTAGTGGGAGACTCGTAAATTATGTTTAGCCAAGTAGCAGATGAAAGACAATCATAAGGTGAGTATTCAGGAAAATTAATCTGCGTACTGGATAGAATGCCAATCACGAAACAGACTCCTTTGAGCAACTTTAGCACTTAGTGGGAGACTCGTAAATTATGTTTGATCAAATAGCAGGTGGGGGGAAAGACAATCATAAGGTATTCGGCGAACTAATCTGCGTACTAGAAAGAGTGCCAATCATGAAACAGGCACTTTTGAACAACTTTAACACTTAGTGGGAGACTCGTAAATTATGTTTAGCCAAATAACAGATGAAAGACAATCATAAGGTGAGTATTCAGGAAAACTAATCTGAGTACTGGACAGCATGCCAATCGCGAAACAGACACTTTTGAACAACTTTATAACACTTAGTGAGACTCGTAAATTATGTTTGGTCAAATAGCAGGTGAAAGACAATCGTAAGGTTCGTATTCAGGCGAACTAATCTGATTACTGGACATCGAAGCTTTTTGAGACGGTTTCCCTACAAATGATAAGGAAAAGTCAATCCTAAACAGTCAGTCACGAACAATCACTAACTTTTAGATTGAGACTCGTAAATTATGCTTGGTCAAATAGCAGATGAAAGACAATCATAAGATGCCTATTCAGGCGAACTAATCTGCAGCCTTAAAATCTGTCGATTGATCGTTCTAATCGATGGTGAAAACAAATGGTCGGAAAGAAAATTTTTCTCCTTATGCTACCCAAGGTCTATTCAGCTCTCCTGAAGCAAAAAGTGGTGGATAAGGGACAAACCATCACTGACCTTATTCTACACACTTGTTTTCCTAGGTTTGTTGGATTTTTCCTTACAGTATTGATCCCGGACCGTCACCAATAGCCCGTTGTATTGCTTCACTGCAAAGTAAATTAATTAGCTACCTACTTACTAACTTACGTTTGTAATTCTAACATACAGATCTTCTGTTGAATTAATCTCCTAAATGCCGAAACGATTTTGTATTACAAAAATAAAATTTGTTATTGATTAAAAATATTACTACACACAACAAAATAGGGTTAGAAATTAGGAACAGAAAGTAAGGTGTCATGACACTTTCCCTGAGTTGCTAAAATATTCTACTTTGTTGTATTTTAAAATTAACGTCTTTTGTTTTTGTGGAAGTGTATAAACACAATGGTATGACTAGGGGCTGGAATTTGGGCTTTGATGGCGCCTATTTAAAAGTAAGATTAATAATTTTTAAGACTAAATGATTCATTTGTCGGAGTCCGGGCCAAACTAGCGGAATAATTCAGAAAAGCTGAGCGATAAAACTGACGACCATATTCCAAAACTCGGTCGTCAGAACATTTACAAATGCAAAATAACACCAACGACCGCAAATTTCGGGCCTTGCAAAAACGATACTTTTAATTCGATGCATAACACGTTACAATGTTTTCGAGCTGAATCTTTTGGGACACATTTTGGAGACTCGAGGAGTATTGACAGACTCAGGTATCGACCGACTCGAGTATTAGTAGACTCGAGTATTGGTAGACTCAAGTATTGGTAGACTCAAGTATTGGTAGACTCGGGTATTGACAGATTCGAGTATACTAAGTACGAGACTTGACTGTGTAAAGTACGAGACTCGTGTGTGTCAAGTATGAGACTCTAGTATGTCAAGTATCTTTGCAGACACATTATTTTGGAGACCGAGTATTGACAGACTCGAATATGCTAAGTCTCGGTTAATGTAGGTTTAGTATACAAAGAATGTTAATGTAGGTTTAAGTATAATAAATTAATGTAGGTTTAGGTATAAGTTAATGTAGGTGTGATACAAATAATATAGGCTTCTAATATTAACATAATGATGCATGGACAATATTTTAAAGTAAAATTTGTTGTGAATTCGTTTTCTTATTCTTGCATTGCTATTTAAAGGTTCATTTCAACCCACAATCGAAATTTAGTTTCCAATTAAAACAATTTTAATGATTTAAGTAATTTGACCAAATCTGTGTCGAAATAAGAACGTACTAACTATAAAATAGGAAGTTCATAAACATTCGAAAAAAATACATAAAAATTACCACCTCTCTTATTATATTAAAACTTCAGCAACTCTAAAGCTCATTTCAGATTATAGATAGGTGATTGAAACAAACATCTTATGGCTTTATATTTTAAATGCGGAAAACATAAAATTGTATTCAAAAAGATACTTCTGATCTGAGTATAATTTTGACTTGTACGTATTTTAGATACGATTTGTATTATTTGTCACCAAGACTTTTGAGAACTGTGGGAATAATTGCACCTATTTCAAATGTTTAGAAATTCACAATAGAAGAAACTGAATAACGTAACTCAATTTCTGAACTAGTGAAGATGTGAAAACCGGTTATTCAACTTTACGAAACTTATTCTAACTATTCTCTTCTGCAAATGTAATTTCATGATGTTGTGTTAACAAAAATATGCAGTGCATCCATTGAAGTAAATTCTGCTATTCAAATAAATCCATGAATGACAGTGAACGTAGTTTGATGGCTATGTATATTTTAAACCATCTAGTCTAGGTAATTAAGGAAAGAGTTTTGTGTTGTTTACAAATGCCGGACATTGGCACTCGAGCCAGTAGTCTCCGTGCTTTCCAATATTTAGACACGACACTTTCAAAACTTCTGAGCGCAAAGCACGTATCATGTGTCCGGCTGTCATAGGTTGACGAGTGTCGCATAATATGCAGTTGGGGGAATCAGCAACACTAATGCGATTTAGAAAAGAGTATTATTAAAGTTATAATTATTAATTGGCGAGTGTCACATAACACAGTTCGGAGAATCAGCAACACCAGTGCGATTTGGGAAAGATTATTATTAAAGAGTTTTTAAAGTTATAATTATTAATTGACGAGCATCACATTACATGCAGTTCAGGGAGTCAGCAACACCAATGAGATTAAGGGAAAAAAGAGTATTATTTTTTAAAGTTATAATTATTAATTAACGAGTGTTACCTAATATTCTGTTCGGGGAGTCCGCAACAATGCAATTTGAGAAATAGCATTGTTATTAAAGAGTTTTATTAAATTTATAATTATATTTATTGACGAGTGTCACATAACATGCAGTTCGGGGAGTTAGCAACACCAATGTGATTTGGGAAAGAGTATTATTAGAGTTTTATTGAAGTTATAATTGTTTATTAAATTGTTATTAAAGATTATTAAACAGTAGGAATTTCATTACGATTTTTTATCTCGTCTCTTAACAAAATTTTATCTTCCTTGATTCCCCCTTGATTAATTAAGTTCTGAATTTTTGCCTCTACGTTTGCAATGCTTTACATCATAAAGTTCTGCGCTTTTTTGATTGATTTGGGTTTTTGGCTCAAGATCCAAAAATGGATAAGCTGTGCCAAACACAAGATAAAATAGGATTCAATAAAAATATATTTTAAAATATCAAATTAACCATCTGAGCAACATTAAAAGCATGATAGTACATAAGTAAAAAGCACGAAGACAAAATAAACGCTTCAAAGCATGAAAGAGGTAAAGATATTAAAAGCAAATTATCAACATAAAAGAGGCAAATGCAGAGTTTAAAATGCATTGATGTGAATGTTGATTTTAAATAGATGAAGGGATGCGCTGTAAATGATATAAAAGAAGTATGATTAAATAAAAATATGACTTAAATAAAAACAGATGGGTCACTCATGAAGTATGAATGCTAAAATATTTTCTCTAAAAGCAATGGCTAAGAAGGGATGCCCATCTTAGTTGACTTTTGAAAATATTGACCATTGACTATGAAGGGATGCGATTTAAATGATTTAAAAGAAGTATGATTGAATAAAAATATGATATGAATAAAAACAGATGTGTCACTCATGAAGTATGAATGTTAAAATATTTTCTCTAAAAGCGATGGCTAAGATGGGATATCCCATCTTAGTTGACCATTGAAACTCCAATATGAAATGTAATTAAAATACGATGACTTACAACAATGGTAAAAAGCCTGAGTACTGTAAAAACATGAAAAGCTCTGAGTGCGGAGGGTGACCCAAGTCTGATAAAATTGGCGATGGATTGTTGAAAAATCGAAGGTATAAGACAGAGGCAAGAAGTTAAAATAAGATGCATGGTAAATGTGCTTTTTGGTTTGTTGATAGATTTGACACACTGATGTTATGACGATAGTTTTATACTTTTATACAATAGCTAAAAATGTAAAGCTATTTTCACTTTTAGAGTATACTTTTAAGTTACTATTACTTAAGTATAGTAACAATAAAAATATACTTTTAAGCTGATATTTCATTTCATAAAGTTTCTGATATAGATAAGATTACATAACATGAAAACGCAGCCAATTATTTTGAGAACGTTGGTGAACGTGACGATGAATTCCAGTTTCATGTGTGAATAGACTATTTCAATCTGACTTTGCTTCAAATCGCCAATTACCAGCATTGGATATATTGTGCACATTCATATTTGAAAACTGTTACAGCCATTAGCCGAAAACGAAATAGCTTTTATCAGTAAAATGTTTCATATTACTTTAAAATGCACTTAAATTGGAGCACAAAAGAACGGTTATTTTTAACATGGAAACTTCAATTTTTTATTTTCCTTGCTGTACAAGTTCCATATGTAACAGGTGAAACAGAGCATTTAATTTCGTTTACACTTTTTTTTTTCGAATTTACAGGAGTTAAAATAGAATAGGTGTTTTGCCTTCAACTAAAAACCGTAGAAGTTTCAATTGTTTTTCAAATTCATCGGGAGTAATACATTTGTGTTATCAAATATTTACAATAAAAGAAAATGCTCATTCCTGACAAGTTATTATTTTATTAAGTGGAATTACCCGAGATGAGACCTGAGTGGTTATTTTTAATTTATTTCCAGAATATCTTTTAAATTGAATCCTTCAAATATAACAGCACAATTCGAAGGAAAAACAAAATGAAGAAATATCTATCATAATACTCTCAGATGAAAGAATGATAGGATAGAAATTAAGTAATTTCACACTTTACATCATACTCCGGTTGTTATACGATAAAAACACGCGGATTTATAAAAATAAATTACGGAAGTTTACTGAATAAATTATAGTAATAACAGCCTCTTTTAACAAGTCGGTATTAATTCCCTAACAGAAAAATGTATTCTTATAATAAATAAGATGTAATCCTTTCACAAACTAAGTCAGAGATATAGATGCAGATTTATAAAAAAATAATTTACGAAAATTTGTCGAACAAATAATGATAACGTAACCGGTATTAATTCGCTAACAGAAAAATGTGCTTTTATAAATCAGATGTAATCCTTTCAAAAACTAAAATTCAAAACTACATTAAAGATATAAACACGCAAAAATTTATAGAAAATAATTGAAGGAACAAATGACAATAAAATAGCCTCTCTACAAACCGGTATCAACTCGCTAACAGTAAAACGTGCTTTTATAAATCAGATGTAATCCTTTCACAAACTAAATTAAAGATATAAACACGCAAATGTATAAAAATAATTTACGAAAAATTGCCGAACAAAGGATAATAGCATAGCCTCTTCAAAAACCGGTATCAATTTACTAACAGAAAGATGTATTTTATCAATAAGGAGTAATCCCCATTCACAAACGAAATTAAATCAAGCAAGTCACCCAAAACAGAAACGTAAGCAAAAACAATAACACTCGGAATAAATCATTTTTCGTAAGTGTATCTTACCTTCAGAGGAAATTTCCAAGCAATAAAGCCCACTTCTAAGAGGGATAAAGGGAGAAATTAATAATATTCAATAGCTCTCGGAAGCGAAGCGCGATAAAACCATCAAGTCAGTCGGCGCGAGCGAAACCTATGGTGATGCAGTCCGTCACTTCACAGAGGCCGCCAATGTCGCGAGGGGTAGGCGTTGGATTCAGTAGCTGTGACGGCCACCGCTTGCACCAGGCCCGGCCCATCGTATTCAGATATTTGATTGCACAGTCCACGTCATGAAGGCAAGTCGGGGGTGTATCGAAATAATTGTCGGATTTCCAGCGTTTTGTATGGGTGTTTTACAAAGCGACACTTGTCGGGAAACTTTGCATGATTGTATGGCTATTTTGCAAGCGGGTCGTGGTTGTTTACGCGATTCGCGGTTGTTTACGCTATTCGCTTTTTTTCTTTCCCAGCCGGTAAATGCTGTCTTCGAATTTACTAGTGAACTTTACTTACCTCAAGAATCTGATAAAAAAATTAGCGAATAAAATTGAATATCCTTTATCAATCACAATTAAGAAAATAGGATCCATCAGTTTATAAACAAGTCGAGCAGCAAAATAGGTATCTTAAAACAAATAAGACATAATTTATATCCACATTCAGTAAAGACCAACAAAAATTGCGGGTAGCAAGAAGACCGAACACAGCATATGATTGGTTTTGTACCAGATTAAACTAACAGAAATAATAAAATAATCAATCGCATTCTAGAGACATAAAATTTGACAATAACCCGCTGTGTTACTCCAGTGCGACGTTAATTAACCACCTATCCAACTACCTACCTACAAAATTTAATACCGTATGGCACTAAATTTATTGACTAAGTAGGAATTACCTCAAGCATCCAATAAAAAACCTTATGAAAATAAAACTGAAAACCGTTCATCATAATTTAGAAAAATAGTATCCATCAGTTTATAAATAGAAAGTCAAGCAGCAAAATACGAATCTTAATAAATAAGATATAAATTATCCACTAACTTAGTAAAAAGTCACCAACTGTATGGATAGCAAGATGATAAAACACAATCTATTTCATTTAAATTATGAGAGATAAAATTAACAGAAATAATAAAATAATAATCATACAGCATCCTAGAAACTTATAAAAGTTGACATCGTGTGGCACTAAATTTATTGGCTAAGTGAGCCTCAAGCATCCAATAAAAAACCTAATGAATAAAAATGAAAGACAGTTATTAATCGTAGTTTAGAAAAAATAGGTATGTAAGTATCTATGTATTTTTATCAACGTTGCACTGGATAAAAAAAATAGGATCCATCAGTTTATAAACACAAAATCCAGCAAAGGAAGTTTGTCTTAATAAGATACAATTCATCCACTAAACAAAAAAGTCCCCAACTATAAAAAGGTGCTGGAAGCAAGAAGACAATACAATCTACTTGATTGGTTTCATACCAAATAAAACTTAAATACATCATACGGTATCCTAGAAACTTTTACAAATTTGATACCGTACGGCATTAAAAATAAAACATTTCTGATTACAGGATACCCAACGAATCAAAGAAATATATTTTAACAAACTAATAAAATTATTAGTCTCTTGTGTTAACTACCTTTCGAAAGGTAGTTTCGTTTTGTCCAAACCAACTCCGATTGCTGAAGACATACTTGCTTACAAGATGTTAAAGCTGAATTACTTTGGACTAAGCTCCGACATCTGGTTTTAAATATTGTCTTATTCATGTATTATAAGCGCAACTTATGTAACTTTTTATTTTTGAAATACTTTAAGATATATTAGAAACTGAATGGATAAACAAGGGAGAGTGAATATATTTTCTATTTTGCTCTCTAATGCATATTTGTCTAACAATGATGGTCTCATACTTTGTGCTTACTACATTGTAATCGTACTTTTCAGTATTTGGTTTACACCAAACTGAAAATAGTTCATTTACATTTTAAAGGACGATTCTACAAAAATGTAATGGTGAATCAGTATTTAAGGTAAAGCTCTAAAATTTTATTTGTTGGATAAAAAACAGAAGAGTTCAGACTCAATATCATATAAAGTTAAATTTTTAACATCTTTGATCACTCATATTCTATTGAAATTACCAACTTTATATTTTTGAAATTCGATATTAATGAGCATTTCAGTTAACGCAGCTTTTAATTTTCTAAACATATATTGAGACTTATTTTATTAATTGTAAAAGGGTTCGGTTGACTGAAAACCGTCTGTTTAGTTTAATTCTGCTTTTTTAAAACTAATCAAACCACGAAAAACCGAATAAAAAACATTTTATTTTAATACTTCATCTTTTTCATATTGTTATCTTAAAAGAATATACATATATCCATTTCAATTTCGAAAAATAAATTATTTACATCCATATTGTATACAGAAAAAGGAAACACATGTACAGAAAAAATATATCCTCAGATGACCCACAAGGTAAATATAAAAGGAAAAGATACGTTATCCATATAATCTTGATGTAATAAGCAATTTCAAACCAGCGCACATTCTTACAGTGCGTTAGTCGTGAAGGAACTCTGATGAACGACGACAGAAAAATACTGCAGGGAATTCACAAGTTTGCGATGATAAAATAACCGCTTTATGATAGACATTACCTTGTTAAGTGCCGCTATAGCCATAAATTTCAATTAAAGAAATCGGAAAGCGTTTCGAAGTAGACAAACTGCATTCAAACACTTGATGCTGTTGGTATTGCTATACACAAACCTGTCGTGTTTGTTCGTAATTTATAGCCTACGTTAAATTTGTTAACCGAGCTCTTATCACAACCAAACCTAGATTTCACGAAGTAGACGTCTTGTTTTGTATAAATAAAGATTATTTGTACCTATCTTTTTTTGTCAAGTTAATAGTATTTTTGTTTTAGAAGATATTTTAGCTTGAATTGTTGGATGGTTGTTTGGTTTTGGTTTTTTGGCGCAAGGGCCATTTTTGGTCAAGCTGCGCCAAACACAACACAACAATGAGGGTGGATGAAAAGCAAAAAGCAGAAGGGTAGGACAGGGTAAACCAGAAGGGAGCAGATCACTCGGGTACCTCGTTAAAGTGTTGGAATTTTAAGGATTAGTTATATTTTAAAACCTGAACAATTTTGCTAATCATCAATGAAATTTTGTTTTTTATCTGGTTTTTAATTCAATAATTTTAACCCTCCTGGTAGTTGTCACGACGAGGTATCTCGTCATTAGCAAAAGTGACCAGATCTTGAGGGGCGAGATATCTCGTCACTAGAAGAAAAACTGACCAGATCTTGAGGGGCGAGATATCTCGTCGTTAGAAGAAAAAATGACCAGATCTTGATCTCCTCGTCATAAAAAAAAACAATATTTTGGTGACGAAATATCTCGTCATTAGCAAAATTGGTCACATCTTGATGGACGAGATATCTCGTCGAAACCACTTGGAGTGTTAACAGCGTTTCTTCAAAGGATAGATTTATTTTGTTACTATATTTATTATAAATTGAAGGGCTTCGGGCTACATAATAAACACTTTTAGAATTTTTCTAAAAAATTCTAAATTTATAACGCTTTATAAACTATTGAAGGGTCGTTATCTTAAACTTTCAAGTATAATGCACTCATTCAAACAATCAGGAATTATTTTGATCCTCTGAAATATTTATTTTTATTTTTATTTTTCATTACGAAACTTATTTCTATGGCTTATCACTGTTGCCCTGTACTCTTCAAATAATAGATCTGCAACACTAAGAAGACACTATAAATTTTTCGACAGTTCAGATTAACAGGAAAGAATATACTATAACAATTGCACGCAACTTTTGTTTTCGAGTGATATTTATTGTGTCTTATGGATCAAAATGTTGAAAAATTAAAATTTCTTTTTCAGTTAAACATCCGAAATCAATCAAATATACTTTTTATCTTGTATTGAACTTCCAAATTTGTGGTAGTTTTGAATAGATTGAATTGCGAGTGACTAAAACAATTGAGATTCTTTCTTACCTTATCAAGTCGGTATTATTTCAGTTGATAATTTTAGAACGACGAAGAGTTTTGAGGTTTTTAATGGACAATTTTAGAAAAGCAATCAAAATCTTTCGAAAGTCACGAGAAACTTTTCGTCTTATTTTAATATTTATTTCGTCAAAAAATGTATCACCTCTGAGTCTTAAGTCAGATGCGTTTCAATCAAATACTTCTAATATTCTGTATACTATTGAGTAGTTTTCTAATCAGTAGCAATTAATTAAGGGCATAAATATATGGGCCGCCAATAACCCGTTGTGTTGCTCCAAGTGCGACATAAATTCACCTACCAAGCAACCATATATTGCTGTCAGAGGTGACCAAAATTCGATTTTTGCTACTAATTTTCAACTTTGTGACTAGGGGTATCTTTTAAGCAAAATCGTCTCAAGCTCCTATTTTCGAAGTTTTAGCGACTTTTCGAAAATTTTGGTGACTTGAAATTCATCAAACTTCAAGGAAATTTAAGTCCTCCCATTTTTTAACCAATTGCACAAAACCTCAAATAAAACTGCTACTAAAACAAGCTTTAAGAGACTAATTTTGTTATTAGTTTAAAACATTTATGTTACTAAAGCCATCGACTTTCTTATGAAATAGACAGAGCATGTGGGCGGAGTGGCTGTCATAAGATCTGAACGGTGAGTCTTGTGGGCTTACGAATCAACTTGGGCTAATTGGCTATCGAAGCGCAACCGAAACCATCATAAGCCACACCATCGCTGCCCTAAATAAATCAACACAAGTCTCGATTCTTAATTAAAACACACTCAACTGACCCTCTCTACCAACATCCTTTATATATAACATACAATTTAAATATCCTTTGAATATTTAAAGGCCGTGGTAGCCATGATGGAAGAGTAGCGAATTAGCAAACGGAGGGTTGCGATTTCGAAACTCAATCCAACCAAAGGCCATTGTATACGTGATGGTTGATGCACGTTAAATCTGTCTTGGTCTTTGGTATGGTGTGGAAGTTTGGAGAGTGGGATGCCAGCTCTGGTGTTGACCTCGTCATCAGACCGCGATTCAAAATGACGAGGTGTCCTCTGATCTTTCCCTTCGGAATTGACCCAGGACGGTCGCCAATAACTCGTTGTGTTGATCCCGTGAGACGTAAATTCAGCAACCGACCTACATCCTTTACATATAATATACAATTTAATCTTTGGAACTTTAAATTGTATGTTATACATTCCATGGATCTTGCTTGTCATGATACTGTTTGGCCAGATGCGGTCCTTGCGCCATAAAACCCCAAAAGAACCAGCCAATCAGAACGGAAATGTTGATAGGTTATGTTCATCGCTAAAGCACTTTTTAGTCCAAAAGCATTCTCGTGAATAGAGTTCTTTTCAACAGTCCACCACTTCTCTGTAGCAGCCGGTAACTGAATTATAATAAAATAATTTTGGTCGTTAGGCTCATATGAAAAGCAATTAACAGGCATTTTACTCATTACTTCTGTTAATAGTGGTCTAAACGACACATTACCGCAATGATCTATCGTTCGATGATCAACTATACTTGTGTAACAGCAATTCGCAGGTCATCTGCTCGCAAATGGAGACAAGAGACAAATCATAAATGTTAATGTGGCAAAAGTAATAGCTTCTCGGCTCTACGCCTTTTCTAATTGAAATTTGTGTTGGCATCCCTCTTTTCGTTAATTGTCGCAAATAATTTATAGACTATTTGTGGAGGGTTATACGACTCAATTTCGTCTACAAGACTTCCATTTGAAGTTGGAAGACTTACTTTCGACTATGGGCTATACAAAGCTATATAGAGATCTTTTTAAACCGAATGGTAGATTTGTTACATCAATTTTAAGAATTACGAATACTTTTTGAGAAGAAATTTTTTCTTTTTTTAATGCAGATATATTGAAAAATTTATGCATCTTCATTTTCCATAATTTTTTGGGGCCACGGTAGCCCGGTTGGAACTGTGACGGACTAGCAACCGGAGGGTTGCGAGTTCGAATCCAACCAAAGACCGTCGTGTACAACCGGGGCTGGTGCACGTTAAATCTGTCGTGGCCTCAAATGTCCTCACGTTGGCGGGGTTTGGAAGTTTGGAGAGTGGGGTGCCAGCTCGTCATCTGATCGTGGTTCAAAATTATGCCCTCGAATCTTTCACTTCGGAGGTTGATACCGGACCGTCGCCAATAGTCCGTTGTGTTGCTCCAGTGCGACGTTAATCAAATACCTACCTTCCATAATTTTTTCACTATTTGTGGGGATATGCGACTCAATTACGTCTACAATACTTCCGATTAAAGTCGGAAGACTGTTTCGACTTTGGGCTATACAAAGGAATATATAGATCGTTTTTAAACAGAATTGTAGACTCACTACATTAAATTTAAGAATTATGTATACTTTATACATAACATTGTTGTGTTTAATGCAGATATTTTTAAACAAAAAGCAGTTTTATGTATTTTCATTTTTCTTAAACAAAAATTTATCAGAAACTTATGCAAATTACACACGTATCTCGTAAGTTTTGGTTCATTTCTTCTTATGTCCTGTGACTGGTATTTAGTACATTGTATATGAACGCTTTTTGGCATAAAATTGTGTTCCTCAAATATGGCATTTTTGAAAGAAGTCATTTCGGTTTTTAAAGTGTCAGAAACTTAATTTCTTTTCTCCATTGCATGTATTTCCCGCTGCGCTACCTACCTGCAAGTTGTAGGTGGTGCTGGTCCGATTCTTCCCTGGGTGTGTTTCTCACTGAGAAGATAAAAAAGTAGAGTGAATAATGGGAACCTTTTTATGTGCCCAGGATCATGCGACCAAAACTATTAGTAACTTGACCTTTAGACTACTTTCTTCTACCTGAAGGAAACAAACATTCATCATCTGATTGGTCCATGGGACGGGAGATTACCATCTATCAATTTATCATCTGATTAGTCGGCGCAACATAGTTGTATACTTTGGCTATTTCACCATTTTTGTCGCCACTCTATATAAATGAGCATTCATACGTCTACCCTATCACAAGACGTTATATCGCCAAACTAGGCTCTAAAATGCCAAATCAGTCAAACAAGTCAGTCTTTCACAGAGCAGTCAAGTGACTACAAGTCAAAATATGTTGGTCACACTTTTTGTAGCTCCTCTCAATAGCAATGCTCAGTCTACTTATTCCACGTTTGTGGTATTTCTCTCTCCTGTGTCAGTAAAACTCTCCTTGTGTGTATGTCCATTACTTGATGTTGTCTGTCTTGCTTTTGGCTTAGCTTGGCCAAATATGGTCCTTGCGTCATAAAACCCCCAAAACAACCAACCATTACATGTAACGGATCTTCAATACGATAGTATTGGAGTTGAAGGGCTTAATGATAGCCACTCTTCAAAATTCTCAGGATAGCAAATTTAATTTTAAAAAACTCGAAAATTATAATGATTTATCCACTATTCCACCATTACTCTTCCAACTGGGATACCACGGACTTGTCTATCTTGTGTTTGGCGCATAATGGCCAAATATGCCCCTTGCACCATAAAACCCATCGAGGATAATCAATGTGTCGACTATAAACGGGCATTTTAATGACGCAAATTATAACAACGTTTATGAAAACTAATACAACCAGTTGTTGTTGAGAAAAAAATATTTTAACCCTCTTAATTCTTTCCCATCGCACATCCCGTTTGATGCATTTCTAGGTTCATGGCCTCCAAGATCCATAGATATGAATCCTAAATACTGAAGATTTTATCCCAAAATGTATGTGAATCCTTAAAAAGTAAAGATTTTATCCCAAAATTTAAACGTGAATCCCAAAGTGAAATGTAAAGCACATCACGGATCACCACAACCCTCATACGTAGGTAGCAATATCGTTGAAGAAAAGATAAATTTAACTCTACGCGATTACTTTAGTATATAGCAGGTATTAGTATGATTCCTCCCACGATGTCAATCTGATAATATAGTTTCAGCTATATTTGTTGTAAGTGGTTTTGAGAGGTTACGCTTTCTTCTGTATCTTCGAATAAACTATAACCTTCGAAAGAAATATTCAGAAAGCGTTATGCTTTTGATCAGTTATACCAGTAGCCTAGAAATTCTGTAGTAGTCGATGCATAAAATTTGAAATGTCGAGAGGTTTGTATTTTGCACTGGTCATAAATTTCATCGATTTTAAATTCATTTTAGAATTTAAAATACCGTACGGAAAATCCGTATAAGGCAAGCACACGGAGGTTATATCAAAAGTCAGGATCTTCAAATTAAAAAATATCAACTATTTTAACAAAATCAAAGTTGAATTTTGTGCAGCTTTTTTAATTTACTTTTCAAGTGTTTTGACAGTTAGATTTGTGATATTTATCTTTTGTCAGAGTACATATTTATCCCATAAAATTATGCTGGCCGTGGTAGTTCAATTGGTAGAATAGAGGTTTAACAGTTAGTGGTTAGCGGGGGGATGCAAATTCGAAACTCGATCTAACCAAAGACCGTCGTGTATGTTTGTGTGTGGGGGTGCATGTTAAACAGGTCGTGGCCTCAAATGTCCTCACGTTGGGATGGTGTGGAAGCTTGGAGAGTAGGGTGAAAACTCAGGTGCTAACCTCGTCATCTGACTGTGGTTCAAGGTGTTGTCTTCTGGTATTTCTCTTCTGGGTTGATTCCGGACTGTCACCAATAGCCCGTTGTGTAACGGTTAATTTTAATAGTCATAAACTGCTTTAATTAGCCATTAAACAATTTTAAAATAATTAGTAATTTAAACTATTTATTTTTAGCAATTATTCTGATCAACTTAAATTGTTAAACCAAATTTAAATAGATTTAAATTGCTTCACCTGCTATCCCAATAACTTTTATCGGCAACTGTTAATACTTTCGCTAACAATTGGTGTCTGTTATTTTGAATCGACACTGTTATTTAAACTACTATCCACAAAAACAGCAGATCTCTAGGGTCCCCATAGTCCCCCGTTTAGGGGCCATCTCTTGTGCCTCCAAAGTGCCACTGAGGGCTACCATGAGGTTTGTTTTAAAATTATCCAAGTTCGCCTTTTCCAATTAAAATATGCCCATCTACTTTAAAATGTGCTTTTATGGTTTACACTACTGCACTTACATACGTCGTCTGACCTGGTCATTTAAAGTGGTTCAAAACTACGAGGTTTTGTACTCGGATCTTTCCTTTCGGAATTGATTCCTGACCGTCACCTTTAACCCTTTGTGTTTTTCCAGTGCGACGTAAAATCAGCTACCCAGCTAATTTCTTCGTTGCTCTTTCAATATTAACATGCCGATGCCCTGAAGTGCATTACTTAGACAATTGGTCCCTCAAAGACTATTGACAGCATTGATTAGACTTCACGAACTGAAAGATTTGGCCGAATAAGCACCTCGCAGAACAATCTCCCTTCGAACCACGTTTTGTTTAATATTTTTTCCATGGATTATCGGGAAAGTAATTGTAGCCTTCACCTCTGCACTAAGATTTACAGAATCTCTTCAAGAAATCGATGATCGTTGTTGCATCACTTATCTGTAAAGTGATTAAGACAATGATCGAATCGAAGACAGCACAGTTGTCGATAGAGTGATTTAGTCGTTATTTAAGATTGCTGCGTGAAGCGGAATGATATTCATCCGTTCGGACATAGCACTTTGTTGAAATTAGAAGCAAGTATAAATGCTTCTAGCAGCAGGATTATAATGACTAGTGATGCTAGCGATTTAGTACACCAGTTTCTACTAGAAAATGTCCCGCGGTGATTTTCTTTAAAATAAGGACTATTCAAAAAAAGGAATGATCAAGGTATGTTTGATACAAAAAGTCAGGACCTTCTAGATCTAAGCGGTTCCTAAAAAATTTATCTTATATAGAGTTTGATTTAGCGAAATTTTTGAAAAATTTGAACTTTCGTTACGGGGGGGGGGTGACTCGATTGTAATATAATGTATGTGATGTGAAAAGAGACGACATAACATTAGTTCATTAAACTTTACAGGGGTTTATTTATGGTTGAATTTTTTGTGATATGTGACACACTAGGTGACAATAACTCTAGAGACGTCACCACTTATTTGTAATAAAATCCACGGTAAATTCCACTTGTCAGCAATAATCGATTGATTTCTTACTGGAATTCAAATGTCACATTAGTAGAGTATTAAGTAATTGGAAAGAGAAAACGATATAATTTGGGTAACATCATGAGTTACCCCTGAATTGTGGTAACCCTAGCGACGCCATAGCTTATTTACTATAAAAGTCACAGCAAATTCAACCTGTCAGCAATAAACGATTTCTTACTGGAATTCAAGTAATGTCACATTACCAGGACATCGTAACTTAAAAGAGAATTATAGAATTTGGATAACATCATGAGTTACTGCACTGGACTAAAGTAACTCTAGCGACGCCACTGCTAATTCGTGGTAAAAAATTCAGACAAATTCAACTTTGTCAGCAATAATTGATTTCTTAGTGGATTTCAAGTAATATCACATTAACAGAGTATCAATGACAAAGAAAATAATGAAATTTGGGTAAAATTATGAGTTACAGCACTGGATGACAGCAACTCCAACGGTTCCACTGTTAATTCGTGGTAAAAATCAAGGCAAATTCAACTTGGTCAGCAATAATTAATTCCTTACCGGAATTCATGAGTTACCGCAATGCATGACAGCAACTCCAGCGATTCCACTGCTAATTCGTGGTAAAAATGAAGGCAAATTGAACTTTGTCAGCCATTATTGATTTCTTACTGGAATTCAAGTAACGTCACATTAGCAGATTATCAATGAAAAAGAAAAGAATGGAATTTTGGTAACCTCATGAGTCACCGCACTGGATGACAGCAACTCCAGCGATTCCACTGCTAATTCGCGGTAAAAAATCAAGGCAAATTCAACTTGGTCAGCAATAATTGATTTCTTACTGGAATTCAAGTAATGTCACATTAGCAGAGTATCAAGTAATGGAAAAGGTGCGTGAGCTTCGCCCTCTTCAAGGATCTCACTTTTTTTCCGTAAGTGTCATTAGTATTCACTTATCTCAAGAAACGAAGCAGAATGTCACACATCCTTGAGCTAGCATTCAAGCAAGGCTTCAAAGAGTGAGAGAAAAAAAGTCCTCCACTGAGAAGCATGGTTGCTTTTTGAAGAGTCAATTTTTTATAGTCACTCCTCTTCCTTCGAATGCACATGCGTCTGCAAATATAAAGAGAGAAAGTATGTGGCGTTGATCCATTAAATTTGCTCATCAGCACGTACTACTGTGGGAAATCTGACTCCGTATTTTCGCATGGTTTAAGAACCTAATTTTTTTCAATAAGTGACACTAGATGGCTATTTTTGGCTTTAACTCGGAGCAATACGGAATCGATAGTATTCTGAAAGTATCGTTTAACGAACCGTTTTCAAACATTACATCCGTGTATGCAACAATACATCTGTAACTGACAAAGCATTAACCTCCGAAATCCGATGATATTGTGTTGTAAGCAGTATTTCTTTCACTGTTTGGTGTACAATTTGTTAAAGTTTAGCGTATTTACGTTTTCAATTCGACAGATTCAACAAATGGGTGCTATTCGGTATAATAGTGTTCGGGAAGTAAAAGAACTTTGCTGTTTCGACATTAGTAATTTAATGTTAAAAAACTTTATCTTCGTAACCTCAATTACCTTTCGATGTGAGCAGGCACTGATAAAATTGTAACAGCAATGCAAAGGCTAAGTAGTTAGAGATTTTTATAATCTTGTGTAGATGGGGCGAACAAAAAGTATGCAGACTAGTATTAAAAAGTATATAGACTTGGTAAAAAAGCTAAGTTATTAAAATAAGGGCCAATATCTAAATTCGCTGATTTTGAGCTGT
Source organism: Meta bourneti (assembly GCA_933210815.1). Classification (NCBI taxonomy): domain Eukaryota; kingdom Metazoa; phylum Arthropoda; class Arachnida; order Araneae; family Tetragnathidae; genus Meta; species Meta bourneti. Next base: position 81,152,371 of record OW119933.1, read on the forward strand.
GCCAAAGTCCTTCTGTCAAAACATTCTGAAGTAATTAAATCATTGGAAAGTGTTTTTGTATGCTGCATTAAAAATTAAAATTCCTAAATAATTTGTTATCAAAATTTGGAAAATGGACATTCGCCCTTTTTCATTTGCCCAAATCATTGAACATTGTCCTAAAGATAAGACTAATTATTTTTTCATTCAACAGTACCTTTTCTCAAAATATGTACTGAAGATACTGGTTTTTAATATTTTTTTATACTCAATAAACATTTATTTATTCTCATTAGACATATATTTATTTATTCATTGAGAATTTAGCATTATATTGCATAACAATTTTTTTAACTATAAAATTAACTAGAAAAGTATCATTTTTTGCTTTTAAAAATTTGTAAAAATATAATTATTCTAGAATAAACAAAAGGGGCTTCAATAATGTAAGATGTTCGTATAGAACATGTTGGGATTTTTTTTCCAGGATAAAGTAATTTTTTAGAAAAGGTACCTCGAAGATAGAAAATGTTGATTTTTACAAAATTGAGTTTAAAGTGCAAAATTGGAATTTAATGTTAGTTTTATTTATATATTTAAGCTTCTAATAGAAGTTAAATACAAATTATCATTTGAAAGAGCATAAAATTGACTATCTAAATCTCCAAAAATATTGAAATTTTTGAAAGTTTTGGGTTCCAATTCCCGTAAGAGAAGTCAATCTGGTTAACGCCACAATTTCCTAGGCTCTATTTATGGAGAATATTTTGAAGATACATCGTCGAAAATTCGTCTAAATCTACAAACTTCGAACATGCTTATCGTAGAAAGTTAATCTTAAGAAGACGTCGCCTTGATCTTTAAGAAAATAAGGGGAAATGACTCTCGCACGCTCTTCCATTCACGTTTGCAAAGGCGAAAAGAATTTCAATTCCTGCGAGTGAAAAGAAAAGTTGCCGAAACTAGTATATTAGCAGGAAAATATGCTGTTGGTGATAAAAGCTCAAACTATCCATTATGCCGCAACCAATGAAACAGTTCAAGCTTCCTTTAAGGGAGTTTCCCAGTTTTGAGTCCAATGGTTTCACGTGGCCGAATAGTAACACAACCTAAAAAGTCAAAAGCATTTTTCTAGCAGGAGAAAAAAATACCTTTTCTTAAAATGCCACCCAGAAATCTCAAACGGAAAGCGGTGTAAAATTACTACGCTCCTGCCGTCCGAAAGCTGTCATTATTTTCAAGGTTTTCTACAGAGGCACTATTAACTAAACTTTGTCGTTTACCTCTCAAAAGAAAATAAAAGCAAGAAGAAAAAACGGGCATTTTTGTCTTGTTTATGATTTCTTTGCCTTTTTTAATTTTCCCTCCAAAGCATTTCATTATGCGGGACCAAATTTTTTAGCACCTGCCAGTGGCGGGCGCATTTAACAGTCACTGCGCATGACAGGATGGGAGATTGCATGTCTAATGACAACTTCCTTTCACAATTGTCATGTTGTGAGACTGATGTGTGGTTAATGATATTCAATTTGACACCATAGCCGTCATATTAAGACAGAGCGAGAAAGATGAAACATTACTTGACGAAATTAATAAGTGGTTAAAGCACGCAGTCTTAGGTGAAAAAAAAAACATTTTCCCAACCAAAAACTTGGACATAGACAGTGGTCTAAAACTCGTGGTTCGAAGGCCATATAACAACTGTTTAGCGGCCTTCATGAATAAATCACCCTTTTTCAAGCCTATTAAAAACTACTAAACAAAATGTAAACACAGTATTGTTAATCCTCCTGGTGGTTGTCACGATGAGGTATCTTGTCATTAGAAAAACTGACTTGATCTTGGTGGACGAGATATCTCGTCATTGAATCAAGATTGGTCTGATCAGATCTTGATCTCGTCACCATCAAGAAACCGGCAGTATGTTGACGGACGAGATATCTCGTCATTAGAAAAACTGATATGATCTTGGCGAACGAGATATCCCGTCATTGGAAGAAACTGACCATATTTTCATCTCGCCACTATAAAAAATTCGGCAGGATCTTGAGATATCTGGTAATTAGCAAACTTGGTCAAATCTTGATGGACGAAATATCTTGTCATTAGCAAAATTGGTCAGATCTTGATGGACGAGATATGATGTCGAAACCACTTGGAGGGTTAAGCAAAGCCAATCCTCATTATAAACTGTGGTTATCATCCAGGAATCTCAGAAAACTCAGCATCCATTTATAAAAAAATTAAAATTGGAGGCAAGAACATGAAAATCTGAAACCTGAAGCAAAAAACGTTTTTTTATGTATATGTGAGTGAGACGATCACTTTATATTTTGACGTCCTTTATTTTCACCGGAAAATACAACCAGGGAATGTGAATGTATACATCAGTTTCAAATTTTACAAATTATTAAACCTCAAATTGATTATAATTGAAAAATTATAATCATATTTTAAGTATTTATTAAATCTTACGAATTTCCACGCGCACGTTGTTTTATCAGTTTTGAGCTAAATCCATGGAATAATACGTATTTCCCAGCTATCTTTAGTAGCGTAGAAAATTTCATTGGCTAGAGAACATTTCATAGTTTGTTTTTAGATCGAATCAATCGAAAAGTTGTTTCAGAATGCATTGTTTCCTCCTTTAATGAAATTGTCATTGCTTGATTTTTTAATTTGAATTGGTAACTATTTTAATTATTGATTAACTAAACATTCTTTAAATTCTATAAGATATGTGCGTTTTCTATCTTTCCCTAAAAAGATTGACACTTTTTCATTAACTTTTAATGAGAAATATAGAACAAAAGAAGGTTTAATTCTGAAGTAATAAGTATTCGGTTTCTTTATATATGGTTTTAAAAATCACTTTTCTACTGCTCATTTAAGGAAGAGAATAAAAATTGTTGATAAAATATTTTATGCTTATTCATATATCGAGATGATATGAGGCCAGATTAGAAAATTTCACCCTCTACTATGTTAATGTGATATGGGAGCCTTCTAGACCAGTAAATTCTTAAGTAAAGATGTTCGTATTTTCATTGTCTTTGTGTTTTATATAATCTTAGGAGAAAGTATTTATTTAAATTGATCATATTTAGTAGTGTGCGTTTTTTCTGCATCGAAATCACACTGGTATTTATGACTAAGTTTTCTCTTTGATTCTAGGCCATCATCCCATGCGCTGAAGGAAGATTAAAAAAGGAAACTGCCAAAGAAAAGTTAATGTGCAAGTATTAAAACATTTACTGAATATTACAATTATTGAAGGAACTTTTAGAATTACAACTTATGCTTTTTTATAGAAACTAAATGGAATTTCTGAGAGTCAACTCATTTTGAGGATTCACTAAGGGGAATCACTATTCAAAGAAAATCGAGAAAACTGAATAAATATTTTTATTCGAGTTCACTAAATATTTTTCCAAAGAAAAAAATGCCTACGTCCCTTCATCCTCACATGGTAATTACAACAGAAAGTCTTCACAATCTAGCAAGAAGAAACTAAATCGTAATTTAATTAATTTTATTTTTGGTCGTAAGAAGTTATTAATTAAAAACTATTGTTCTGGCTAGAGCATAGCTTCCCAAGCTTTTATGCCTTTTCAAGAAATTTTTTTGGCATTCCCTTTCTCAACTAATAATAAAATGCAAGCGTAACTGTACCAATGATTCTTGACTTTCACCAAAATATTTATGTAGCTGTGCCTGAATTTTAGAATTCCATAAAGATAGTTTAGAAATAAAACAACTTAGATCTGCAGTTATAAAACTATTCATTAAAACGAAATAACAAAAAATGTATATAAACGAACTAGATGCTCACTATTATTGTTAATTAATATTAATCAAATCAGTAAAATGAAACATCACTAATGAGAAGGATGAGTCTGGTGTTGTGCTTCCAATCTATCAATATTAGTCTATTTTCGCCAGCAGCATCTTTAAATCTCCACAGCCAACTATTTGCAGTCAGTTCTTTTCAGTTAAAAGAATCAGTAACAATACAACACTGTAGTTAGTGTGTCTATGTTTAAGTGGATGGGATTAAAACATTTTAGGCGACAATATTTTTAGCATGGTACTTTCACTCTTGCTCTTCAATGCCCCCTATTTCCCCTGGATTCTACATTATCCCTAAGACTCCTTCAGTGCCCACAGGGGACGGTACCTTTACGAAAATTTTTTAATAGAATTCCATAGAACTCTAGAATCTATAGAGATTTCAATAGAGGAACTATGTTTCGTTTGTTTAGAAAAAATTTTATAGAATTCTATAGAGATTTCTATAGAGAATCGAAGTTAGAAAATAAGTAACTGTAAAGAAAACGAGCTCTGACTCTATAGAAATGTGTATTTCTATCGAATTATATAGAGAAGTTCTATAGAAAAGTAGTCACGCGGAACAAAAGAATGTTTGTGAGAGAACTTCTATAGAACTTCTATAGAGGTTTCTGCAGGTAGGGATGCACAGACCGCGGCCCACGGTCCACATGCGGCCCTCCGTTTATTTGCTGGAGGCCCGCATCCCATGTGTTGCTTTAATATTAACAAGTCACCCGATATGCCATTTTTAAGTTCAGTGCAAATTTCAAGACTATATGTTGAAAGAATTACTAATTTGGTATGAGCTTTCAAGGATCGTTTTCCTGATTTTCTAAAAGCGAAATCCTTGCTGGATTGATTTAGCAACCATTTTGCCATTTTGCCTGAACATGCATGCCTGAATCAGTACAGCTTAAACTCTGATATGCAAAACGATGAGAACCTGCGAAATAAATTTAATGAAGTCCATTTATTCAACTTCTATCGTTGTGTTGCAAATCGTTGCTAGATAAATGCATTAAAATGCGCCAGCCTCTGTGGATCAACATATATCCGTGAACAAACTTTTTCAGCACTGAATATTAAATCGAAAAATAGGGACCGTTTGACTAATGATAATTTTGAATCAATTTTGCTGTTGGCTACTACAAAAATCGAATCAAATACCAAAGCAATTGTTAAATCAATGCAATGTCACGCATCAAATTAAATTATTTATTTACTTTACATTATCTTTCTTTGTAACAATATATGATAAATATAAATAATATATGATAGATAACTTTCATGGTTTTTGGCGGTCCTTTCATAAGTCACAGTGAATCTATGTGGACCTTGGTCTTAACAAGTCGGTACATCCCTGTTATAGAGCTAACGGGCCATAATTCTATAGAAATTTTTTGTAAGGGTAGCACCCACTTTGAGAAACTATGTGCTAGTGGTATTATATGTTGGTCGTCAAGACAATCGGAAAGTGAAGAAAAATTTTGCAGGTATTAAATGAAATGAGGTTAATATAGAGTATGGACATGAGACTTTAAAATACTCACAAATATGTTTACGAAAATCTAAGGGTTAGATGTCTTATTTTCTGTTGTCAAAGTCTAGTCAGGCATTGTTGTCATCTGGACCATCCGGGTTGCTACCTGCAACGTAAGCAAGGAAGTTTAGAAATGAAGTAAAATCAGTATACATTTTTAGAAAAAGAACAATCCGTTTGTAACACGTGAAATTTGTTTCTTCAACAGTATTTAAATTATTGAATGTGGTACTTTTAAATGAACATTCTAAAGTGCAAATTACTCATTTGCATTAAATCAGTGATTTGTGAATCCGTACAAAAAATGAATACGTGTATAACCTTCTGAACTTCACGAGATTTTCGAGTAGTTTTGCTCTTCTCTCTCTCTCTCACCTGACTAAATCACCATACCTATAGGCAGGTATGTAGTTAATTAACGTTCCACTGGAGCAACATGGGTTATTGGTGACGGTCCGGGATCCATCCCGAAGGGAAAGATCCAATGTCAATATCTCGTAATTTTGAACCAAGGTCAGATGAGGAGGTCAACACCTGAGCTGGCACCCCACTCTCCAAGCTTCTCTCCCACGCCAACGTAAGGACATTTGAGGCCACTTCAGATTTAACGTGCACCAGCCCCCGTGTACACGATGGTCTTTGGTTGGACCGAGTTTCGAACACGCAACCCTCCGGTTGCTAATCCGTTACTCTTCCAACGGGGTTACCACTGCCCCAGTCTTGAAGGAAGAATTGACTTTGAATAGATAAATTACTCTTCTGTACAGAACCAGTCACCTCGGGTAGCCAAAAGTATTCCGAGTACCTGGTGAGGACATTATTTACGTGTAGATATGGGCTGAATCGAGTACTTTTAAGTATCGAATACTTTGTATTCGTGTACTTTTACGTATCGAATAAGTATTCAAAAACATACAAAACAGATGAATAGATAGTAAGAATTAGCAAACTGCGATATAAGGCTGTGAATGCTTTTGTATCTGATTATTTTGTTTCTGAATACTTTTGTATTCGAATACTTTGATATTCGAATACTTTGGACGAATACTTCTGTATCTGAATACTTTGTATGAATACTTTTGTATCTGAATACTTCTGTATCTGAATACTTTGTATGAATACTTTTGTATCTGAATACTTTGATATTCGAATACTTTGGACGAATACTTTTTTATATCTGAATACTTTGGAATTCGAATACTTTGGATGAATACTACGGTTTTTGAATACTTTTAAGAATCGAGTACAACGAATGCTTTTAAGAATCGAGTACCAAGCTCTTTTGTACTCCCATCTCTAGTTGCGAGACATGTAATCCAGACCCATGAAGAAGCTAAATTGAATAGGAAAAGATTGTGTAGTGGATGAGAAATTTCTGATTAAAAATATTTAATCAAATTAAAGTTCTGATTAATTTCTGATTTTTTCTGATTAAAAAAAAAGTAAAGTTTTTATCATCGATTTTGTGTTTAACCTGTGATTATACATGACTTTCATTGAAGAACGTATAATTTAATGTACAATTTATGCCTTTTAATATCTATAATTTTTTCTCGAAATTCGATATATCGCTCCCCATCGATATGCCACACTTTTTTCTTGTCCTCCAAAAGATGTGACATATCGAGTGGTTAGTGTGTGTTTTCCAAGTACTAGTGGCCTGGCTTGAACAGATGTATATAGTATTCTCTTAGTTTCCTTTGTACACTTAAATTGAATACATTGAAAATATTTACATTTTTCAAACTTAGAAAACTGGCCTCACATTATGTTTTTTAACTTGCGATCAAAAGGTTTCTCTCCATGTACTAGAGACAAAAAGGAGGCTTAATACCTAGTTACAATAATTTGCAAAATGTAATTACTGTATAGCGACGAAAACGAAACATGATTATGTATTGTTAACTGTGTATAAATCTGCGGAAAGCAAATTCTCTCTTGACCTAATCAACTAAATAGGAAAGAAACCAAAGCATGATTATATGTACCAATTTGCAAAACGCAATCTATTTGACCTAACCAATAATATAGCAAAGAAATCAAAACATAATTAAATATAATAATTATGTGCAAATTTTCAGAACACAATCTCTTTTGACATAACCAACTATATATCATAGAAAACAAACATGATTATGTATGGTAATTATGTACAAATATTTGCTAAACGCAGTCTCTTTTGACCTAGCTAGGTTTCAAGGGACAAGGGGCTAAGGGACGGAAACATTTCCCAACTATTTTTAAGGAAAGTTCTTTGTTCTGTCAGGTTCAGTCAAAAAGCAGATGAAATGTGCCGTCTGAAGTTACCACCACTGCACTGGTCCCTTGAGTTAGGTAGGTAGGTATTTTAATTGACGTCACACTGGAGCAACCCAACGGGCTATTGGCGACGGGATCAAACCCGAAGGAAAAGATTCGAGGACAACTCGTAATTTTGAACCACGGTTTAATGACGGGGTCACGCCTGAGCTGTCACCCCACTCTCCAAACGTCTACACCACGCCAACGTGAGGACATTTGAGGCCACGACAGATTTAATGTGCACAAGCCCTCGTGTATACGACGGTCTTCGGTTGGTAGGTAGTTAATTAAAGTGCACCAGCCCCTTTGTACACAACGGTCTTTGGTTGGATTTGAACTAATCCTCTGGTTGCTAATCCGTTACTCTTCCAACAGGGTTAGCCCGTCCTGGTCACTTGAGGACAATCCAAATCTGCGGAGGAATCCGTCAAACTCTCCCAGTAATAAACTGCGCCAGTTGAAAATCAGTAGCAAAATTTCAGTTTCATTATCTCAATTGTTGGTGAAGAATCTTTTGGTTGGATTGGCTTCATTCGGTTCCAGGTATCTTATTCCAGCAATCGAGGATTTTTTGCGTGTACAGACAGTTCCATTATAAAGACGGCACGCAGACACTTAATTCGTGGTTTATGTTAGAGGAAGACTTTGCAAGGATAACCGCTCTTTCATTCCCAGTTAGCCCGCAATGACCTCTTACATGGATGAAGATAATTACGGTGTTTGCTACGGTTAAAGTGTTAATTATGTGTTGCAATTCAACAAGTTTTCCGTAGCTACTTGTATTTTGCCGGCAAGACTGCACATTGCAGTGCAAAAAGCTTTCCCTCTTCCCCGTGGCTCTTTTTCCACCTTTTCCTCATCCTCAGACCCCGGTACCATGGTACCTCCGACCCCCCCATGTGGGGTACCCGATGAACAAGTTAGTCTCTTTGCTTCTCACACGGCTAATTTGACAATGAAGGTTGAGTGCTCTTTGAACCTTGTAAGCAGAGCTTGAAAAAGATTTGGTTTGTCGCTACGATATTCTGCGGAACAGATATCTCGTCATTAAAGGAAAAAACTTAGCAGATCTCGATCTCATCATCCTATTGTTTAAGAAATATTTTGCTAAATTACATACTTAAGATTTAGTACAAAATGCTGATGCTTGGATCACAAAGCACAACTGATTACTTCGAAATACGAGTTTTGTATGTTTTAAAATGTGTGTTTTTTAAAACCTATACCTAAATACGTTAATATCAATCAGTAAGAGAGTAAATTTGTGTCAGTATAAAATTTTAATCCACTAGTTTACTTTTCTCTTTAACCCTCCTGCTGGCTGTTAAGACGAGGTATCTCGTCATTAGTAAAACTGATCACATCTTGATGGACCAGATATCTCGTCATTAGAAAAACTGACCAGATCTCGGTTTTATCATCATAAAAAATCGGCAAGATCTTGATGACGAGATAACTCGTCATTAGTAAAATTGGTCAGATTTTGATGGACAAGATATCTCGTCGAAATCACTTGGACGGTTAAAACATCTATACACTAATTCCATCTATGCATCATGTTATATTATATTGTAGATATAACATGCATAGTAAAGTCCAATCACTTGGGATTTTCAAGCCCTGATGAGCCTCTGTTAATATTACAATGCCAATAATTCTGACCCTCGAGTCCTTGTTATAAGCTATGTTCCTGAGACATGTGATTTTAAGGTGGTCGGTAGGTGTCCTCGTATGACATGATGCTGTTAGGGGGTGCAATGTGATATAGTGCAGAGGTTTGCCAATTTCACTACAGGAGCAATTTTTAATTGACTTTTTATACTTCTTTAGGTAAGATGGAAATGGGCCATGTCCTGTGAAGAAGAGTGCCTCTTCCCTGTCCAACTTACTGATTTCAGTGATACTCTGAGGTCTGAACTGTCCTGCCTGTCGCCCTCTCATCCCATTCATTTATCACGCACAAGGTCTAAGTAGACGAACTTGAATAATGAATCAAAAGCAATACCGCTAAGGTGCGTGAATTTTGAGACAGTTCTAACCGCGGCCGAATTTTGAAAAATGGTTCAAGGTAGGTAGGAAGTTAATTAAGGTCACACTGGAGCAACACAACGGGCTATTGGCTACTGCCCGGGATCGACCCCGAAGGGAAAGGTGCGAGGACAACTCCTCGTCAGTTTGAACCATGGTCGAATGACGAAGTCAACACCTGAGTCTTCCACACCACGCCAACGTGAGGACATTTGGGGGCACGACAGATTTAACCTGCACCAGCCCTCACTCCAAACGACGGTCTTTGGTCGGAACGAGTTGGAAACTCGTTCCGCTAATTCACTACTCTTCCAACCGGGCTACTGCCGCCCCCTTTTTGACGGAGTTACATATGCAGCAACATAAAACATAAAGTAGATTAGCATAGCAAGTCTACAAAAGCGCAGTTTTCTCGATTGAGAATTTTTGACATTCTTCTAATTTTAAATTTTTTAAACAGGCTTTGATTAATTTCCTTGAAATTGCTTTTGTATATTACTTGCTATCTGTTGTATGTATATATATATATATATATATGTATAATGGGAAATTCATCCGGCTTTGAAAATGGTATTTAAAATGTTGCTTAACCTATGCGGTGTTTTGCAAAGTTTTAGGTATTTGAGTACAATTTTTTTTCGATTTGCAGTTGTTCTCCCACTTACCAAATCGCATTAATTTTATATTGTACTATGTGTACAGATTATTATGTGACTTAAAATATTGAAATACATGAAACAATCAATAATTCAATCAATCATTTGCTAATTCATTAAAATTTTTTTAACGTTTTATGTAATAACTTCAACAAAATTAAATATTTTCAAAAGAAACTTTATATATATAGGCTCTTTAGTAGAAAATAGTTTGCTCAAATTTTGTGACAATCGGAAAAAACCGCAAAAGTTTGTTTTAAAGTCCACTGTCTCCCTTAATCAAGGAAAGACTTTACCATCTGCATAAAATGAAAACAATCTGAATCAGTTGAATGTCATTCAGGTTTTTTAAATTGATTTTCAAGTACATCCTTCAATGAAAATAAAAACATAAACGAACAATTTTCTTGATCCAACTATTTTGTGAACTATATAATTTAATCCACTATCTTGAGAATTGTTCAATAATCTTAAAATTAGTGGAAGCAACCAATACCTCTTCAACCGATACGACAGTTCGGTGATCAATCATTACAGAATTCACCAAAGATATAATACTTAAAGCAACCTCTTTTTAGTTTTAGTTTTTCTTTTCTATATTTTAGTGCAAATAAAAATTATTTCTGGCTGCCTTGTATGTGGTATATATTTTTCATCTTTTATTTCAGTAACGCAAATTCTTTACTAGAATATGAATAGATGGAAAGAAAAATCATACGCTAGAAGATTGATCAAAATTCTATCATGTATTCTTACTCATTTGTTCCTTTCACTGAATATTTTATGAGCTTGTGGTCTCATTTTGGAAATTTTCCTTAAATTTTATTTCGTAATTTATTTCTAAATTTATTAATTTTCCATTTTGAATGTAAAAAATGTTTTGAAATTTACCGTTACTACTTGTTTTTTAAATGTGAATATTTTTGTAATTTTTAAAATTCTCACTCTTGAATCGTGTTTGCAGTTTTTCAGGATTTTTGTGCAGAATTAGAATCTTAAGAATGCAGAATCTATTTCAGCAACTTCGAAACAGCTTGAAATTCATCACTAGACCATCCTATAACAGAAGTCGAAGAATAGTTTCATCCGCAAGGTTCTCCTGTCATCATCCATCTGTGGAGTCGGTGTAGTACATGTACCGCCCTCTATGTGCGAAGAGTGGAACTATAAGTAATTTACAGCAACTTCTCGGAAAATGTATTCTATATTCGAATGGATTGGGTGTGTTTTTCATTTTGATTTCTTTATCTTAAAAATTAACTTATTATTTAAGTTTGTTGTTTAAAAAATAACAATTTACTAAAATTTTAATTTGAGGAGAAAAATTGAATGGTGAATTGTGTCGAAGAAAGATAACATGAAATTAAAAAATAATTTATTAAAGTGAGAGAATTAAAACTGAAAACATTTTTGCTATCCAGTTTGAACTTTCAACTAATTCTTATTAAAATCCAACCTATTTCTTATTTGATAACTTACATAGTCCAGATTCATTACAATTTATTAGAAATTAACGAAATAGAAACATATTAAGATAAAATTTTAAATATTTAAAAAATAGTTCGAATTTAATTATTTTTAAACAATTGAAAGCTTTCTACTTCTGTCCATGTGTTTATTTTATATCTTAAAAATTGTAAAAAATAGTTTGTTGCTAATATATTTAGTTTTTGTCTAAAAAAGAAACTGCAGTTGGCAAGGTGTATCAAATTTTTCAGGAAATCAAAATTGCAAGATATTATTTCCATTTTGTTGAGAGTTGAATCAAAAGGAAAATTGGAAAGATGAACTAATTTACACCACTCATATTTTTGAAATTCTAATTACACAATTTATTTATCTCTGCATAAAAATTGAAACCAACAGTATTTCTTAAACAACACAAAAGCGTTTTTAAACATTATGTCTTGATTATAAATATATAAGCATTTCTTATTTTAATAGTATACAGCGTCAGAGACTTATTAATCATTACACTAAGAACCTCCAAGTAGTTGATTCGAGACCTATCTTTTTTCTTAATTGCAAATATTGATACACTAGGACAGTATAGTTTTCAGCACATAGAGATGAATTTGATTACCATGATAATTCCAGTTCACTTTGTACGTTTAATTGCTGTCGCTCAATAATATTTCAGTTTACTCGCCTTGAATCTTGGGAAGCTTCAAAATAATCGGTGCTATGTCACTATTAACCTGACTCAATTTTTCAAACTACGACGTACACGAATTTCGTATTCATCAAAGCTTTTTTGTTACAAATCTATTTACTTTTAATTCGTGCAACATACCGTTAGTTTGTTTCTTTTATATGATAATTGAATATGATAAATTGCTAATAATCATGCAAGCTTTTCACATCACAATTTCTCTCAATAATAATGAAACCTTTTATGGCTAACATACCAATTCATGCACTATTTAAATTTTACTGAAATTAAGATCAAGTTAGTTATTACTATAATTAGTGTTTTATTTTTTAACAGTACGTTATTTACGTTTATATATTTACGCACGTATTATACATTTTTTAGTACGTATGTCAATGAGATGGTCTTTTTAAGAGCGAAAACGGCTAATGTTTTACTAAGAATTTTGGCCTCTTCATTTCCATGAAGAACCGGTCTTCTATTCTGAATATGTATTCAATAGGTATGACATTATTTCAGATTTGAGGTCATTCTTTCACCTTTGGTTTCCTATTTCACTGAAAACAATTTTTGAAATTTAAAAACAAGATTATAATCAACTCCATCGCAGTCTTTTTTCATTATTTAATTACTTAAATTATTATTAAAATAATTAAATTAAAAATTATTTAAATGATCTATTTCACACCTCTGCTTGGCTACAAGTACTATATACCATGTTTCCTCCCGTGTCCTAATGTCACCTCCGCACATCACACTTTTTACATTGAGAAGTACCTAAAACACTTTATTCTTGTTGAACACTGACCTACCCTAATGAAAGAATTAAAAGAATTTTTCTCGAATTTTTCAGAAATTTCCCTGATAAATTTCCTTCGTTGGTTCAAATCTTGTTTTAAAATTCCAAAATCTATTTTTAGTCAAATAGAAAACCAAAGGTGAGAAAAAATTACTAAAAATCTGAAATAATGTCATGCCTATTCCATAGAGATTCGGAATGGAAGATAGATTCTTCATGGAAATAGAGAGGTAAAATTCTTAGAAAAACTTTGCAGTCTTCTCCCTTAACGAGTCCACCTCATTAACATACATACGATTTAAGAAATAAAACACTAATTATATCAATAACTAACTTTATCTTAATTATAGTAAAATCAAATTAGTCCATGAATGATAAATAGAATGACCCATAAGAAATACTGGAAATCGAGAGATTTGGGGATTAGATATTTTGTCGAAAAATTTCGTACAAATAGACAAAAGAAAATATTTAAAATCGATTTTTAAGTTTAAGGGGGTCCGGCACATGAAAATTCGAAAAAAATAATTTTTGAGATTTTTTCTGTTTATGAAAATTTGAATTGTCCTGTTTATAACGATACCTCATTTGTAGAAATCCGTTAATTGGAAGTATTAGTCTTTAAAGTAGATGCACAATTACCGCGACGTACGTTTAAAGAATCCGAAGGGACTTTAACTGCTCCAGTGTGTGATTAGTTTCGGTTTCGCATTGGGAAAGAAAAGTGTTATGTCTAGGATTATATTATCTTTCTTTCAATATATTTTTATGGAGAGAAGGAAGTAAACCTCTCAACCTGTAAAGATGGTTCGTGAAAGAACTGTATTTAAAAAGCGAACAAACGTGGGAAAAAATACGACGAAGCTTATGTCGAAAATGAAAACGCGATCCCTGCAACATCCAATGTCAATGGTAGTGCTTCCAAGAAAAAACTGTTGCAAAATAACTCTGTACGATGAATGGAAGATTAATGATGAAAATTATTCGAATAATATCATTATGGATTTGTCCTTGTTGATTCATGCTCTAGAGGAATTTGTTCTATGCAAGGAATGTGGAAGTAAAGTATCCTGTAGAACATTGCATCGAAGTGGTATAGCACACAACTCTCTCTCTTGAAACTTTTTATGATTATTTATGAAGAACTTTGCAACGCTTTAACACAAGAAATAGGCTATAAATCCAGACTTTTTCTAAAAATATTTTGTCTAAGAGAAAAGTAATTTTTTCGTCACAATTTAAAAAATTCATAATTTTGTGAATTTTTTTAAGTGAAAAACTTTGTAATAAAGTCTTTAAAACTATTACGATATTACACTGTGAAACTTTCAGATTGTTAGAGTAATTTGTTATTAAATGAGACGCCCCCAAAGTTATTCAATTTAATATCCCCATCATTAAAGTTTAAAGCCTTATTTCTCAGAACATACTTTTTCATGTTTAGGGCACATTACTCAAAAACTACTTGAGATACATTCTTGAAACTTTTTATGATTGTTTATGAAGCACTTTTAAACACTTTAACAGAAGGAATAAGATATAAAATGCATACTTTTTTCTTAAATATTTTATCTAAAAAATTTCTAATTTTTTTTGTCACTTTTTAAAAAGTTTATAATTTTGTGAATTAAGAAAATTAAAAACTCCGTGTTAAAGTCTTCAAAAGTATTCAAATATTACACTAAAAATTTCAGATTAATAGAGTAATTTATAAATAAATGAGATGCCCCAAAGTTAGTGAATTTAACATGGGTGGCTAGGAGGTGCCGAACCCCCTTAATGTACCTATACACAGGTAAAGCAAACCAGTTTTTGAAATAATTAATAAAATAAACATGTACTAATAAAATCTTTAATTTTATTCATTTAGAAATGTATGTAACTAATGATGCTATTTTTAATTCCATGCATTTTCTCCTAGATTTCTTTGGTGGAAAATAGATCAGAAGCAATATGTCAAGTTTGTGTGAAACATTTTTCGCCTTTTAAAATATTTTTTATGTTAAGTCGGAAACTTATTAATATTTAATCAACTTCATTATGTTGATACAATACTCTGAAATAGCTTTCTGTTTCTAACAACATAGTTTATCAGTATAGCAGTACTATTTACCAAGTAACTGAAAATTAATTTTGTTTCCTCTCTCACATGGGGTTAAGGAGACAGTAGACTTTCAAAATAACCTTTTCCAGTTATCCGATAGTTATACAAATTGCAAGACAGTTTGCTTTCTAATAAAAAGCCAAAAAAAATAGCCAAAAAAAATTAGTCAAAAAATATTAAGTTGTGCGGAAAATATTACATAAAACGTGGTCAAAAATTTTGATAACGTAGTAAAAATTAACAGGTCTCATACGCATTAATTGTTCATGAATTGTCAAAATTTTATTCACATAACAGTTTGTATACATATAAATCAAATTAACTCCCCATTTGGTAAGTGTATCACTCAATTGTAAAGAAAAAATTTAGCACTGAAACACCTAAAATTTTGCAAAAAAAGCACTGGTTAAGCAACATTTTAAACCAAAATTTGGAAGCATGGTGAATTGCTCTTTTGCACTTCGATATATACAGTAGATTACAAGAACTATACAAAACACAATTTCAAGGAAATCAATTAAAAACTGATGCGCAGGGAATATTTTGAAATCAGAAGAATGTCAAAAAATCTCAATCGGAGAAAAACGCGCTTTGTAGTAGACTTACTACACTTTTCTATTATATGTTTCCAAATATATATATTATATGTTGCACATATACCTCCGTCAAAAATAATCGAAATTGAAAAATTCTCTTTACTATCCACAGTTTCACAATTAATTTTGAACGCTTAAATTGAAAATAAATTTTTTGGTCGACTTTGTGATTTCGAAAATCCACTGTCCTCTTAAAAAACAAGCCAAGAAATGATAAATATAAAAAAACATAATTTTGAATTGATTTGTATCTTTGAGTCTTTTATTAAGAAAATAAAAAATGCAGATGTATAAAATTTAAATAAATCATAGTACTAAATTCTTTTATTACGAGAAATTTTGGTGTGAAAACCCCTTATGCGTAATAAAGGCATACCTGTTGTTGTCTTGTTTGTTCGGCAAGTGCCTTATGAAACAATTCAAAACTATGTGAGGAAATACAATATTATCTGCTTAGTTTAATCTCCGATGCTTAAATATTTATTTTAGAATATGCTATAAAAATAATTCCATTTTCATAATGAATTTTAAATATTTTAATTAATTTGTTCAGCTCAATTTCTCGGGAATTTGGATGCAATATTAATTAACTATACCAATATTAATTTTGTGTTAATATTTAAAAAACGAATCTATAAATAGGAAAGTTATTGTAAATATAAATATTTACAACTGAAATGTGTAGATGGCAGCACGATATAATTAATAGTGAAAATTGATTTGTGTGAAGTTACTGCAATCATTTTTTAAATTTATTTGATGAAAAGGATTTGGAATGAATTTTGCATTTGGTTAACGTGAAGATTTAATTTTCTTAGGTTTTCTCCCTTTTTTATTTTGGGTGTTTATTTAAATACTTAATAAAATATTATTTTATTATTTAGCATTTTAATGGAATTATCATTTTCGATTTCCTTTTAAACTAATATCTACTGCATGGAATTTGAAATATTTTGCAGTGTATATGCAAATAGTGTAATTGCCAAAAGTATTAATTCACTGCAAATTGTCAATCATGATTTAAATTAAACATCGTAGTCAAAAGTAAAATGTAAGGTTACCAATGGAAAAGGTGGACAGTCTGTACTCTTCTTGCTGAGACGATGGACACTTCGAAATGAAAGGAAATTTATAATGAACTCTTTAATTGATTCAGAAAACCGTTGTCGTGATTTTAACTCGTGTACTAATTGTACCTACTAGCAAACACATTATACAAAACACTATTGTGCTCGTACTACACAAATGATTATACTCGTAATGCAACATAGATATACGCTGCTAAACAAAATCGATCCATGTACAATTAAAAGTTCACATAATTTCTCTAATTGTTAATGTCAATTTATAATTTTATAAAATATTTACAATAGCTTTATGCGTATGTAAGTGCAGTAGCGTAAACATAAGCACATTTTAAGTAGATGGGAATATTTTAATAGAAAAAGGCGAACTTGGATCCTTATAAATCAAACCTCATAGTAGCCCTCAGTGCCACATTTGCTTGACCTAGAGATGGGCCCCAAACGGGAGGACTTAGTGGACCCTAGAGATGGACTGTTATTCGAATAACAGTTTAAATAACAGTGTTGTTTCAAAATAACAGTTAAGAATTAGCGAAAATATTAACAATTACAAATAAATGATGTTGGGATATCAATGAAGCTATTTAAGTCGAATTAAATGTTGTCAAAAAAATTGAAATTGATAAGAATATTTGTTAAAAATAAATAGTTAAAATTACTAAATATTTTTAAATTGTTAAATGTGTAATTGAAGCAGTTGCAAACTATTAAAATTTACCGTTTCACAACAGGCTATTGGCGACGGTCCCGAATCCATCCCGAAGAGAAGGATCCAAAGACAACACTTCGTCATTTTGAAATTCAGTTCAACACCTGAGTTTTCACCCCACTCTCCAAGATTCCACACCATGCCAACGTGAGAACACTAGAGGGCACGACAGATTAAACGTGCATCAGCCCCCATGAACACGGGGACACGTAACACGATCCAACCAACGGTCTTTGGTTGGATCGTGTTACGAGCAAACCAACCGATCAGTTGCTAATCTGTGACTCAACCGTCTAGGCTACCTTAGCCCCAAAAATATTCAGTACTCGATCATTTTAATGGCTTGGCCCCATTCGGCCCCTCAAAGAGAGGCCGAATGGGGCCCGACGGAAGTTGGAGGACGTTGTGCATTCACAATATTAAACAATAATTCTAAATAATTAGTTCTCGATCACTTTAACGTGTTGGCCCCATGTGGCCCCTTCTGGATTACTTTTAAACACTTTTAGAAGTTTGAAGACTAGAACACGTCTCTGACTCCGCAATATTAAATAATATTGTTTGATAATCCATGTATTTGATTTCTTCCCACTTTCCATTCATAAATTGAGAAAAATGTTGGACTACAAAGTTAACTCTTTTCTGTGTTGTGTAGTATTGTTTTTAACTCTCAGACTAACTAATCACGTCTATTGGTTAAAAGATTCTATTGATCCTGTCCTTAGACTTGAATCCTTTGGAAATATTCTATTGAACCCTTCCAGTGAGTGAAATTATTTGGAAATATTCTATAGGTCCTTTCCTCAGATGTAGGTAGACAGATAATTGAATTTTCGTCGCACTGGAGCACTACGGGCTATTGGCAGCGGTCCGGGATCCTTTCCTTAGATTAGAATCTTTTCGAAAGATTATATCGGTTCTTTCCCTTGAGTGGAATCCTTTAGAACAATTTTATTGGCCTTTTCTTCGAATAGGATCCTTTGGAAAGATTCCATTGATCCTTTCATTAGAATTGAATCCTCTGGAGATATTCTATTTATCCTTTTCCGAGGGTGCAATCATTTAGAAAGATTCTACTGATTCTTTCCTTAGAATAGAATCCCTTGGAAAGATTCTACATTCTTTTAATAGAATGGAATTATCTGGAAACATTCTATTGATCCTTTCCTCAGAATAGAATCCCTGGAAAGATTCTAATGGTCCCTTCCTTCGAACAGAATCCTCCGGAAAGAATCTATTGGTACTTTCCTTAGAATTGAATACTTTGTAAATATTTTATTGATCATTTCCTTAGATGGTAGGTAGGTAATTAATTATCGTCACTCTGGAGTAACACAATGGTCTATTAGCGACGGTCCGGGATAATCCAAGGACAACGCCTCCTAATTTTGAACCACGATCAGATGACGAAGTCAACACCTGAGCTGGCACCCCACTCTCCATCATTTCCGTAGTATAGAATCCGCTGGAGAAATTCTATCAGTACATTACTTAGAATAGAATCCATTGGTTGGTTGGTTTGGGGGTTTTATGGCGCAAGGGTCATATTTGGCCATACTGCGCCAGACACAAGACATACAAAATCAAGTAATAGACAGATACACAGAATGAAAGTTTACTGATACAGTAGAGAGGAATACACCCAGAGAGGAATGCACCTCACAGGAATCAAACCTGCTCCACCTACAACTCGAAGGTTGCTAGAGCATTGAGCACGCCCACTGAGTACGAAGGCCCCTAGAATCCATTGGAAAAATTCTACTGTTCAAGAAGGCCAAAACTAATCAGAAGTCATGCAAGGAAGACGGTTTGAAGGTGGGATTATGCTTGTGAACCCCTCAGAGGGTTAAGACAATAAGTATTTCAGGTACGCAAGCAAAAAGGGTTGAATGGCACTGCTCTAAATAACGATCAAAAGCATTTAGTGAACAAACCGTTAATTGAAGAGAAAAGCAACTTTCTTCAGGCCCGCATAATCGCTGTAATTATTTCAAAATTAAGATAAAGTCGGCGGCTAAATCCCTCCAGAAGTGGTTAAAAATTATAAACACCCTGTCAAATATATGATCTCGCTAAATTGATTGCGGTCAAGGTAAATTTAACGCCGTCTTTCTCACGGTTTAGTTACATTTCGTCCAACTTATTTATCGATTATTTATTTATTTTTTCGAACTGACAGCTTCGGAAATTTAGTGTGTATCCCGTTTCAGTAGTCATCATATACTTTCTTTTATTTTTGTGCGATTTATTTCACTTTTTCTCTTCCCCCAACCGATGCGGAGTATAGATTGAACTTGGTCGGGTCTAAGCCCGATGGGCCATAACAGTAAAGTGGGAACTATAAATTTCCGGAAACAGCGCTTAAAATTCGTTAACGGAGTTGGAAGCATTGCTCGTAAAAATAAAACTCGTATTGATCTGGTTCTTAGACGACAAGACGAATGGGGAACCTGTCGCCTATTCCTTCTAAATACTCTGGGCATAAAACGATGGAATTTAAAAAACGTCCATTCAATGAAAATAAAAAGGTTTCCATGCTTTTCTTTCTTGGATTTTGATCGCTCAGTCTGATACACAAACATTTCAGAAGAGTGATAAATAAGTAACGTTGCGTTTTCACTGGTGATAAAGCGTTGTTGATTATTTAATTTAGATTGTGTCTAATTCAGATTGTGCGCAATGAAGAAATTCAAATTGAATTTAATGTTAGAAAATATGGTTTAGAACCACTTTTATACTCAATTCTTTAAAAAGTTTAATGGAGATGACAATGATGTTTTCAGTAGAAACTTACATAATTCCTTAACATTTTCAGAGAGTGTTGAATTCAACTTCTATAAACCTATATTGACTTAATTTAAACACTTCAAATTGTAAATATTTTAAAGTAGTTTATGGTATTTAAGTAAATTCTGTAATTAATGCTATTAAATTGTTTAGCTTAATGCTTTACTTGCATGCTATTTGTGGTCTAAACATAAGTAAACCACAACAACAAGCACATCTTACGAATAGTCTAATTCAGATTCGAAAAGTAAATTCTTAACATTTCCCAACTTTCTTCGGATTAATCTGAGGAGGAATCCGTATTTAAAGGCAACTCCTTTTCCGTAGATGTATTGCAAGTTAAGGGAGGGCATAACGAAGTTGGGCCACACATGTAGTGTTGACATCGTTAATTTAACTGCATGTGACGAGGCTGTGAACTCTAAAATAAACACGCGAATTCAAAAATAGCCCTGAAGATGGCTGCAAATTTATTTTTGAAAGATATTTTAACCACGAGGGCGTAAGCAGATTAAAATAAATGTACATAAATAAATCTGTGCAACACGCAATCTACTTAACTTGAGACGGATGGTGTAGTTTATCCGTAAACTGAAAGATGATGAACGTTTTTTAATTTAAAAATACGAAATTTTGTTTTAAGATCTTTAACTTCAAACACTAAAATCCAAACTAAGACCGTCGTGTACGGGGGCTGGTGCACGTTAATTCTATAGTGGCCTTAAATGTCCTCATGTTGGCGTGGTGTGAAAGTTTGGAGAGTGGTTTGCCAGCTCAGGTGTTGAATTTGTCATCTGTCCGCGGTTGAAAATTCCGAGGTGTTGTCCTCAGATCTTTCCCTTCATGATCGATCCCGGACCGTCGCCAATAGCACGATGTGTAGCTCAAGGCGACGTTAATTAATTTCCTACCTACCCTCAAACACTAATAATATAATGTTATTAAATTAATGATGAAAATGAATTCTTATCCAGATGCACTGTTTCTTATTCATATGAATCATATAAGTATATTAATATGTATTAAATATCATAAGTATGTCTATCAATTATTTATTAAATATAAGATGTATGTCAATTATTCATTCAAAATAATATGTATAATTATAATTGTACAAATAATAAGTGAATCATTAAAAAGAGAAGTTAAAATGACAAATTTTTTATTTAGCTTGATTTTGGTGTAAAACCCGAACCCTCCAAGTGACTTCGACGCGATATTTCGTTCATCCAGATCTGATCAATTTTGCTAATGACGAGGTTTCTAGTCGAGACAACCACCAGGAGGGTTAAAGATAAATGTAAACTAGTGGATGAAAGTTTTTACTGATTGATATTAATTCATTTAAGTATGGGTTTTGATAAGCACTCTCCACATTTTGAAACGAAATACATCTTTTGAAGTAATCAATTGTGCCTTGTGATCCAAGCAGCAGAATTTTCCACTAAATCTTAGATATGCATTCTATCAAAATCTTTCTTAATCAATAGGACATTCCATTTGCATACCGAATAGAAAGTCATAAAAATAATAGAACTACAAATTATAGGTAAAAACTGCGTGAAAATGTATTTTAAAGTTTGGTTTAAAGCTATTTTATTATTGTTTATTAGCATTGGATTTTGCTAAAGAAGTCACAAAGAAACTTGGCAAGAATTAAGAATTTCTGGATTCATCTCACACAGCTCAATCTACTAAAAGGATAACTCAAAACTGCTGCAATGTGTTAAGGGTAAGTATTTAATCTATATAAAATTATTTCATTCTCATTTGTGTGTGTGTGAATAATTTGGACGGAAAAAATTTGTGCAGCTCAAGACTTCTATTAATTGTATAGTTTTCATATTTTACTTATTGGTTTATAGTGCTACTCAGAGATGGGGTTGTTATTCTGATAGCAGTTAACATAATAGTGTTATTACAAATTAACAGTTAGCAACTGTTATCGAAAATATTAAGTTATCAATAAATTTTTAGAGTAATTTAAAAATTCTCAACTTGTTGCAGAAATTAATAAAAATAAAATTAAAATCTTTTCAAAACTTGGTTGGAATAAAAGTTGAAGTTACTTATAATTTAAGTAATTACTAGTGTTTCGTGTGGTACATCACACATTTATTGTGTTTTTTAAAAACACACGCAAACTTTCCAGATTTTCAAAGTAAATTCTATTTTAAAACAGGCATCCAATACTCCTTCAAAATCAAGATATCCTGTGCTTAAAACAAAGTCTCCAGAGTCTGAGACAAGATACATGGTCACAGAAATGGATGTTTGAAAGATTCCATGTCTTCGCGAGCTTTTTAAATGTCACTGGCTCCCAGTAGTGAGAAGTAAGGGCAACAATTGGCTCCTTTCCATTTCAACAAATCTTTCGATACCTGAAAACGACTCGCCGCATTCCAAAGTGGAAAACAAAATATCCGGAACTCTCTTTTCTACCGAGAGGAAAGATTTGTGTCAAGAGATAATCCGCTGACAATTCTGAGATGTCTAGAAGATTAGGTGAGAGACGGGGAAAAATACAAAGCGACATAATTAAAGGACACTGCAGGCATAAACTTTGCTTCTTAAATCCCTGCGTTTTTAAGACTAAATTCCAAGGTAGGTAGGTAGTTAATTAACGTCGCACTGGTGCAACACAACGACAAACTCCAAGGATTTAACGCAACCCTTTACTTAATTATTTTTAATTTCGAACATAAAACTACATTTTGGCTTTGCTGGTTCATATGGAACAGTGAAAATGTACTCAAAATTGAACTTCGAAAATAATCCAAACAATTCAAAAAATTAGGTGGTGACACACGAGACGATTTGTGAACCGCGACTCGGGTTGCGCTTCTATTCGTCGTGATCTGAGTGGTGCGTTCGGAGCGGGTTTTTTTTCAACCGGCTTTCTTCCCTGTCAGGAAGGAAAAGGGAATAGTGGTCGCGCTGATCAAGTCGACTCGTGTTCCACCTAAGAAAAGATTAGGTTGACGAGGTGGCGCGGTCTTGTATATCACGGCTGAGTACTGGATGATCGATTGTTGAGCACAATTTGATGAGCAACGCTACCTCGTGAAAAGAGCAGTAGAAATATATATTCACCCACCAGATATTCTCATATTCTTAACATTCATAATATTCTCACCGCTCTCTTTAGACTCCGTTCAAATTATTTTAATAATGAGCGAGCAATTCGCTTGTAAATATGCAGGGTGGGCCACGAAAAGCAGCAAGTCTCGGTTCCTTTGAATACCTCCATGTTGATAGAGATGACACGAATTCAAAAATGGCGTCTGCTCAGTCAAAAATTAGACATTGCTCTTGTATAAATCAGTCAATAATTAGACATTGCTCTTATGAAAATAGCGATAGTGATTGTGAGGCTTTTCGTTTCAAAATTTTTATACGTTACCTGAGAAAGAAACCCAACTTTTTTTGAATAAGCAAAGTAAAAATAACGCATTCAGTAAATGCAGTGAAAGGTGAAACTCCAGTGAAGTATGTTGGGTTAGGTTAGGTAGTTAATTAACGTCACACTGGAGCAACACAACAGGCTATTGGCGACGGTCAATCCCGAAGGCAACGATCAAAGACAACGGCTAGTAACTTTGAACCACGGTAAGATGACGAGAACAACACCTGAGCTGGCATCCCACTCTCCAAACTTCCACACTATGACAAGGTGAGGACATTGAGGCCACGACAGAGTTAACGTGCACCAGCCCCCGCATACACGACGGTCTTTGGCTGGACCGAGTTTTAACTCGCAACCCTCCGGTTGCTAAAGCGTTGCTCTTCCAACTGGTCCAAAAGTCCAAGCAGGTATTATCCAATTGTTATAAAATTTATACAGACTTAGTTTCTAAGAGGCCTATATATAAAGTTTCGTTCATGAGTATTAAGTTGCGCTGAAGTTAGTACATATAATATGGTCAAAAATTTTGATACATTTGTAACAATTGGCAGGTCTCATTCGTATTAATTTTCCCATGTAGTGTAAAAATTTTAATTTACACTACATGGAAATGTATGCTACTATAATAGTTTGTATATATACATTTTTATCAAATTAACTCCCCATTTTCAAAATGTATCACTAAATTGCAAAGCAAAATTTTTTTCCTGAAACACCCAAAGTATTGCAAAAAAGCAAAGATTAAGCAACATGTTAAACCAAACTTTCTCTGTTTGGGAGCATGATTAATTCCTCATTTGCACTTAGATATATATATATATATATACAACAAATTACAAGGATTATCCCAAAAGAATTTCAAGGTGATCAATTGAAACCTGATGCATGAGAAGCATTTTGAAATCAGAAGAATGTCAAAAATCTTAATCGAAGAAAAATTATTTTTGTAGTAATACTTACCTCCTGTGTGTTTTATGTAGTGGTATATGTTCCTGCGTCAAAAATGATCGTAATTAAAAAGCTATTTTTGCAGTACGGAGTTTCATATCAACTTTAAACGCTAAAATTCAAAAATCGAATTTTTGACCGATTTTGGTGATTTTGAAAGTCGACTGTACCCCTAATTTCTTCATTGTTTTTAATTCTGCCCTGCAAATTTCCTGCTCCTAGAATCATTAGCGTAAAATTATTGCGGAAGAATTTAAGTTAGTCGGAAACAAACGCATTTTCGACGATAAATCAAAACGCACGAGAAAGAATCACAATCGTGTCCGTACCTGTGCCATCTATTACTCACCGCGTGAAATATTGGATCCCTCCACGTTTTGTATCTCACTAGGTAGTATAAAGTTTCTATGTGTCGGATAAATCACTAAGCTGCCAATGGTGACACGATCATAACTTACAACCAATAAGCCAGGAGTATCTCTGCGGGCTAATACTTGAGAAGGATCAGGCAGAGAAGAGATTTATGGTCATCTGTTATCTGAAACATGTGTTTGGTGCGCATTCGTACCTTATCAAATGTTGCATGATGCGGAAAGTTCCATACCTTGCAACCTTATCTGGGCCTTACACACTCTTCTCAGCTACGCTATCCCATCAGGGAACATGATTAATTCACAGGCGGTCACATATTGCACGGTGGAACATGTGTCAATGTTTGCAGAAAGCGGTGCGTAGGCTACTGAGAGCGCAGAGGTAGAATTGTATTATTTGTCCCTCCCTTGACGTTGAAACTCTGATTTATACTGATCCTAGAATTTGGAGATGGGAAAAACAGTTATTTTACGATTACAGTGTTAACTGTTATTGCTAATTTGCGATAACAGTTATTATTAAAAGCTGATATTAACTGTTTCTTTAACAGTTAGCTACTGACAATAAGAATTAGCAACTTAATTTAACGTTATTATTAACTCTTAGAAATTGATATTAATGGTTGCTTTTAACCCTCCAAGTGGTTTCGACGAGATATTTCGCCCATCAAGATCTGATCAATTTTGTTTATGTCAAAAAATCGGGAATATCTTGACGAGATATTTCGTCAAGGTATTGCCGATTTTTTGATGATGAC
Organism: Meta bourneti; assembly: GCA_933210815.1. Classification (NCBI taxonomy): domain Eukaryota; kingdom Metazoa; phylum Arthropoda; class Arachnida; order Araneae; family Tetragnathidae; genus Meta; species Meta bourneti. Next base: position 81,178,421 of record OW119933.1, read on the forward strand.
AAGATCAAGACCTGGTCATTTTTTTTCTAATAACGAGATATCTTGTCCATCAAGATCTGACCAGTTTTGTTAATGACGAGATACTTCGTCGAGACAACCACCAAGAGGGTTAACAGACATTAAGTAGGCATGCACAGTGTTGTTATTATGCTATAACAGTATTAACTGTTATAAATTTGTGAAAACAGTTATTAACTTTTTATATCAACTATTATCAGTTCACTGCTAACTCCAAGAGTTAGTAACTAAATTTAACGTCTATTATTAACCGTTAGAAATTGACATTAAATGTTGCTTTTAACAGATATTAAATAGACATGGGCGAAATTGCTATTTTAAGATAACAGTGATAACTGTTATTGTCAATTTGAGATAACAGTTCATTAATTACTGCTAACATCAAGAGTTTCGTTATCAGGAAGCTACTAACACAAAGAGAAAGCGACTAAGTTTAACATTTATTATTAACTGTTAGAAATTGAGATTAACTGTTGCCTTTAACAGATAATAGACATGGGCAAATCGTTTGCTTTATGATAACAGTGTTAACTGTTATTGATAATTTGCATTAACAGTTAATAACTGTTTATTTGATGATAAGTAGATACATGTCCCCATTGCGAACTGGATGAAACGACTGAAGACCACCTCAAGGGACTGCTCTAAAATTCCTGACATTGCAAATTTTATACTGTAGATAATATTTTAAAATAATATTAAATCACTTCTATTGGGCTCCTCGTCGACTGATGGTCGAGAGGCCGAAGAGGGCCAGACAGGTAGGTAGTTAATTAGCGTCGCACTAGAGCAAAACAACAGGCTATTGGTGACGGCCGGGAACAACCCCCAAGGGAAAGATCCAAGGTCAACGCCTCGTAATTTTGAACCAATGGTCAGGGGACCGAGATCAACACTTGAACTGGTACCCCACTCTCCAAACTTCCACACCACGCCAACTTGAAGACGTTTGAGGCCACGAAAGATTTAACATGCACCAGCCCCGTGTACACGTCGGTCTTTGGCGGTTCCGAGTTCCGAACTCGCAACCCTGTTGCTCTTCCAACTGGATTACACGGGGGCTGGTTCACATTAAATCTGTCGTGGCCTCAAATGTCCACACGTTGGCGTGGTCTGGATATTTGGAGAGTGAGGTGCCAGTTCATGTGTTCTTTTCATCTGACCATGGTTCAAAATTACGAGGCGTTATCTTTGGATCTTTCCTTTTGGAATTGATCCCGGACCATCGACAATAGCCCGGTGTGTTGCTCCCGTGCGACGTTTAATTAACTACCTGCCAACTATCTCCAACTGGGTTGCCAGACAGACTTATGGAGAAAAGGCTGAGGTCTGGCATAGAATTAAAAAAACATGAAAAACAACCCCAAAACCGAAATTCTAAAAATTTTTGAATAAAATACGATGTTTTTAGTATGCTACACGTTTTAGTCCACACGTTTTACGATGTTTTTAGTATGCTACATGTATTAAAAAAACATGAAAAACAACCCAAAACCGAAATTCTAAAAATTTTTGAATAAAATACGATGTTTTTAGTATGCTAATATACTTCCCCTTGTACTCGAAAGCGTAAATGTATGTTAAACAAGTGAGAAGGAACCTTCGATGTTCTATGCAAAGAACTCCCCCGAATTTCCGTCGTAATCCCACCCAGCGCTATACAGTATTAAGTTATGCTCAACCCCGCCGAGATTCGGAAGAAAGCTTCCAGCAATGGTAATTCGTTTACTTAGGGGCACACGCTATGATGACAGTACTCATTGCGTAATCCGTGAAACAACTGTACACACTGAAAAAATTACAGCTCCTGACCATTGTAGTCGAAGTTGACCATTCGTCAGTGTCAACTCACAATGAGGTGGGAAGTCTGAATTTTAACCCCTGGAGGGGTTGCTGCTTTTGTGGGGAAGAGGGGCGGAAAACTCGCCAAATCACATTGATATCGCAAAAGAAGCCAATGTTGGCATCATAATTTTGCGTAAGCGTGGAATTTGAATAAATCTACTATAGTGAGTGTTTTTTTAACTTTTGGACGAAACAGAATTAATGTAAATCATGTTGAAGAACATTTTGAGTCATGTTACGTCACGCAGTTTTGTCTCACAAGCGTATAGTTTATGACTTATTGTGGATTTAAAATTATTGCAGTGTTTATATTGTACAATTATAATTTAACACAAATCTCATATTTCAACCAAAGATTATTGCATGCATATTTTTTAAGAAAGAGATGTCTTCATCAGAAATATATGCAATTACATTTGCTTTGTAACAAATATAAATGGTTAAAGAAGGAAAAACAGCATAAGACGCTTTTTAGAAAAGTAAGCTTTGAGTGCACATGTGACCCTCTTTATACATTATAAAAACTCTAAGAATGCAATAGATAATTTTGAGAAATATTTTTGCAACATAGTTAAAAATACGAGTTCCATTTTAAATGCAATTGTATCGTATTATTTTTTGTTCTCGACGTATTTTAATTTTAACCCTGCAAGTGGTTTCGACGAGATATGTCGTCCATCAAGATCTGAACAATTTTGCTAATGGCGAGGAATCTTGTCATCAAGATATTGCCGATTTGTTGATGGTGACGAGATCAAGTTCCGGTCATGTTTCTTTTAATGATGAGATATATCGTCAATCACGATCTGGTCAGTTACTATTGGTTACTACTTTACTATTGATGAGATATCTCGTCGAGCCAACCAACAGGAGGTTAAGTGTTTTATGGAAATTCAAAAATTCCTTTTCAAACTATAGCTTCTTTCACATTAAAATTACATTTAAGAAGGTGGTTTGCTGAATTGATACATGATTCACACAAAACAAAGAAAACTAGTGTTGATGCATGTAATCCTACCTAGGATATTCTCTTTGACTCTGAATAGGTTTTACTATTTAAATTAAATATTTCTTAAATTCAAATGTATGCTATGTTATTGTATTGTTCGTTAGATAATTTAAAATTTTTTAGTTCATAAAAATTTTAGTGTTTATATTTAGTTTATTATATTTTTAGCTTTATCTAAAGGCGAACTAAAAGTATTTATTGTTAATCCAATTTAATCTTTGAGTGCAGAAACCACATGAGTCCAAAAATTTTCGAAACTGGTTTTATTGCATAAAAGGGATTGTCTAGGGGGGGGGGGGGGAGAAATAACATTAGTCCGTGGCTTCAGTTTGTCAGTATCGGGCCACGAAAAGATGCGTTGGGTGCTGAAACCTCATCATTAACAGACTTGTGTGGTTTCTGTGTTTCCATATATCTTAAATTTGAAAAATTGGTTTGGTGAATCATGGGGTTTCTGCACTTACTGATTGATTTTAAGCTGAGTGTTCTTTCAAATCAGTTTTTGTTTTCATGTAGATCAAGCGACTTTGTTGAGAAACGGAATGCCGGACTTATATTAACTTTTGAGTTCATCTCGTTGTTGCGAAATCAACACTAAAGGTATGTAATTGATTCTGTGATGTTTGCGAAACATTTCTATAACGTACTTTAAAAAGGCATACCCACTCGACACATTCCTACAGCTTATACATTACGACATACGCAGAAATATTCAACCATTAACGTTCAAGGTGGTCATAATTATATTGCATAATTTTCATGATTTTCATTTTTTTAGCAAACACCTCGTAGTTCTTGATGTCCCAATGGTTTAAACAATGTTTACTTCTCATAACTTCTCCTTTCTGTACAAAATATTTTGTATCGATAGGTTGCTTTTCGTTTTGTGAAAATATTCAAAGGAGTCTTCTTGGCAAAATAATTGACTTTGTATTTTTACGTAATTTTTTTTTTTAGTCTTAAGAACATGTGCGCCAAAATTCTTCTTAATTTTGGAAGGAAATTCTTAAAATTGGCCCAGTTATAAGCCATTAATAGACGCGCGCAGATGAAGACTCGAAGTGGAAATGTAGAATTTAAACGCGTTTTTCTCGGAACAGCTTTTTCGCGAGTGGTTTGCATGATATCTATAAAACTATTGGATTGACTGATTTGAAAATTTTACAGCATGTCGAGCAAACATCCTTTTATCATGTAATGAACCTGATTAGCGATGTGTTATCCTTTTATATTTTTATATAAAAAAATCGGCCATTTTTTGTGCCAAATCGATGATTTTGGATTTGACAGAACACCATTTCTTCAAATATTTTATAAAGAATGTTTGGGTTTGTCGAACGGTAGCTACATGTGTATGAAGTAAACACCGTTCGATTTTAAAGATCACTTAGAGTTGAGAAATCATGCCAACCAGCGACCAAGGAGCTTCGTTCCGCGTCATGGTCGAGAAGGGTTAGCCGGTGCGATTCTTGATGAATACGATTAAAAAAAATTTAATATCTGAAATAATAAATAGACATACAACGTTTATAATTATTTGATTGCACAGTTTTATCGAAAAAAAAAATCCGAAAAGAGCGTTAATTTTAGCAAAACAAAAGGAAAATACACCTTAAGTCTCCTATTTCAGTGTTATAAGATAAATATTTTCGTCTAACTTACTGTTCATAATTCAGACATCTTCCCGTTTTTAATCAGGACAAGACAACAATGGTACTGATAATGGTGCACAACTCGTGCTGATTTTGAAATAAAAACAAACCAACAGCTTCGTGTATTTCAGTCGCATTTTCGATCTCCGTGGTGTAATATAGTTTTCTTAAAATATTAAAAGCATTTCTGTACTTTGATAGAAATAGAACCAACGTCCGTTTTGCAAGCTATTGGTAACAGCTGATTTAATAATATTTAGATTTTGAATTTTAATACAGCGTACAAAAATACTTTCCAATGTTTTGATTCTTCCAGAATCTATCGACAGCAGGACATATCGCCGGCTTAGAGCAGAAATTCATTAACTGATATTTTTCGGCGACACTAAATGCTCATTTTCATGATGAGAAATAAATTTT